>JALIZH010009885.1:0-44057 GCA_030522465.1 Rhipicephalus appendiculatus
TGCGCGTTAAATAACCACGTGGAAAAAATTATCCGGAGACCTCCACTACGGTGCCTCTCACAGCCTGAGTCACTTTGCGTAGCTGAACCATATAAAGGAAGAATATTGCTACAAGCTTTAACGGCGGAGTACTCAGTACTTATTTTGGTGGCCTGTAGGGTACGAGCTATCGCAGTGCCGCGAGAACAGTAGCGTAGCCTATAGTACTTGCAATAGTGTACTTAACAATTACTCTCGGTCGTACGAAAAACGTGTTGTCGACTTATAATGGTAAATAATATTGTGCATAAATGCGTTTGTAAGGCTGCCCCTATTCCTTTCACTGGTTATTCTACGTGTGTCTGATCCTTTGAACATTGAGCCATTCCGGCTTCCTCTTGGTAAATACTCTTTTCCGCTCACAGTTCTCACTTTGAATAAACTTTCCGGTTCTTTGCGACAACTTCCCAATGCTCAGTTTGTAAAGCAAGTGTCTGGTTGTGCGTTTTGATGTTTCATTTTTTTTTTGTGTATAAACAGTCCTGCAGTGTCTCAAACCAGAGACAACCGTCTCTACAAAAAATAATAAATAGTCTAATATGCCAGTGAGCATCAAATATAAACACACACGCCGGTAGCTCCGCAGTTAAGGTGCTGAGCTGTTAAGCTCGAGTGCTTGAATTTGCCTCTCTGCTCAGGCGGCCACATTTTAATGGACGCGAAATCAACAACAGCCGTGTACTTAGGTTTAGGTGGAGGGCAAGGAACACCAGTTGGTGAAAATTGTTCCAATGTCCTCCACTGCGGCGCGCCTGATGGTCTTATCATAGTTTCGCCGAGTAAAAATATTGTTTAATTGTACAGAATTAAAAAAAAAACTAGACTTCCTTTTATGGCGACAATGAGCCAGCGAAGATCGTTTCACCGTACGTTCTAATTCTAAAAGCAGAATAATAGTAACTGAGACAACTTTACGGAAAGTGTTCTAATCTGGTCGACACTTGCAGCTGCGGTATAGATAGCAGCGTATGACACTAAGTTTTGCGGATTTTAAGTACAGTCTACCACTACGCAGTAATCGCTCGAGCCAAGGAAGGTATAGGGGTCGTTATTTGTAGTAATTATGATATAAAGCAGAATAATTTAAAGTGGACGAAAAACAACTTGCTGCCGGCAGGGGCCGAACCTGCAGCCATCGAATAAGGCGTCCAATGATGAAGAATTTCAGCTACGGCGGCTGTCGTTTTACCGTCCCCTTTATATGGTATATTTGTGTATTTACACCTGGGACTGCTCGTTAGCGTTGACGGTGAGTGTGGAATACTGTTTCTTGCCTCCTGTGTCTAAAAAAATCGAGCCATCAAAATTGCCCTTCTTTCGTAACTACGCAGTAACATAGGACGAGACACACCTGTGCCAGCGATGCGCCAATGTAGGCTGCGAAGAAGGTGATGGTCATGGAGACCTTCCCGAAGCGCAGAATCCTGGAGAGCACGGCGAACAGCGTCTGGCCGGGCACCACGACGCCGACAAGCACGTAGGCCACGTTGGCCATCTCTCCACCCTGGTAGTACATCTGCAGGGGGCCCACGCAGACGCGTTCGCCGAATGGTATGTCTCCTAGCGGCGTCACCCGGTTCAGGTAGCTGGACAAGCTGCAGCTAAACACGGCCGCCAGGTTGCCGCCCAGCGCTGCAATCAGTAACCAGCAGGCACGTGAACCAGGGTATCCCATGGTTGGTTCGGTCATTCGAAACCGAAGTTTTTTAACACGAAGGTGTTTTATGCCGGGGTCCACCACGGCTCCACTGACGTATTTCCATCACGGATATGGCGTTGTGAAACACACACTAACAGGTGACAAAGAAAAAACTGGAAGAAAAAGTTCCGTCCCTGGGAGTCGAACCTATGACCCCAAGCTCCGCAGCGCGTGGCGTGGAACGACTCGGCCACTGGACACATGTCTTTCAGCATAATACACCATTTACCGTTGGCGGTATTCAGAGCTCGGTCGCACTTCAGCGTATTTTGTTTATCGCTGGTGAGATGGCGCGAAGGGCGCTCTTTAAACGTCATTGCGCTGCGCGTTGCGATGTGCGCACGCCTTTACAGGGCGTGGTCGCTCGTGCGCGCGCGCTGATCTCGTGAAGGGGGGCGGGCTGCACTTCTAGTGCTTTCACAGCAAGCTTGCGTTGAAGTTACAGAGACCAAGGAATACTCTTTGCTCACTGCCGCGGCCACGTTTGCGAAAGGAGCGCGCTGCTCTAACATAAAGAAGTAATAACATTTACAATTGTTAGTTCGCGCAAGTCTTGTGCATACTTGAGCGTTCGTTTCGTGCGTCCTCCTTTGTATTTGAGCAGCCCGCTATAAGTGTCGAGCTGTGACAGTTGTTCGCGCTCGTCCTGTGTATGTTCTTTCCGTGCGTCTTTTCTGCTTGAGCAGCGCGGTGCAAGTTTCGAGCTGCTTGCCGTTCTTCGCGTGACGTTACAATTTGTTGTCGTAGAATTCGTTCCTTCCCCCCTTGTGGCGAAACTACATCTGTGAAGACACGTTTCACTTTCGTGATATACCGATTCCTATGACACAGGGATCAACCAAGTTTTTTTTTGCTTATTTATTTACATCTATGTAAATTTATCCCTCATAGAGAGCAGTGATTTTCGCTCACAACTAACGACACCAACACCGACGCGTGCGAAACTAGCTGTTTAACGCCTTCGCGTAATAATAAGCAAATGCCAGTGTTACAATAGCCTAACTCACCATTTACTGCAGACAGATGTAGGGCGATTGGAGGAAAGGCGATGACCGCGTAATCCAGGATGTACCCTCCGAAGCTGCACACACGCATACGCATCAAAAGTCGCAAGCAACGAAGTTGTTCTTTGGAACACTCGAAGGAATAGTCTTGCAATACTGTCGGTTAATTAAACTTGGGACCTCTGCGAATCATTCACATCGCCAATGGAAACTTCAATTTGCTTTTCCTTCTTTAAGATACAATATGAAAGGCGACAACGCAAATGCTTAATGCCGGAAAATTAGGGCTGCATTTATTTATTTATTTATTTATTTATTTATTTATTTATTTATTTATTTATTTATTTATTTATTTATTCTTATTTGTTTGTTGATTTATTTTTGTTTATTCAATGATTTAACATTACTGCCAATCTCATTCGACATTATTGCAGGTGTAACGCATATTAAAATGCCACATACAAAAATTCATGAGAGAGAACAAAACAAAAGTCACAATGATCACACAAAATTAACTAATACAGAATAACCTAGGGACTGCTGCAATAGCAATAGAATAGCATCGGTAGAAACAATAACAAGAGTAACAGCAGGGAAAGTACATTTACAGAAGATTTACAAAAAGAAATTTCGCCTCAAGTTATCCAAAAATTTCGAGTAACGCTCGCTTCCTAACTTAGCAATAGCCCAGGTACTTTTTTAAGTTTAGGAAGAATTCGTGTGTTCACTCCCAGCCTACCTGGAGACCGTGAGCGCTATAATAATTGGCAGCCATCCGACGCGCAGCACCTCTCGAGACACGGTGTTGCGCCGGGCCAGAACTATCCACATTGGCAGCGGAAGCATGCACAACACGATCACCACCGGCGCCAGATCTGCATATAGTCGTCATTCATATGCTGGGTGCACAAGCGTGGAAAGTTGGGCCATGTTGGTGCTGGTTCATCGTGCAACAGCGCAAAAACAGACGGCCACACAAAAGATGAAAAAAGTGCGCTGCGTTATACGAAGATGAATTATGAATATTGATACACAAAGCCTGTAGAAGTTATGCATAACCGATACACACAGCGTAAGTGAAGAAGTGCCGCCTTTGCCCTCAACACTTTCCTGCCCGCTACTTCTGGCGTTTTTAAACCAGCGATCAACTTCAAATGACCCATTCCGCACGCCAGCCCATGCTCGGAGCACACGAAACACCCAACGCGGAACGATCACATTTGTTTCTGAACCGTATGTGTAATGTCGCACAGTGCGCCGTCACCCAGAATGGTGTTGGTATGGTGGACATTCTGATCCACCGAGATCAACTATTCTTATAGCAAGTCGGTCCGGTGCTTGGTTGAAAGAGCTGAAGCGCAACGGCAATCATTTCAGCGTCTACATAATGACCAAGTGTGATGTCACGTGCCAAGAACACACGTCAGCAGGCTTTACTCTATTGCCGCAAGCCCTCTCCGACAAAATGCTGAAAATGCCCGTGCCACGGCGGGAAGCACCACATTAAACAGCTCGACTTAGATCCAAAATGCGTCTTCCGTTCCGCCACCATTCCAACACTGTAATGAAAGATCTGAGTGGTCGATCACCGCGGTCGATGGGACACCATTTCACGCATCTGATTTTCTACACCACTATCTTAAATAAATCAAAAGAAAACGGTGATGGCAAACACGCACACGGATGGTACAGCAGGAAAGACGAGTAGCCGGAGAGCAGGAAGAGCGTGGTCAAGTCCCCGAAGGAGGCCGCAATAGCCGGTGCGATGTTGTCCGGGTTTTTTTCGAACTTGGTGGACAGTATCACGACGGTAGACATCACGAAGCCTGCGTTACAAAGAGGCACAGGGACTAAGAAGTCATTTTTTGGAGTCGGAAAGAGTTCAAAATCAGCAATCGGACGTTTTCGCAGAGGAACATATAGGTGAACTTTTGCCATACATTTGATTTGCAAATAAGTTGTTTGAACGCGTGCCCTGTTTAGTCATGTCTGAGGTCGTAAAGTTCACTACATTACTCTGATCACCCCAATAAGGAGCAGTGAAGGGGATCTTTACGTTGTATCAATGACTCCGCCCAGTTGCTCGCCGAAGCGTAATTCCAGACTTCGCCAAAGCCGAAGTCTGGAATTGTAGGCTGGTAATTGCAGTGTGGAAAGACTGCAATTACCAGCACGGACATGCGCCACCACAGGAGATGACGTCAGTACTAACCCCCGTAAAACTAACACGCCAAGGATGACAAGGCGCCTTTGACAAAGATAGGTCCTCCTATCGAAACGTCGGCCAGCCTGTCTGAGGCACTTCCTCTGTTCTTCCTGCTTAACCAACTCATATTGATCGCCACTCTAGACATCACTGCAGCTAACATGAATAATGAAGGAAGAAAAGTTATTCACGCGCTGCTGAAAGTGCATGACTATTCACACGTTACAACTTGAGCTTAGGAAGTGCGACCGTTACCAGTGAGAATGTTCGTAATATCAAGCTAGCGTTGTGAACGCTCAATGCCCACGTTAATGTTCCTGTCCTTTTATTTCAGCAGTTATCAAGCATCTTGGATTAATTGTTGCTAATTACGCAGCAGCGAGCAGCAAAATAAAGCTCCACAGCATGTATGTGCAGCGTTATACGTAACTCTTCCAAATATTTCTTCTTCCACGTGCCCCGATGCCTGCAGTTCTGGTCGTTTTTCAGCAATCTTTTTAAGCGCAGAGCACCCTAGGGGGCTGCGCTGTCGTAGCTTGGCGAAACGCAGGCAAAACCACATATAGGATAGTCAGTAGAGCGTGTGCGTTCGCGCCAAAGAGAAGTCTTCTCGCCTTGTTCTTCAAGCGCCTTGATGATGATAGAAATAAATAGAAATAGAGAAAAAAAACAGAAAAAATTGGAAAAGATAAAAAGAAAAAGAGGAGGAAAGAAAGAGAAACAAAGAATGCTGCCCACCTCTGCAATTCTTGGCACCATTAGTGCAAGCTGCCTTAATTTTTTGTCTTATATTTATTCAATATATCGTGTAACACCCCATGCCCAATTCTAAGTTTTATTCACGCTCTTCATATTTCAATTCTACATTTCCGAATTTGTCGATAACATTGTTTAATATCACACGCTTCATTATGTTGTCGTTTTTTCCTTTGTATGCCACCCACTCCGCTATGCAATCCTTCGGCGATTGAGGGTAGGCAAAATCAATACGCAACTGAGAAAGAGACTGGCAGTGTTGACAGCGGCCAGCGCTCCACCGTAGAGGACGCAAATGTGGGAAGGGTCCCAGAGACCGTCGATCGCCAGACCCTTCACGACGGCGAGTGAACACGCCAGGAAGGTCGCCACTGTCGACTGGCACTGCACATAAGCACAGAACAGCAAAACAAGGCGGAGCTCACTCAGAATCGCTCGAGAAAAACATTTCGCATATAGGTCTCACTTAGGACTTAGACTAACAATTTTGTTTTGTCAACCGGACGCACTCGGCCACCGACTTGCGGTACGAAATGAGTTGGAGTGAGTTTGAGTGAGTCGATTCATGAATGTGCTCGTCGACCTCTGCAGTTAAGTAAGGAGGTGATTCGTGGTGACGCCACTCTCTGTCCCAAACCGCCCCGAACGCATTAAAGACTACGTACTGTGGTTATGAATCAGTTTCTCGGAGTGTGTTCCCATAGTACAGATCTCAGGCTCGTAAAGTTATGAAGAAGAGAAACTCGAACAACCAGTTACATAGTAGAATAGGCATAGCGAATGATAGCTCTACAAGATTGTCTCGGATTCTTAGGTGATTGACGCTTCAGGATAAGCGTGCAAGCGGACATCGTGCCGACATCAAGCGTATGTCTGGTAAGAAGAACGGAAGTGCGTCGTTTAGTTAACCTCAATCTTTTATTTCAGTTGTCTGGTACCGCGCCTCATTGATCTAATGTCCGAGCTTTCGAGCATCACAATAATTGCTTAAGATATGGAATTCGCATGTGTGCTTCTGCTAGACTAGTCTCGACGTACTTGTCTAATTTTTATATTGATGCCCACGTTCCACTCGTAGTCTCGCTTTCCCATTTCTTCAGCCTTCCCTCCTTCATTTGAAGAAATATAGCAGTTAAAAATCCAACAAAACCAATCTTTGGCCGAACGAGGTCGTGGTGCTGCTTTTCCTTTCATTTCCGTGCATGTCTTCAGGGCTGTTTTTTTCTCTCGAAGAGTTAAGCTAAAAAAAAAGAAAAACTTATTACGTAGTGTATGGCAGAACACCTACCAGTAATTTATTTTATTGCGATAGCAATTATATCCCCTTCAGTCGCGCATTATGATGCACTGTCCGGAAATGTCTGAATATCGCACAACGTAATTCTAAGGCACTCGTTATTACAATCTAAAGAAGAAATTTAAGAAATATGTTGTTTTTTGCGCGCTTTGCTAATTATTTCTAATTAGCGTATAATTATATATTTAATTATTCTGCTGCCAGTCATGTTCGATCTTTACACAAAAGGAAGGTAATCTTAGGATCAAAATACACATGCAGTTCGTTTTTGGCTGTGTTAATTTTGAGCATAAAAAATAATACTTATGAAGTTGGTCCTAGAACGCGGCACGTCCAGTGACCCTTCAAACATCGTAGTGCCTTTATAAAAGTGATCGGCTGCAGTCATACACAGCACATTGGGGTTAAGTCAAGATGCGTTGACCACGAAGAAGGTTATATTATTCCTATGCGCAAATTATCTTGCCCTTTTTTTTGCTACTAGTCCGAGGAAACTGTCAAAAACAAGTTGCGTCCACATATGTGGACGCTGCGCCTGAAGGGGATATGGACAGTCTCGACGGGTTTTTGCCGTCGCCGTCGCCGTCATTTAGCGTATAAAGTCCAAATTGATAGATCCCCCAGCGCAGCGTACGTTCCACCCGCGGGTAACAGCTCGGGAGCGGGGGGCGACAAACGCGGCTGAAGCGGACATCAAACGAGCCGGCCCATCTCCGTTGCTCCGAGGCGTATGCGATAAGATCCCCCCGCCTGTTCGACCACCTGTTCGCTGAACAGCCGCCTGTTCGGCGGGGGGGATCTGGTCGGGGGTCTGGTCTAAACGCCCCGCGCTGTCGAAACACCCCGCGCGTCTTTAACAAGCGCGGAAAGACGCGATAGGGGGGGGGGGGTCCCTCATGCAGCCACTGCGACCTTTGGTTTTACGAGCGCGGTCGTCGCTGGCGCACGCTTTATCTCGCAATCTCAGCAGCCGACAGCGGGCGGCGAACAGTGTCCCTGGAGCGACGGTATGCTCTTAAACAAGCATTTTGTAAAGTTGCGTGAGATCAGATCTAAAAGAGTTAGCTGCCAGCCTCAGTTCGAATAACATTAGAATTTGTTGCTATCCCATTCATTGCTTCACCCTTGCGGTGAAACTGTGATTTTTTTCTTATTTCATTTGCGTAGTTATTCAGCTACTTTGGTAACCACAGACGCATATTCTGATTATGAAGGGCTCAATTAGGCTATTCTAGAAATGTCCTAGAAATATGAACGCTCTTTTCAGCAACTTACGAATTTCCTGCCAACGCTAGTAAAGAGCGCGCACGAGATGTGAAAAATTTGGTATTCACATTTCTATAACTTCTAAACGGTACAATTGTCGCAGTTACTAATTATCTAATAGTCGTGCAATTTTTTCTAGTGGTGTCAGCTTGGATGTACAACGTTAATTAACTTGAATTATGGTATAAAAGTTGCACAAATAATTAAAGCGAACCTGTGGCATTGATATGTTAGCCTCTTCTTTGTGGTAAGCATCACGTTGAACTCATTGTGAATTGCAGAATCACAATGAACCCATAACCTCTTAGCCATGAACTTAACTTACGTTTTATAATTTCTTACGACTCTGAAGAGTACCCTCCTTTACATGCATTTTGGAAATTTGTTCTGTGTGCTTGTGAATAATTCAAGTAGAATAACGCTGTAAATACAAATATGGCGGTTCAAATGATGTTCCTCGTCATAGTTGATGCAGGGGTTTTCGTCGTTTGTGACCAAGTGTAAAAGTGGCGTCAGGCTGATGTGCTCGTGGCTTCAGCAGCAATTGTAACGAATGCAAGAGAAACATTGGCACCGACAGCCAAACTTAGTGTGCCACTGTCAACATACTGTTTTGTTTAATTTCCACAAGCGGGTGAGAGCTCTGCTTCTACGGAAACAGCTCTCGCATTTAACAACCAGCCAAAACCCCGAGCCCCACCTCTCTCCCTTGTGTATGCGAAATACGCAGCAAGATACCTTTTATACCTTTAGAAATGAATATTGAACAAACCATGTGTGATATTGCCGCCTATGTTATTCCTGCACGTACACTACTTTAGTGTTAGTGTAAGCAGTTACATAATGCAGATAATTCACTTGTTTCCTATACCGGACTAAATACCACCGGTAATTATGGACCTGTTGACCCCTTTTAAGACATTACAAGGCGTGAAATCTACAGCCAGAGTACAGAAAGTGATGTGAAAGTACATCTGCAAAGCAAAAACTAACAAAAATAATCGTTTCCAGCAAAAGCGACGTTGAAGTCATCAAATGCGCAATGCACCAATGGCCAAACGTTTTTACTAGGATAAGTTTAATTATTGATTTATTCACTTTATATGGCGATTTTATTCACCGGTACTTATTTATTCACACGAAATATATTCATCTTACAGCTCATTAAAGAAGCTTTCGAACAGCGTAGAAGAAACTTAATAAGCAAAAATAGGGGCGTTACCTGCAAGAGGGCGATGTTTGCAAATATCATGGGTAGTTGTTCGCGAACCCGGTTCAGGTTGCCCAAATTTGCCTGGGAGAGAAATAAAAATGTCATGTATTAGATTTCTTTTGTGTGTACTTGGAAGTACAGTGCTGAACGAATTACCCACGATACTACAAGTGCGCAGCTTCCGGTGATTTGTTGCGTCTCATGGAAGTGTTCCAGTTCCAGAGCTGATTAAATGAGGTATAAAATGAACTCAACAGATCTACTGAAACGTTTGCCCCTTGCATCGATCATAGAGTTTTCCACCACACTGAACGCATAGTTTCACAAAATATTGTCGGCAACTCTACTGTCTTGATGATCCCAAAGTAAACTCGTTTCAGGCGTGTGTTCACGCTCGGGAATAGGTAAAAGTCTGGCTGAGCCAGACCAACACTCTAGCGAGTATGGAGCAGTGTTGTCGAGATGTGCCTGGACATGAACTCGCAGACGTGGAGACAGACCGCGCTGCCAGGAAGACATACTTGTGCGCTCGGATGTCCTCTTCTACAGAAAAAGCTGTATATTTATTTATCCATGCTATGCAAGACTATGCTATGCTATTTGCTAAAGTATGTTATGCAATGCTTTACCCTCTCGCCTCCTTCCTTGCTTTACTGCTCATCCTCACATCACTCCTCACGCTCACTTCCCTTCTCTCCTCCTTGCTATATGCATGGCTATGAAAAATTCGTAAACAGGCATTGTTCTGGAGCCGAAGTTTCGAAAAGTGAACTTGTATTCTTCAAGGCTGCGACGACTTACTTAGCTTAGCGCTTGCTTGTATATGCTTCATACCTCTTGCTCCAATACAAACAAAGGAGGAGAAGAGGGCAACCATGAAAGCGGGAGTGGGGGTGGTGGAGAAGGTCAGGCAGCCGTGAAAAAGTGCTTGACTCAAAGGAAAATATGGCATTTTTTCCGTCAAAAGGACAAAACGCAAAGTGAGGGTTGGGGGGCTGGTAGACTGTTCACTGAATTATGGTTGTCAGAGGAAGCCCGACTTGATAATTATATATTAGAAATTCCTAAAAGGGCTCAAGTCATTGGTTTTTGTTGTGTGTGTACCATATCGGATGGATTCAAGAGCCTCCTTTGAAACTTTCATATCTACTAATTAAAGTATATTAAACTTGTGAATGAGGTACGATCTCTATACTTTCTGGCTCTTGGGAACTGGAAGTATGCCGCTGCAGTGGAACATCATTTTAATGTAGCAGGTCACGACTTCGAAGATCTCAAAGTTTACATACTTCTGTCAAGCTACAGTATGCATAGTTGTATGTCAAGTTACATACAGGCATCGTTGTGTGTAGCATCGTTTTTCAAGACAAAAGTCAGCAATCTTATGCTAAGTTGCGACAGCTGCATAAAAATTGAAAAACATTCGAAGGTGCTATGTTTTCTTTGTGCCAATTTTATACAAGGACGCCCAAAAGTATTTTTTACTGCTCTAGCGAGCTCATCTGATTATCGTGAACTGCGTAGCTGTTTCAGCCTACATTGATTAAAAAAAATGATTGCATTGTGACTTTTTTACCGCATTTACTTAGTTTCAGGGCACCTTTCTTATGGACATTTTTCTTGGCATCTACTGATAATTGTGCAAATCATGATAACAGTAGAGCGGGTAATGCACATATAAGCATTAAACCTCACGAAACTGCCTGTATTGTGAATTGAGAGACACTATAAGCGACGACACCCGCATAATTTAGAGAATTTTGAATGTATGAACGTGTACTTGATTAAGAAATGCTGGTTCTGTTGTTTTATGGGGTTTAAAGATCCGAAAGCAGCTTAGGCTACGAGAGACGCCATAAACGAGCTCTAGGTTCAAGGCATTTCGGCGGGGGGCACGACTGAGCATCTAGCTTGTGATATTGTACTCAGCAACGCAAGGCCACAGCCGTGGGACCAGTTCGGCAAGGCGCACTTGAAAAAAAGGGAAATAGTACCGGCGGCATAGACGAGCGTAGACCTAAATTATGCCGTCATGGTGCGTACTAAGGAGAGATAGAGTGAACATGGCACCTGGGTGCTGAGCCTCGCGACCAGGGTCTGCTCCAGGTTTCCGTTGAGTCCCAGCAAGGGTGGAATGAGCACGAATATCTGGTGCACTATGACATACACCGGCCAGTCCTGCACAGTCGAGATAAACGCGTGTAGAGCCGGGCTGAAGAACACGTTCTTGCAATACCGCGTCCATTGGCTCACCACACCAGTAGCGTATCTAACCACCAGCTATTGTATCCGCAGGGACGAACGATCCGAGATATTTCTCCTCTCCCGTCCTTGCCTCCTGTCCTCCAGGAGCTACATTCAGAAAGTGCCTCGTTACGTTCCTTCTGCGTGCTATTCGCTGTGTTTTCTATGATAGTGTCCAGCATGAAAATTGGCTGAAATTGGCTGAAAAACAGGGGAGACAAGACGCGCGTTGCGTTTCCCTCTAGTCCTGCCATGGTGTTCAACTTTTTAACACGCCGCGGGATGGCGCACTTAGCCCAAGTTCCGCGACCAATCAGCGACGTTCTTCTGGCTGTCGCACAGTTTTCTCTGATTACGCTGTCAGTGTTTACTACTACAGCTACCACAAGGGTTTCTTAAATAATTGATCATGGACGTTCGTCGTCGGGATGGAGATGTACCACAAAGCGCTTAACGTGGGTGCATCCACGTTGAAACACAAACAGACATTGTGCAAGCTCTCTTATATCATTCTACAGTAAACATTCAAATATATCTGTAAAGGACACGCTTTACTTCCGTGTTATACCGATTCCTATGACAGAGGGATCAACCATTTTTCTTTAATTTACTCGGTATCAGTTTAACAACAGCGATCAGATAAAACATTACATACTCATAATCTTGCGTACACCTTCCATAATTTGGTGTGTTCACCTCGTATTCGTAGTATCTCGTAAACGTTGCCACTAAGCGTTTACGATCCGGAGCGGATAGTAAACGCTTAGCTAAAGGAGCCTATTGGTCACGATAGCACATATATGAAGATATCAGTGGAAATTCATCTGGTACCAAGCTTTTCGATGTAGTAGTAGCACAGCTGCATGGTCTTCATTGTCTCATTTGCCCTGCCTCGTACACTGCAGTAAATTTAGCTTGGTTTCGTACCACGCAGGCGTGCAGAGCTGACAGCGCGTAGACCAAAAAGGTTAAAACCGGATAGGTGCTAGGCCTGGTGCTGACGTTTTGCGCAAGCATTCTACAGACTTAAGTGACAAGTGAGGGATGCGTGATCGCAAATTACCCCATTTTGGAGGAATAGCAAGAACGAAAAGGAAATCACTCTCGTCTTTCCTTTAAACTCGAAGATTATAATTTCGTAAACAAGGGGTGCTTGTTGGAGCCGACGTTTCGACAAGTGGACTTGTCTTTTTCAAGGATACAACTCCTCTTAAGTTCCAGTCTTGAAAAGGACAAGTCTACTCCAGCATACACCTCCGATTTACGAATTTCTCATCGCAAGCTTCACTCTTTCCCTTCCTGCCTTTATACTCGAAGTGGTTTATGGACCATTTATTCCAAGTTTCTCGGTAATTTGATGTTACACGGCAGCCACTTTTACCTTGACCACGTCGAGCAGGATGCCAGCCAAGGTGGAGCCGAAGCCGGCCAGGATAAAGGGCACGAACACCTGGATCGCCGTCGAGGTCAGCTGGGCGTTCATCGTCCGTTCGCCAGGACTGGCGCTTCCAATGGCCGTGCCCACATTTGAGCGGCCGACGAAGGGAGTGCCAACGCAGGCGTCAACCGAGAGGGGCGCGGCCACTTCAGACGGACAATGATCCGGCGTTGGTGAAAGCATGAACGACGTATGGCCGATTTCGCGGACAGGCAACGACAAGCTGACGTCGTCGTTGCCGGGTTCCTGAGGGCCCTCCTCCGACGGCACCATGGTCGATGGACGCATCGGCACTACAATGGGTAAGCGTTGCATAAACTGTATTCTCCTGCCTTCACTTTCGGTGACACTGCCGCTTTCTAGAGATATCACGGGACTAGCTTTAGAATAGCGCCAGACTTAGTTTAGTCGTTTACGTGTCACAGCGTGTTGGCACTATGCTGGATGTCATAAGACGTTCAGAATTGTGTATATCAGAATTACGTACATCAGAATTGTTGTACATCACAAACACTTTGTAGCGCTTTGGTTTGGCCTGTTGGTTGCACATTAGACACAATTTTAAACGCGGGCACAAACTAATACACGACACGACATACCAGCGCTAAGTACGTCGTCTCGTGCGTCATCCCGTGTCTTATTTTCCATCTGTGTTTCCTGCGCTACAAATAGCTTTAGTCACACGACGGCTACCCAGTGCCAAACTAGTGAAATCTTGCCAAAGTGATCAAAGTCTCCAAAATTGAGCGTCTCATAAAGCTCGTGTACCTCAACCGTGCAATAAGAACGATGAAGTCTCGAGGTTGAAGATAGTGGTGTGCTCGACCAGTTGGTACAAATATTCAAAGGTGGGAGCGGAAATGCAGCATCAACTTAAAGGAGATGACTAGACATCCGCTCTAGGTTGGTCTGGCGTGGTAACATTTTGTGACAAGTTTGGCTACCCATGCGTGATTCTGTGTTCTTCCGTGAGAGACGGTCCAGTCACTTTCTTTACGTTTCTGCTGTTTTCGCGCTGGTCCTCTCAGAAGTAAGTACGTTCAAATGGAGACTCATCGAGCGGGTCAATTTATGGGGAGAAGGCACCTTTAATGTAAAAGACTGCAACACAGCGGATAGTGCAATAAAGTCAGTGCCACATTGTAGGGGTTTGCATTGAAGGAATGTCCAACACAAATTTCAGGGGCGATGTTCTCTATCCTCGACACACACACACACACACACACACACACACACACACACACACACACACACACACACACACACACACACACACACACACACACACACGCACGCACGCAAGCACACACACACACATGCACGCACACACGCCCACACACACACACACAAAACGTGCGCCCATGCATATACACACACACACGCACACACTCACGCACTCAAACAAACACACACACACACACACACACACACACACACACTAATTTCAGTCCCACAATCCGCCTCTTTCATATTCTGTGCTGGCCTCTGTCGTTTTGGTAAGGTTTTGGTAGGGCCGGGACAACCGGTATCGCCAGAAGCAAGGGATCCGACATGGATATCTCGCGAATTTTCAGCTAGGACGCTTGCGTTTGGGCGTAGTGAAATAGGCGGATTTGCGTTGCGGAATTACAAGCACGAAGGACAAATAACCTTTCATTGACGTAATTTAGCAGCGTGATACATCGCGTAGCATACGTCAACCACGATATTGCTGGAGCCAACAAGGCCATCCTTTGTCCGCTGAACATCGTTGGCGCGCTGACTTCTTTGGAAACTATAGCTTTCGAACTATATGTCAGGGGCGAGAGACGTACGCATGTCTTCTCCGGCAGATCTTTGCAAACTGCACGTGGATACGTTCTGAAAAAGTCACCGTCAGCAGCATATCTCACGCCACGCAAGTTCGATGTGTAGAGTAACGTATCGATCACAGTGATTGCGAAGAATGTTTCATGGGAAGTGAGTTGAAATATATGAGCTTATAACCGTTTGGACCACACCATGAATCGTGAAGGCGGACAAGCTAAGCACGCGAAGCCTAACCGCTGCAGTTCGTTTAGCCTACAAAGCTTAGTGTACACAATGCGTTAGCGTAGTAATGTCTGTCGAAACAACTGATAGTGACGCTCGTCCTGTTACGCGGGTTAACTGGACGGGGGATCACAGTCGTACGAGATTTCGAATTTTCATTACTTCCGTTAAATTAGACAAAGTCGACGAAAATTCCATGTGGCAATGTAAACAATAGAGAATATATTTTCATGTCTCTCGAGAAACGGCGGCTTTATGATGTGAACTATGGCAAGAGGGACGCCGGTAAGAGGCTAGCAAAGAGGGAAACGCGGTATTTCTCTTTCGGCAAAATAAGAGAATCCTTCAGCACCAAACGCCTAGGACTCGGGCGCTGTTACAGCGACAAATTCTCACCTTTTCAAAGCAGCAGCTGAGGCTGTCCTGGACTGGAGAGCTCCGAGCAACGTCGCAGGGAACTCAACGCAGGCGCAGACGCAGATGCCAATTCTGACAGAGACACAGTCTTCTTCTCCTTCTACTTCCTTGTGTAACGCGTGTCCTAATCGTCCTTTCTTCTTCAAATTTTAGTGCCCCGATCACAGCGCGCGTACTCCATCTGTAGAAAAAGATTGCGCAGCTTGCGCGAAGTCGCGCAAGGCGGGGTCGCAGTAGGGCTGGTGGACTAGTCGTGGATTGGTGCGGTGCATTTATTATGTTTATTTGTTAGCCTTAACTTAGCATACCTCAGCCATCGTTGCTATTGCATCCCGCGCTGGAGAAATCGGCGCACCTGTTCCGGGAGGAAGAAGAGGACGAAGTTGAACACGATAATGAAGAGAGCGGGTGCCGGTTCGTGATGATAGCTTTTCTTACGACACACGGAAAACTTTACTTAGTGTGTTGTACTATATGTGGCTTTGCTTTCTCTCTTTTTAGGGGCGAAGCTCCTTAGGGTGTGGGTCGTTTCCCTCCTCTGTAATAGTATGTTGTAGTAGTCACTTCTAGTTAGTTTTAAGAATTGCTCACTAGATGGCGTTGTGTGCATATGTCCTTTAAAAATAGAAACGTGGGTAGAGCAAAATGATATTTTGGGAGAACTTCAGAATGGATTTCGAATCGACAGGCGGTTAGACGATAACCTCTTTGTTCTTACTCAGTGTATAGAAATATCTAAAATAGAAAACATGCCCTTATACGTAGCTTATCTAGACATCACTGAGGCGTATGACAACGTTAATCAGGAAATTTTGTGGGATATATTGAAGTAAGTGGGCATAGGCGACGACTGTATACAGCTTTTGAGGGAGAGATACCGAGAAAATACAGTTTGTGTAGAATGGGAAGAAATAAGTAGCAAGGACAGCGTTGAAATTAGCAAGGGGCTGAGACAGGGATGTCCTTTGTCCCCGCTGTTATTCATGCTGTACATGGTGAGGATGGAAAAAGCGCTAGAAGGTAGCTACATTGGGATTTAATTTGTCACACAAACAGGCCGGCGCGATGGTTGAGCAGAAGCTTCCAGTTCTATTTTATGCTTATGATATTGTCTTATTTCCGGACAGTCAAGATGATATACAGCGACTGGCAGATATATGCGGTAGGGAAGGCGAGGCTCTAGGACTAGGATTTAGTGCTACAAAATGTGGATTGATGGTATTCAATGATCCCGAAGACCACGCGGTATTAATATAGGGCCTAGAAATACCGCGGGTAAGCGAGTACAAGTACCTCGGAATATGTGTATATGAGGGGGGATAGATATATGGAGGTACAAGAGAAAGCATCGGTAGCAAAGGGAAAGAGGAATGCTGCAATTATGAAGCACAGAGCGTTATGGGGATACAATAGGTACGAGGTGCTTCGAGGGCTGTGGAAACGTGTGATGGTGCCGGGGCTTACATTTGGGAACTCATTGGTGTGCATGAAGTCAGAGGATCAATCAGGAATGGATGTAAATCAAAGGACTGTGGGACGCCTCGCGTCGGGAGCTCACGGGAAGACGACAAATGAGGCTGTAAAGGGTGATATGGGATGGACAGGCTTTGAAGTGAGGGAAGCTCAGAGCAAAATGAGATTTGAAGAGAGGCTGAGGAAAATGAAGGAGAGTAGATGGGCAGAGATGGTTTTCAGGTATTTGTATAGAAAAAGCGTTGACACGCAGTGGAGAAAAAGAACTAGGAGGCTCACCAGTAAATATACGGCGAGCAGTGTGGGCGATATGGCGACAAGTAGCATTAAGCGAAAAGTCAGGGAGGCGGAGAGGACTTATTGGATGACAGCGATGGAAAAGAAGCCGGCTCTCAGTGACTACCGAAAGGGAAAAAACGAAATAAGGAGGGAAAGGTTTTAAGGTTTTATGATAATTGAAGGGGAAGCGCTTTAGTGTTTGAAGCAAGGTCGGGTTGCCTTACAACGCGTAGCTATAAGGCGAGATTCAGTAACGAAGAAGAACAATGTACATGCTGTGGGAACATCTACTGATTGAATGTGGCGATATCCACCCAGGTATACGTGTGGGCACGAGTCTACATGAAGCCTTGGGTTTCAGGGACAACAATGGAAAGCTGAACACGTCTGCGATAGAAATAAGTAAGAGACGGTTAGAGTATTGGTGGCAGAAAAGTAGAGATAAAGTACAAAAATAAATAATGGGGAAAAATAAGGTCATTCTGCCTTAAGACGCAGAGAGATGGACCGTGAGTTCATATTTTCTTTGGTATAATAACATAGATTTAATCAACGTAGATAAGGCCAACAAAAAAAAAGAAAGTTTTCTTTCGCTATTTTTTTTCCAGCCTGGTGGCAGACATGTCACCGCCCCGTTATAAAGGGGACACTCATAGCATCCATCCATCCATCCTTGGAAATAATATCACTAGATGGCGTTGGTGGTTTTCGTATGGCTGACGATTAAATAGGAAAAATGGCGCTGTTATAATTGGGATCGTCGGGCCGACGCGGTACTCGGAGTCGAGCACTGGAGGTGGACCCCATCGTGATCAACGGTGAGGTGAACTTAACCAGAAAGGAGGTAGTCAGCTCCACAGTGCTCTCGTGTGAGTCGCATGCAAAACCAGGGCAGCCGGTATCTGCGGAGCATGCGGTGGCTCCGGTACTCACATTGATACACTTAAGCGCAAGAAAAAACACGAGACAGTAATCGACGAGGACAAGCGCTCACGGCGGCACAACCCATAGCCAAGGACGCGTGTCTTTCACAACTCACAGCAGCGTTCTGTGGCGATGCATTCGGAGGCGAGGCGTTGCGTCGAGCACTGGTGCGGACTTCGGCGTGTGAGTAGGTGGCATCATCTTCCTCTGTCGTGGAACGCGAACTGGCGTTGTCGCTGAGGCTGGGAGCGCCCGGAACACAAGTCGGTGACGCTCGTGCCCAGCTCACGATCGAACACCCAGGATCATGCAAAGACGTGACACGTGTTGTCACGTCTTTGCATGATCGAGTGGGCAATGTACGGGGGGGATTCACGGTTACGCGAATGATCCCTCCGATTCTGTGATTTTAGATGTCAAGCATCTTATGGCGAAGCTTAATCCGGTGGTGGTGGTGGTGGTGGTGGTGTGCCGCGTGACCACCCTTACTGCGCATGCGCAAACCCTTTCAAAAGAAAAAAACCTCCTCTCTCTCCTCTGGGCGTCCCTCCCCCGCGGCAACCACACCCTCACTGCGCATGCGCCTCCCCTCTCCCCCTCCTACGCTCCCCCCTCTAGGCATCCCTGCCCGCGGCGTCCACACTCGCACTGCGCGTGCGCGTCCCCCCCCACTCTCTCTCTCCTCTCCTACGCTCCCCCCCTCTCGCCTCGCGACGCCGACGCAGGCAGCGTCTGCTAGCGAGTTTCTTGGGTGAAAAAAACCGACTGCTCCCGCTGCACAACCGTTCACTGGCCATCCTGTATATATGGCACTGGATCTTGACCTGCAATGTGGTGCCGGTGGGAGATTTCTGCTGTGCGTTGTTGGACAATAAAAATTCTCAGCGTGCGCGTTAACTAAAAGCGGACTGCGGGTCTCTGTGTCCAGTCGGAGTCTTCTGTCTCTCACTGCCCATTAGCAGCGATTGGCATGTGCCAGTAGAAAACACCGCTCCATCACTGCGTGCTTTGCGCCTCCCCAGTTTTCTCTCCTGCACAACGCTGCGATGAGCGCCAGCGTCAACGGCGCCGCCAGTGTAAGCGTTAGCGCCAGCTGCTTCACATCTACACATGGTTCCCTTTAGCGGGAGATGGTGTATTTTTTTCTCTCTCTTTTTGTGTGTGTGTGTGTGTGTGTGTGTGTGTGCGTGCGTGCGTGTGTGTGTGTGTGTGTGTGTGTGTGTGTGTGTGTGTGTGTGTGTGTGTGTGTGTGTGTGTGTGTGTGTGTGTGTGTGTGTGTGTGTGTGTGTGTGTGTGTGTGTGTGTGTGTGTGTGGGGGGGGGGGGGGGGGCTTTCTGTATCTTTCTTACTTAGCTTCTTTCTCTTTCTTTGTGTCTTTCTCTCGTTCTTTTTTTTCACTTTTCGTTTGTGGTTTTATAATGTTTCAGATGTCTTATAACGTTTTCAGTGTCTGTCTACGCTGTTCATGCATTGATATACACTGTGAATCACGTCTTGTGCATACCCGCACACCACGAGCCACGGTATGCGGGTATGCGTAACACGTGATCGGGCCATCGGGGTACGGCGATAGGTATGTCACCTTACTAATGTCATAACCTGTTAATTCGTGTTTTTGACGCACTTATGTCCTCCTATGGCAATTATCGTCTATATCAAGTAAAGGAGTCGACGACGAGAACACGTCAGATGCAGGCGGCGAAATCGATGGATAGATAATTAGCTGGCAACGGTAAGTGCCTTTGGTTAGCTAACAAACGCTTCGCACCTAATATTTGTATGAACCTCTTGCAAGACACATGATAAGGTAAAATAAGCCATTCAATCAAACGTCGCACGTCATCAGAGCAAAACATTGATTTTGTCTGGACGATTTTACTGAATACACAACGCGATTTTACTGTAGATTTCAACGCTCCAGAGATAAAGGCAAGTTGGCTATTATTTCGCTTGATAAAGGGTGAGCCGAGCTTTCCATTCAGTTGCTAGTTGTAAAGGTGCATTTCCTTAAAAACACCGGTAGCGTCTGTCAACGTCATAAACATGGGTTCAATAACCCAGCAAAACATTCTACCTATTTCTGAACGGCGTTGTAAACAGCGTGTCAACGTTCTTTTGATGTATCGTCAATCACAATGGAATATTTTTTTTACGAATTCACTAGCCTAACGTTGTTGAACCGTTTGTGACCTTATCAAACAGAACAACCGAGGACATTGGCAAGTCATAAGACTCATAACAGTCTCTATACTATCCCACTCAGTATCAGCTAAACACCATGCGAATGCGTGGCCCCAGTTCACTGCTAGGTTGTACAGTGACGCTGATCGTGCGATATTTTCGAGTTACCGGCAGAGAGTTCAGCGTCTCCTGTGAGCGTGCATTGCTCCCCATAGCTTGAATTCACCCTCCCCTCTTTCATTTGAAGGACCGTTTTGGGATTTACTTATACTGAAGAAAAATTCGAAGTTTGGGCGTCGTCACAGTGGCAGTTATCATTTTCGAAGCCGATATCACGACAGCGTAGCATGAGATCGAGCATTAAAGGAAGCGGAGGTGCTGCGCACACGGAGGGACAGCCAATCCCTCACCTGATAACTGTAAAAAATGTCACGACATGTGCCACTACATAACCGTAGAAGACTAGGCTGCTGGCTGAGTTGGATTCCATTACCAAATCGTTTCTTTTTTTTCTTTTTGTGTGGGAGCAAATCCTTTTTTGTGAGCAAATCGTTGTGAGCAAAACATGCTCTGAGTTTCACTGATAGTGTATAACCTTACGGTGCGCTTGGGCTCGCGCTCCAGTGGTGTAGCTCATATTGAGCGCAATAGTAGGCTATATTAAGAGCTTAGGGGCCTTCGTTACTACATTTACTACGATCGCCGTGCGGTCACCGATGACGTCTTCACAAATGTATGTGACGCGGGCGTTCACTGACACCATATATGGAAATAAAGCGCTGCATTCACGAACGGGAGGTTGTCTGCGGCGGCTGTTGTGAAATGCGCTCACGCGCTGCCTTGCGTGGCGCGGTCTCCGTGTTAACGAGGCAGTCGCGCCTGAACTTATGGCAAAACGAAAACACCTAAACAGCTGCGCTCAGTATTGGCATTAGACAGTGTCGTAAGCGTCAGTGAATTTTTTTTCCGTTTTCTTCAGCAGGTGAAATCGATGTTTTCGGAATGATGATAACGAAGATATATAGTTTAAAGACGCGATAAAGCTGAAGAATGCACCTCTTTGTTTTACAGCGAAAGCTGTTATGAGATCACAACAACGGGTGCCGTAGTTGTCCGCCGCCACCGCCGCCGGTGTCCGTAAACGCTATCGCACGAAATAAGAAAAAAAACTTTAAGAAAAAATGTTCAGGATGGAACGGGGTTCGAACCTGGGTCCGCTCCGTGCCAGCCCAGTGTTCTACCACTGAGCCATGCCTGTTTTTTTTTTTTGCTTTATTGGCCTGTTCCCAGACATTATGTACATCAACAATGATATAGGGGTAATAACAACAGTGTCAGTCCTACAGGACCGACACCAATTTTAAAATTCCTTGATCGCTTTCAAGGATTCCACCCTCGACAACCACTCATGTACAAACTCCTGCGCTTTCTGAATTTCAACAAACTTCGACATGCACTCTCGGAAGTACATTCTTGCGAGTCTTGCATCTGGATCGCAGTGAAATCCTGCCATACGGGCTCGCCATAAACAGTGGAGGCCTGTTAACATTATTAAGGTCAAACGGCAAACCATCCGCATTATCTATTGGGAGAAATCTGATACCATATGGATCCAACGGGAATTCCTTCTTGATTGTTCTCTGCAGTACATCCCAAAAATGCACTCCCTGCCAGCAATGTAGGAAAACGTGGTTTATAGTTTCTGGCTTATTACAAATGAGGCGGTCTGACCCCCGAGGTAAAAAGAAACCCCGCTCTTCTAGAAATACCTTGACATGCAGTGTACCTGTGTGAAGCCTAAAAAAGAAGGACTTTGTGGCGGCAGCCACTTGCATTCTTTTAACCCGTTTTAGCACGTCCTGCCCTTGGCCTCCACTGTACATGGTCTTGTACATAGGAAGAGGTAAAATTGTATCACACACATCTCTGTACAGCTTCTTACGTGTCACTGAAAAGAGATACTCATTAGAAAATCTGACAGATAAAAAGCGGATACTTAAGATCACCTCTCTGAGATACCCGCAGACAGCGCCGTTCATGTGGTCTGTACCAACTATGTATCCAGGTAAAGCCCTCATCAGACCTCAGTTGGCACACCGTACGCAGGAAAGGATCACTCACTTTCTGTATCTTTCTCACTTAGCTTCTTTCTCTTTCTTTGTGTCTTTCTCTCGATCTTTTTTTTTTTTTCACTTTTCGTTTGTGTTTTATAATGTTTCAGATGACTTATAACGTTTTCAGTGTCTGTCTACGCTGTTCATGCATTGATATACACTGTGAATCACGTCTTGTGAATCACGTCTTTCCTTTAGCAAAGGGCCGATCATCGAGTTTCTTCAAGAGACACTGGAGAGTCCAGCGATCTCTCTCTAGAAGTAGGCCGAATACTAATGGTGTGAGGTGGAGTGGTACTGGGGACGTGGCGGAATTTGAAAACGCAGCATCATGTATGCGTCTTAGAAACAAGGGTGTTGTGTACTATTGAATTGTCTTGCAGAATGCGGAAAGCGTCCGTCAGAATGGCCTCGATTGTCGGCTTTGCTTTCAATGCGTTTCCGAAATCTCCCCAGAAGCGAAGTACATATCGTCTTTTGATCACGGTTCTCCTAGCTACGAAGTGCATCAAAACCACGGCGTGCTCCTCCCGAAAGAAATTTGCGACACGATCTTGCATGTCGATGATTCGGCATGTGCGTTCTTTAAAGAATGTGAATCAATTGCATTGCCCGAACTTAAGTCTATGGACCATAGTAGCAATAGTCCTTAAATTTTGAGGGTTCATCTTTCCGCCATAATTTTTCAGCTGAACTATTGCATCCTACTTAATGATGAAATGTTATACGATTCCTACAAATTTTTAACTATAAGTTGTAACTTTGTAGGAATCGTGCATACTCTTGGTTTGTGGGCTTATACGACGGGGTACACAAAAGTAACCGGACTTGCGGTGCCTTAGGCGGAGCTACTGTAGTACGCAATTCTCCCGCTAGCTGAGCATCAGACCACACCGCTAGAGTTCATTGCATCTCGTAGATTCTCCGTGGTAGCGTTTCTCGGGGTAAATCGATTTTTTTTCGTGAAAAATGTTTCGGACGCGCGGCGTTTTTTGTAATAGCTGCTTTAAATGAACTGTGAAGGGAAGTCAAAAATTTTTTTTCGTGGTGGTAAGGATAGCACGATGACTAGTCGTGAGTAACAACATTGGAGCGAAAATCTGGGAAGCTTCGGTGCTGTCCTTTCAAAGCACGCCTTTTGTTTGCTCGACCATCTCTTGCCTCGATTGTCGAAATTTGAGACAAATTTCTCAAACACCTTTCTAATCCCCGAATCTTGCCTTAAAATTTGCTTAACCAGCTCAAAGCTATCCCGAATAACTTATCCAACTCGTTAGTGGTTCGTCGGCGGTCTTCAAGCACAAAGGCCAAAAATGTTTTGGATATTTTCGTCCACTCGTGAAGTTCACGAACGTCCAGAACGAGGTTTCTCAGGAAGCGACATTTTCTGATTTTTTGAAGGGAGAAATTCATGCAAACCCTTATGTGTTTCCAATTGCATGGTCCTTGTAAACAGTCTTTAATATGACAATAGTTGCTGAGTAATTTTACCGCAACACGGGTCAAAATTTCACTGCTGCCTTCTGCTCACTTCCATCGGTAATCACGAAAAAAAATGCCAAGCGCGCGAAACTGCTTTTAGAAAAAAAAATTGACGGTACCCCGAGGAAAACTTTCTGGGAAAATCCACCGGATGCAATGAACTCGAGAGGTGTGGCATGATGCTCACTTAACGGGAGAATTGCGTACTACAGTAGCTCCGCTCAATGCAGCGCCAGTCCGGTTACTTTTGGGTACCCCCTCGTACACGATTGAGTAAAATGCATCCCTCAAGAGTTGTCATGATGGACTTTGTGTGTGAAATTGGAAAGAGAATCGTAAGGGCAGGCGCACTCAGAGCCTTCTTGGAAGCTGCATGTCATTAAGTGTGACATTTTTCGAGCCTGCTTTTGCGGCTCTCGACATATTGAAATGTTCATGGAATGACGTTCGCGGAGCCTTTTTCAGAATGGTTCGTTCTGCTTTGTCATGAACGAGGTCATGCATTATAACATTTCCTATTACTTTCTTTTGCTTTTTTAGTCTTCAAGGAAATAAATAAACATCACGTTATCATATTGATTCTTTATTGTCAGAAACAATGATAATGTCAAACAGAAGTCGGCGTGCTCTATCGTATGTTAAGGCTCTGTATAGCCTTATTTGCAAAGCCCTGTACCTACGTTCGTTGAAGCGTTTAAGAAAAAAAAAGAACTTTATATCTGCACTCTGCTAAATATTTCAATAGTTTTTCAGAGCACTGTATTTCTATTATTTCGTTTTCATAGGTCAGATCCAGCTTTCACGGACATCGGCGTTTAGCTCTCGTGTCTTCTACCACGTGCCGCATGACATTTATCTTTTTGAATCTCGCGCGAACTCAAGAGTTGCCTCATGGCAAGAAAGAAAAGGAAAGAAACAAAAGAAAAGAAGTTCAGAACACACATCTTCATGACTTGGCTTGGCCGCTCGTCGCTAATGGCGACAAAGGCTGCGGTTACTGAGGCTGCGGTTAACTAAAATAGGCCCCTGGTTTTCCTTCCTTTGTTGTTTAAATAATGGGTTGCTTAATAAGAAATAATAAAAGATGAAAGTTCACTTGCTCCATTTCCAGAGGCTGAACCGGCACTGCAGCAAAGATTCTAGGTGCAACGCTTTAGCGAAAAAAAACAATCAACCAAATCATCAGCAATTACGCACTACTTATAATAATTGCTGGAGCTTTACGTGCCAAAACTACGATATGTTTATGAGGCACACCGTAGAGGAGGACTGGACTGCAAAAAATATGTCCTACAGCACGCGATTAGCGCGTACCGGGCGTCTCCTATTCGCTGTCGCGGCACAAGAGGGTGCCGGAAATTTCGACCACCTGGGTTTCTATGACGTGATTTTACGCCTACGTACACGCATCTAAATCTAAGTAATCTAGGATTTTCGCCTCCTTCTAAAATGCTAGAGCCGCGGCCACGGTCAAACACGTGTCCTTCGGGTCGGCAGTCGAGCACCGTAACCACTGACAGCAATTCTGTAAAAAAAGAAAAAAAAAGAACAATTTCATTGCGATTCGAACGCCGGCCGCTCCTACCACGCGCAAACAGCCAACGCAGGCGCTTAACCATCTCGGCCACAACGACACCGGCTACGAGGCGATAAAATGGGTCCACGGTCAAAGACGGGAGTGGAAGACGCGACTGTGTCGTAGAAAACTTCATTTTGGAACATGTTTTATTGCGATAGCAATTATATGGACAGTCTCGACGGGTTTTTGCCGTCGCCGTCGCCGTCATGTCGCGTATGAAGTCCAAATTGATAAGAACTCCCTGCGCAACGTACGTTCTATCAGCGGGTAATAGCGGGCGAGCGGGAGCGGTGAACGCGGCTGAAGCGGCGATCAAACAAGCCGGCATCTCCGTCGCTCCGAGGCGCATGCAATAAGATCCCCCCCAACTGTTCAACCGGCACCGCCCGTCGTTCGCGAGCGTGAAAAGACGCGAGGGGGGGGGGGGGGTCCCTCGAGCGACCTTCGATTTTACACAGCGGACAGCGGGTGGCCGGTGTACCCTTCTACGTGCTGCGCTCTCAACGCAAGGAGAACATGGTGTGCAGAGTGTCCCTGGAGTGGCCGTATTCTATTAAACAAGCGTTTTCTAGAGTTGCGTGAGATCGGATCCAAAAGAGTTAGCTGCCAGCCTCACTTCGTATAACATTACAATTTGTTGCTATCACATTCATTGCTTCACCCTTGCGGTGAAACTTGACTTTTTTTTTTTTCACACAGAAACATGATTGTGGTCTCAAATGAAAGCCTCGTCTTCGTACTACTCAGATCTCCGAGCAATTTGCAGGTTTCCGTCTAGATTTTTGTGACGGCCCATTTTTGTCCCGAAAAACAAGGCGTGATTTCGGCCGTTTTCACAGGATCCAATGGTTTAAACTGTAGTCGTCGTGGGAAAAGAATGTGAAGCCCTGATGTTAACGATGCTGAATTTGTCAAGTGCGGTAAAGCTCTAGAACGTGCCCCTTTATGAAGTTTTGGAAATTGCGCCTCTAAGATTTTTTATCGGCGGAAAATAACCCTATCCCATTGAAAACGTGAGAGCTTCCAGCAGTGGCCGCTAGGAGCGCTCATCATCCAATTTTCCCTAAAGCTGGATATGGGTGCAATGCTTTCAAATAAGCTAAGACACCAGAAAATCACGCGTTAGATAAAGTACTGCGAAGGTAGAGAATTATGACGAATACATTTTGTGCAACACGTGCTCGTGCAACTAAGAGCGCTGCAGAATGATTATATCTAAACGTGTATGTGCTTATTCGAAATTACAAAGACGGGAACATCAATTTCTATCATGTTTGGTAAGTTTAACTTATGCTGGTTTAACAAAACAATCATTCACGAACAAGCTCGATGGAACAAGGCACTTTCATCTCTTGCAGCCCGTCGTGAAATCTCCCTGTTTATCATTGTTTCATAAAATATTTCATCACACAACATTGCATGATATGTTTATTCATACTCCGCACTATGCATCGCGTCGCATCAATCACTATTATAACATTCACGTTCCGTCTAGCCGCACCAACACATTTTTCCAATCATTCATTCGTCGGACATCACTAGACTGGAACCACCTTCCCGAAAACATTGTATCTATTAGTGATAACTCTTTGTTTCCTGATACCTTAAACAATATTGCTAACTAGAATGCCATTCCATTTTGGCCATATATCCTGTATTTCTTGTTTTTCTTGCATTTTCTATGTATGTATTTCTTGTATAGCTTTCTCTGACGTAACACTTCGTAATAGTTTTAGCATTTCTCACTCATAGTTTTTTTTGCATTTTTATATTTGCATTTCTTGTATAACTTTCCTTGACGCAACACTTTGTAATAGTTTCAAGATTTGTACTCATTGTATTATATTCCAACAAAATTATGCTTTATACTTTTACAACTTGTGATTGTAAACTGTAACCCCCTCCCCTCTTGTTTGGCCCTGAGGGTACAATAAATGAAACAAAAATAAATGAAATGAAAGCGGCTTGATGATAAACCTGGTGCGAACTTACAAGAGAGACCGGACCTTAGGGGTCTTCTTTTTCCACGTGGCTGCTCTTGAGTGAGCCATGCTTGAATCACTTCGTAGGTCGCGCCTCCGCATACTGAATTTTTAATGTCATCCACTGCTTGTAAACAGCGAAAGATTTTGAACAATGGCTTCAGATATTGCGAAAGAGCTAAGCGCCTCTTGGCGTAGACCTCATATATCTCGTGAAGTGTGAGGCAGCTATTTCTGTCGATAATCGCGCGCAGTTCGGGCAGCGAAGTGAAGTGAAAGAAAGGCGCCTGCTTCACAATGGCAAGTGTATATGAAAAAATGACATAGTGGCTAAAACACGTATGTATTTTTCCTAGTTATGTTAGGTGCTCGGTGCTGGTTGTTCGAAAGTTGAATTGGCGATTGCTCGAGGAACTTTTCGCGATTATGAAAATACAAGGGACAATTTCTTGGATGAATCTGTTGGCTTGGATGAGCCTGTATGTGAGAGACGTCATGTTGCGAGAAATTTGATCCAGTGGGCCGGGATGTCATGGAACAAAATTAATATTTCCGTGGGAGTTTTCGCTTTATTTTAGTATCTATGCAAATGTCTTACACATCACATAAAAATTGTTTGAAGCCAAACGCAGTGTTTTCATTTTATGTTGTTGAATAGCCTGCAGCTATAGGAAGGAAGGAAAACGAGAGAGAGGAAAGGCAGGGATGTTAACCAGCTATAAGTGCTGTAGCCAGCTATAGGTTGCATCTATAAGTGGCTACATTGATTGCTATAATGAGTATAATGTTGCCTTCAGTCCTTCTGTTAAACTCTTAACGACTTAGCAGCCTACATTGTTCAATGTGTTCAATGCGGACGTTTCGCTCGTGCAGAGGGCGCGAATTTAACTCATGGAATTTTAGAGGATGGAGGAAATATAGGTAGGAGTCCTTACTGGTCTAGGAAAGTGTTTCACATTTGGTACTTACAGTATAAAAATCAATTTTGATGTAAGCAATAGTTAAAGCAGAGAACATATTGTTTCTGAGAAAGTGATGCGATAGGAAATGCTGTTACAGTACGTTTTTATGCTTAGATGAATTGATACATGTCGAGTTTTCTTATGCATGAGAGTGTGTGTGCAGATGGGCGTGTGGAGATAATTTGCTATGTTATGGCTACGCATGTTTTTGACGATAATTGTGACCAAGGAATCCTGATGTTGCCTAAATAATACTTTACTGCCCACCCTTACCTAAGAAAGCACCAGGAAAAAAATTTTAGGCCGTTTGGGAGTAGTACGTCGTTGCTTAATTTTCATTCATACAACCATTGCGAAGTTTCCACTCTCCCGCACTCGACCAAGGGAGGAGGGAGGGCTGCGTTGAAACTTGACCCCCCACTCCCTTAGTGAGAACCCTGCGCACGCCTATGGTTACTGCAGCCAACAATGACAATAAAGCGTTTGTAGCGCTGCTCTACTCGCAGCGAGTCAGTCAGACGAACTTTATTAGAGTCCTGGGGAGGAGCTCCTAGGAGCCCACCGAGGGCCTCGCCTGCGACGGGGGGCGGGAGCCAGAGGCTTCCCATCGCTTAAACCAGCGAAAAAATCTTTTGTACAAGTTTTGTACATGTTTTCCATGCCCGCCGTTTCTGGCAGCATGTTTTATGTACCTTTTTAGGAAAACTATTCGACCGAGTACGCTGACATTTTGGGCGATTATACTGATACCCTTTCAAATATCTGAACCTAATTATTTACAAAACCGATTCATGAATGGCGGCGATGCACACGCGCGGACAAAGAAAGAAATGAAGACCAGTGAGTTGCGCAGCCAGTGATGAATCAGTACTAACTCTCTCAATACTATTGCTTTGAAAAATCGCATGAGATATAATTTAATAAAGAAATATGAAAATCAAAAAATGACTTTGTTGTGGAATTAGCAGTGCAAAATTTGACGGTCATACTGTTTATTATTTCTGAGAAAATGCGTATTAGTTTTACACCCTGCCCAAAAATTTGGTAGTGAAGTATAAAAAAAGTGAGGCCTGCGTGGAAAGCGCAGCACAGTCAGATCGAGAGCTAGAAGAGCGGCATTTCCAGAGCCCATTGTAAACATTCTTGCGGCTATTAATACAAGTACATTGCAAGGTACCGACTAAGCCATAAACCTGTAATTTTTGTCTTGTTGGCAAGCATGCACTAAGCCATTATTCGTCATTCGCGGGAGGGTGAGGTACTTGCTACACATCTGCAAGGCTTTATGTGCATTTTGTTGATGCGGTGACTGATGACGATAAAGAATTATGGCTGAGTCCTTTGTAATGGGTTCGAAGCTTTATAGGACCGACTAACGTCATTCGCTTTGTGTGACGTGAGGTCGTTATTTTGCTCTCTTACTACGCTACATTGCACACCTTAACGCGAGAAAGAGAGAGAAAAAAACTTTAATTAGGTCATCGGGAAACGGATCATGGGGGCCTTATGGGCGTTCCTTGGCGACTAATACCAAGTACACTAGCGAGGTTCCCACTACGCTATAAATCATTATCTTTTTTGTGAAGTAGGGAAGCATCCAATATGCCATTATTCTTCCTCGAGCGGAGAAGTGTGGTACCTGCGACACATCTGTAAGGCATTATGCGCGCTTTGTTGAGGCTGTGGCTGATGACGATGAATAATTATGGCTCAGCATTGTGTGATGGGTTGGAAGCATTCAACGATGCACTCGTTACACAATTCGCGTTGTGCGACACCAGGTTGTTATTTTATGCGTCTACCACGCTATATTACATATGTTAACGTCGTTATTTCCCGACAGGGAGCCTGTATAGGGTCTTTTATGCAGAGGAGTTTCAAGCACTGGTGTCGCTCTGTGGCAGAATAGTGGGCTGCCATCCGAGAGGGAGCAGATTCGAACCCCGTTGCATGATGAAACTTTTTCTGGTTCCTTTTTTTTTTTTTTCATTTCGCGCGATTGTGGTTACGGACACCGGTGGCGGTGGCGGCGGCGTACAACTACGGCGCCAAAAACGGCCGTTGCTGTGATCCCATCACAGCTTTCGCTGTAAAAATTAGGAAAGGCTAAAGGGAAATAAATGCAACCATGTGGAGGCGAAACGCATTCTTATTCAACACGAATAAATATACTAATATCTGGAGCAGTTGTTCATTATAAAGGTCAAACCAACACGACCCATTTACCCAAAAACATTACCCCATGAAAGTGACAGCCTATCAACTGTCAGGATAATTACTGTTTTCATGCTAGTGCAGAGAAAAGTAAGGAACGCAGTCACCTATGGAGATAGTTTAGATGAAGCGATATATAAGCCTATTCCTGTGTTATACTATCGGTTTGTTTACGGTGGACGGGAATACCTGATGAATAGGGTCGAGACCTGGCGATATTTTGCAAGATCCTTGAGAGTGGTTTCTAAAATATCTATTCGTACAAATTATATGCGTTTGCTGCGGTGCATGTTTTATTCCATCTAATATTTCACACATTCTGGCAGTTCTTTGAAAAAAAAACTAACTTCAAGGATGCTTGAGCTTCGTTTTTAAAAGTAGAACGCGATAGTATAAGACCGTGTTCGTATAGCCATCCCAATTTATAGCCTGGCTTCGCTCCTTGGTGGACGCCTAAACATTCCCGCAAGGAAAGCCAAGTTGAGGACGCCCTCCGGCTCCTAAGTCCATGCATGCGCGGCGACGAGAGACGGCGCGCCGATGCAGTTTAAAGTAGAGTTACTGTATATGCTTCCTACGGGAGCAGAGTTGCGTATAGTCCCGCCATTATGAGTGAAGGCCACTCGTCGCGCGCGCAGGAGAAAAATACTGCGCGATGTTCTGGCGCGAGCGACTTGCCGCAGGCTTATTCGTATGCACTGGTCAAGATTGCACTCTTACATCGAAGCTTTAAATGGCTAGGTTCTAGATCTGCGCGCCCGCGGAACAAAACGACGCGGAGGACCATTAAGTGTACTAAAGGTGATGGCGTTAATTAAATATTTAAGTAAGCGATTCAAATGTTCAATCGATTCAAAGGTGCCCCAATTGAACCCAAGTTATAATGACTTTACTGAAGCTGTATATATGTATATTGCTATACGCACTGTCCGAAAGTGCGCTTGTTTATCGAGTCGCGTGCACAGAGAATATTACAGTGAAGGCCGTTCGTACCACCACAGCTTTCCGATGCATGCTATGATCGAACAGCTCAAAATTCTCTTGCTATCTCGTGGTACCTTCCAACGAAAAATGGTGTGATTATTTGAGCATGCTCACGACTTTTTTTGGCCTGGCCGGAAGGCCTGAACAATTTGTCCTTAAGGGCGTTTGAAAGAATCTTCACGCACGTATGGTCGACAGTCAAGTGGGTGCATTTTGGCCGCCTAAGCCAGCTGATCAGTCACCGTCGCCAAAAGACCACTGTCCGTACGGTTACGCTGGCGACCATTGACAATGTGACATTTCTCACTAACCATCATTCACGGCTACTTCACTGTTCGAAAAAGCAATCACGATGGAACTGACCGAAACAAGTCGGCGCGGGAGCCATGCCGTCGTGAAGCTGGCTTCGCCGCGGCAAAATTTAACATTTGACGTCATTTTGCACGACGTGACTGCGGTTGCCGACTAGGGGCGCCAGATGCCCAAGGAAAAGTTATGCGGAACTCTGCTACCTGCAGTAGCATATACAGGGGCACTAGTTTAAAGCAATATTCTTAAATCATGCCAAATGCGAAACTGCGTTCCAAAACCCGGAGACATTAATTACAGATTCCGCGAAGGCTTGAAGGTTGTAGCGCTATCTGAGCGCAATGATATAAATCAGAAACATGTCGCTGTTTCATGCGCTGTCGTGTTGCTTGGCAGTATGCGGTGGCCTCGCGGCTGCTCACCCTTTAGTACACTTAATGGGACTTCGCACCGCGGTAGCTACAGTGTTTACCAGTTTCTTTTTTGGCAAACAGATGCCGCTACAACCAGCCCCTCTTCCCACCCCCCCCCCCCCCCTCACCCGGAAGACTTCTGCCGCTGGCGAGTTCGGAGTTTGATACACGTGGTATATGGGGCGCAGTAAAGCTCCTGTTTTGGGCTAGTTGGTGCATTCTTGTACACATGTAACAGGAATACGTGAAAAAACATGGGCAAAGAAAGGCAAGTAAACAGGACGGCCGTCCTGTGCACAGGCAGGTACATAGGAGTAAGCTAAAGCATGTAGTTGTGGTGTCCGAGCGGCTAAACCCAACGCGCCACGTTGCGATGGGTCACAGTTTTGAATCCCGTTCCAACTCGAACCGAAGATTTCTCACTATTGTTTTATTTGCATCTTCCTCGAGTTTTCAAACGCTGATTTTTCTCTCACAGCCGAAGAATCAGACACCGATACCAGAATTTCTGAGAAACAAGCTCTTTAACTCTATCGCGTTAAAATGCGCAATAGCTTTTTAGGGTAAATGCGACAGTGCAGCTGCTCAATGTGGACTGGTGTCCAGAGCAAGGGCAGAGTTCTGACCTTTTTGGTCCAAAATATCTTAGGTGTTAAGCGCGGACTTATCAACACGGCACAAAACGAAAGTTGGCACACACAATAGCACCTGTGGGTGCCCCCCTTTTTGATAAGCCTTGGTTTAACACTTATTAATATTGACCCTGCCATTAATCTGACTGCTTGACATCGATGTCTATCCTTTCACCCGTTCTGATTACGCACCATGCTCCGGTTGTATTTATTTCTTTTTTTTTTTTGAAAAAATACCGGGGACATGGTGAAACATGAAAAATTGTGTTTTGGCTCACTGGCATTATTCCCGGAGGAGATGATAATACCGCAAAGCCTGCGCCCAGCTTACTAGGAAATATTTACTAACACCCTTGACGAGGACGCCGCAAGAGCCGTTTTGCTTTGTGTTCTCAAACTTCACGGATGGCTCGCCTTATTCCTTCGCAGCTTACGGCCAGTACGATCGTATGTCCGTACGAGATATGAATTGCGTAAGTACACTCAGTAGAACAGGGTGTCAGAAATTTCGTATCCAGTGAGTTTGTGCGCTTAGCTTTGTGAACAGATTTATTCCGTCTCTTCCTCTAAACGAAGTTCTCTTAGTGAAAACATCGCTCATCCAGGAAATAAAAAATGAGAAACACTGCTGAAGAGAATCAAATGGCAATGTCCTTATAGGTCAGCAATATTCTTCTGAATGCACCGGACCGGATTCACTAACAGGTTAAGCAAAATAAACATGTAAATTATTCTGTGAATATTAACAACGTGATATTTACGGTGAACACGACAGCGCTGACGCAGAGAAAAAGAACTATGGTGAATGGATTGCAAGTTTGAATCCCCGGTCCCACTCGAATACACTATTTTTCAACAGGAAAGTGTTTGATGCTTTAGTAACATATTTTCGTCTCGGAAATGACATCGAAAAAAAATGACACAATCCGACGGCAAAGAAAGGAAGTTCCGTCAACGGGAGTCGAGCAGCGACAACAGATGCCGGGCACGTTATCCACTGCACCACGGGCACACACTCTTCAGGCTTTACAGACACGCCTTTTACATCTCACACTTCCCTCTCCCAGTGATCTCAGTCGGCGGGATGGTGTCGCTCCCAGGGAGCGGTAAAGTGAAGTTATGCATTATGACTGCCCTCCGCGATTACCTCCTGAAATGCGTCGTTGTTACGCGTCGCTCCGATTTGGCCCGTTTCCAATAGAAGTGCAATTTTGTCATTGCCTTAACACACCTCGAGGCAGCGACCTTAGCCCGGACATCGGCCTCACTCGTAGCATGCATCCATACCAACAATAGCTCTGCTACTAGCACTTGCCTAGCCTGGTTGTAACACCATGTTTGCCACTAACGTTCGCTCCGACATAAATCGTAGCCGGACTACAGGGGTACACGACGTGCGTTGCGTTTCCCTCAAGTGCCGTCGTGACGTTCAATGGCTCTCTAACATGCCCGCAAGATGGTGACCTTCGCCGAAGTTCTCCGTCCAATCAGCGACGCTATTCTAGCTGTCACACTGCTCTCTGATTACGCTCTCACTATTAATTGCTACCGCTACCAGTAGAGCTTGGTGAATGGTTGATCATGGGTGTTAGCCTTCGGGTTTTAAATGTACCACCAAGCGTCAACGGGGGTGCATCCATGTCAAACGGGGCTATAGCTGCAAAACAGCAGCAGACATTGTGAAACTCTGTTATATCGATGTACAATAAACATTCAGTTACTTATGTAGCGACAAGGTTTACTTTCGTGTTACACCGATTTCTATGACGGAGGGACAAACCATGTTATTTATTATCATTTCTTTATTTACATCTTTCTCCATTTCTTGCTCAAAGACAACGTTGATTTTTCGCTCACAACCAAAGACGCTGTCACCAAAATTTCTGCGAAATGAGCTGTTTAATGCTGTCACAATAAAACGCGAGATAGCATCTTATTGTAATTGCGACAAATTAGCTGAATGCTGAATGTGGACTGGCACTCCTGGCTCAAGGTACGAGACGAATGATGACCTTCGCAAGGGCCGACTTCTGGTCTTGTTGGTACGACATATCTTAGGTGTTTAACGCAGACTTATCAACAGGGGAGAAGAAGAAGCGGGACACACACAACACCGCCTTTGTCTGCCCCCCCTTCGCCTTGTCCCGTCTTGATAAGTCTGCGTTAAACACTTCAGAATGTTGAAACTGTGGGTAACAAGAGTGCTTGACATCGCATGTCTATCCTTTCACCCTTTCTTACACACTTCCCCAGTTTTCTTTTTTTAAAAAAGACAAAAAAAAATGCTGGGTTCGTGGTGAAACATGAAAAATTGTTTTTTTTTTTTTTGCTCAGTGGCATTATTCCCGGTGAATACGATAATAGGACGGGACCCGCAGTGGCGTAAATCCAGAAAAATCAGAAGGGGGGACACACATCTTGACATGGCGGCCATTTTTTTTCATATAAATGTTTGTTTTATTCTTCCTCGTATAAAAATTAAAATCCTATCTTGAAATCCAATTGAAAAACGAGCATAGGTTTCCCTATCGCGTAACTGCGTTGTTCGATTGGGTCTTCTCATGGGGGGTCCTGATGTACCCAGCCTGAGCACAGGGGGGGGGGGGGGGTCACGACACTCATGACCCCCTATGATTTACACCACTGAGGTCCTGTGCCCACCTCGGTAAAAGAACATTACCAACACCCTTGATGAGGACGCCGCGAGAGGCGTTTTACTTTGTGAAATCAAACTTTATCGGTGGCTGGCCTGTTTTCTTTGCTACTTAGGGTCTGTACGAAAGTATGACATACGAGTTATCAATTGCGTAAGAATACACTCAGTAGAACAGAGTTTCATAAATTTACTATTGCCTCAGTTTGTGTACCTAATTCTGTGAGCTCGTTTATATCGCCTCTTCCTCTAGGCGAAGTGCCCGTAATAAAAAGGTATCTTTTCCAAGAAGTAAAAAAATGGGAAACACGGCAAAATATTATCAAATGTCAATGTCCTTAGATGTGAACGATTTTCTGGGGAAGGCAGCAGGTTCAATAACAGGATTAGCAAAATAAATAAATAAATTATTCTCTAAATATTAACAACGTCATGTTCACGGTGAACAAGTAGGCGCTGACGCAGCGGAAAAAAAATTGATATGAATGACGGTACGGCCTTCTAAAATATCTCCTTGACGTAAACATTCTCCGGAACTAAAGTTTGTCTCAGCCCGTCGAACTACGCATACAATATGCGCACTAACAATCGTCGCTAAGCAGAAGACTGTTGATGAAATACCAAAATAAGGGCGAGACCATGCGGATATCTGCCCACATGGCCAGCCCCTTGTGCACCGAATGACGTCAATGCAAGTCGAATGCTTCATGGAACCGAAATCTGTCCAGCGTTAATAAAAACAGATTAAAAAAATCTAAATGACAGGAAATTGCCCATTATTATTGCACTAATATAGATACGCGCGGCTATGTAGGCGTGTTCTCCTGAGCACGTGGGCTTATGGGAGTCTTTGTGTTTGTGCACGTCCACTGAATAATGTAGGCTGTGGAGAAACTAACCCCATAGTGTACATTGTACGTGTAACATACAAAATAAAATGAGCTTCTTGAGATTTGTAGGCGTAAGTACGAGTGAAAGAAAGTGGGGGGCTGGGCTCAGGTCAAAAAGAATAACCTTGGTGTCAGAGTTTCATTCCATATAGCGCTAGTTGTGTTTCCAATCGGGATGATTTACTCCTAACCTGCAGTGCTAGTTTGCCCCCCTCTGCAGATAATACATTATAAGCACTCATCATATTTTAGACCATCTTTATATTCTGCTTTCTTTTTTTTTTGGCAATATTCTCGGCCCACGTAGGGTGGAAAGTGGGAGGAAGGGGGGGGGGGGGGGGGCTTGTCAACGCCAACGAATTGGTCGATGCTCGAGCGCGAGGTCTCGCTTGCAGCGCCGGGCTCTCCGAGGCCGGAGCGGGCGGCGCCCGCGACGGGTCTGGTCCCATGTTGGCGGAAACGCCCCCCCCCCCCCCCCTTTAGGGACATACTATCCACCTCTAACGAAGTCACAAAACATTATCAACTCGCTCGCAGGGCATTTCCCTTGCCCCACCGAAACCTATCACGTCCACAAGCGGCTACGCTTAGGTTACTGCAAACGCACTCGTATCCCAGCCTTTCGATCTACAGTCGTTTCACGGAGGTCTCCCCTTCGTGTCCCGACTGCGGCGGATACAGCGATTTTAACCACATGTTCTGGGAGTGCCGTTCTTTTCAGCGCCACACGGATGAAGAGATTTCGCAAGAAACTTTTTATTCGCTGCTCAAGAGCCACGACTGGGTACAACAACTCCAGGCAGTTCAGAAGGCCCACGACGCGGCGGTGAGGCTTGGTCTTCCCGTCCCGACGTGGGAGCGGCCCCCCCTGTCCTCCCTCAATGAAAACGGGGGGAGGACTTCTGCAGGACTTTAATAAAGTTTAGTACCTACCTACCTACCCGTCAATGAACGGCAGCGCAGCATTGTCCATCTAGAAATGTGCTCTTAAAATAATAGATTACAGAAAAAAAAATTTTTAAACTAAGCATTTTTCAATGCGCTTTTGTTTCGCTTTGGTAAAGTATTCAAGGCCGCACTGTGTGAAGCATGCAACGAAGCAAACTGTTTGGAACGCAGCAATAATTTTTTACCCGATTTGGAAATATTTTAATCCTAAAGAACATACTTGTAACATAATAATACGGGTTAGCGAGAGAATGAATGAATATATTTAAATTATTCGGTTGGATTTCCTGACGACAACTCCATGTAACTTCTAAGTGATTTTCGAGGTAGATTATTTTAGCGGGAGCAGTCGGGAATGGTTCACTGGCATAAATGGTCGTTGAATATCGCCAGGTTGAGCAAAAATATTGTAAAAAAAACACTTATTGGTTGTGCTAGCAATGTCTTCTCGTACGTCATACGTATATCGTCTCATGTTCGAAGGGACCTGTATCGGTTCAAGGAAACAACTGATTATTTACCGCTAACATCTCCGGCTATTCTAGAGCCATGACACTTTCTCTTGACATGCTTAAGCGGTCTCTGCGGCACGTTTCAGTACATAACATAGCTAAGTTTGACTCGAAGTTAGGGTGTTTAATTATTTAGGTAGAGGTTAGCTTTCTAATTCTTTCTCAGTTATCTTCTCAGGAATTATTCGGAACATGTCTTTTGCATATTATGGAGGTGATAATCTTCCTCATTAATTGTATTAACGCGATAGCGTTAAAGAGCTCGTTTCGCAGAAATTCCGGCGTCGGCGTCGGTGTCGGCGTCGTTGGTTGTGAGCGAAAAATCATCATCTTGTCCGTGACCGAAAAATCGAGAAAGATGCAAAGAAAATAAATAATAAAAATTTCCGGGCCCGAGTGAGGATCGAACCCAGGCCGTCTGCGTGGCAAACAGGTGTTCTCCCACACAGCCACACCTCTGCTTTGAAATACAGTGAAAATAACTTCGTCTGCTTGGAAATGCACGGAAAATAACTCATTCTTCGCAAACGCAAGCGTCCTTTATATAGGCGTCGCAATATAACATGTAATATGCCAGTAATATTGCGTGGTAGAAGCGTACATTGCCATCGGGCGTCAGAACATGTGACTATCATAACGTCTTCGTAGTTTAAAGCCGGCCACCCATTACAAAAGGCACACGCCTCACTGCGCGTATTCCCTTAACACCACGTAGTGGCTGCATAGCAAGTATGCACTAAGTGGTTGGAAGTACGCACTCGGGACAGGATATCGCTATCGCGTTCAACTCTTAAAGGCGAAGCTTAAGGGTCCCCAATTTTTTATGCTAACTGAACATTAATCAAAGACAGGTTTGGGGTGCTATGCAGGGTGTCCTAAGTTTGGAGAAACTCGGAATCTTTCGGAGCTCTGGCGACACCTCTTTTGAAGGAGCTAACAGTATGAAAGGTCAAGCCCAGGCCTCAGCGCGCACTGCGTTCCATTGGTTACGGTGGAAGGGAGCGTCAAGTCAAGGGTGGCCGACAAAGGTAGGTGGTGTCTTGAAACTAGAGGCATCTTCTTCTTCCATTTTGTTTGTCGTTGTTGTTGTTGTTGTTCCTCATCTACTTGGCACAACCCACCTCGGCCATGAATCGGAGGTACCTAGATTAAAACTTTAGTTCACTTACTGAAGGAACGGGTTTAGAAATGAATAGTTTAGCCGTTGCTCATCAACAATAAACTCGCAAGATTAAAAAGAAAAAAAGCTTGAAAAAAATCCAAAGGAAGACAACTAAAAATACATATATATGTACATATGTGATAAAGGAAATAGATATTCGAAAAAGAAACCGACCTAAGTTGCACTTAACATTCAATTCTTTTAGTCTGTCGTAGGAAATTGGACACAGCGTCGAAAAAGCTCCTGTGGCTAAAACAAAGTATGGTAGCACCAAATGAAAGAATCACCGGAAGTGTAAAGTTCAAGCCCATCTTTTGAGGGGGGGTTCTTCTAGTAGCCCGTTCCTTTGAACCTTAAGCCTTTGGCGCGTCAAAAAGAAGTGATGGAGAGATTCACTCTCATTACAGTGAAGGCATAAAGGTGACTGAGTCAGACCAGACATGTGAAGGTGAAAGTTCAGTGGGGAACTCGACAGCGCAGCCTTATAATTAATATTTCTTCCTTTCTCGATGAACACCACTTACTCTTCCAAGGAAATCTTAGTTGTGAGAAATCTAATGAAAACAATGCAGATTTGTCGAAGTTATTGACGATGGTAAGTTTTTCAAATCGTGCTGCTGTGATATACGCCAACGTCGGCAATACAGGCAAACAGGGCCATCGTGGGGTGATACTGCAAATGCATTTGCATATTCATTGAGTGCTAAACCTCTATGGCCCGGAACCCACACTAATCGAAGGAGACGTAACTGTCTGGGAATTAGCGACTGGAATGTCTCTGAGATACTCGGTACATTAGGTGCGCTTAAGGCAGAACAGACAGAGAGGCAATCTGTTAGGACAGCCACTGCCGATATACACTCAGGCAATTTGCGTAATGCTAGGACTATTGCCAGCAATCCAGCCTGGTAAACAGGGGCAAAGTCCGGTCACCGAATACAGAAAGTCAAATCTAGAGAGAATGATACGATTCCCACACCTGCCATCTCTTCACAAATGGAGGCATCGGTCTCTATCACAATGTTTTTTTAATAGATTGGCGAAATGACTGCAGAAGTGCAACCTTGCAAGAAATGTCTATTACTAACGATATTTTTCAGAGGTACAGCCTGTTTAAGTTCTTTTTGAAGCATTTAGTGGCTGCACTAACTGTCCTTTAGAATAATCAGCGCCATAGCTTCACAGATCATTTCCGGCCGAGTGCTTTACAACACCGCAGCGGGGCTAATCGCAGAGGCCACGTGTACAATCATCATGGTAAGCCAGTACATTCTAGCGCATTGCTCAGAAAACGCATGCCCTCTTTGTCTCTTCTTCATCGTCTGCTGACACGTGTGCCCGGCTGATTAGTTAATTGGCTGCGTGGTATACCTAGCTAATTAAGTCGAGACGTCCTATTACAAAGGTAATAAAACTAATCCATGCTAAGACCGAGCTAATTAAGCCACTCCTTACTAAGCCCACGCTACTGAAGCCGTGTAAAGGTATGATCAAGCTCATTGAGATAATACCAATAAAACGCCGCTAATGAGAATCGCGCTAATTCATACTAAGCTAATGAGGACCTCAATACGTAAGATCATGCTAATTATGATTGTGGTAGTTAGGAATATGCGATTTAGCTCCGCAGTAATAAAGACTTTGTTAATTAAATCTGCATGATACACATAATTAATACATTACCAGGTAAGACAACTCTGTTCAATATCATGTTAATTAAGGCGTGGCTAATTAACCCATTAAGGCCCACGAAAATAAGTAGTGGTTGGATTTCATTGTGATTTCATAGATTTAATTAAATGCAATAGACAGCAACACGTGCAAATTTTCATAAAGTTTCATGAATTTTTGCAAAAGTGACGATACTGTACTTCAGAAAGTACGCTGGGCCCTCGACATATCAATAGGTGTGATGGTGTGATGTGCTGGTGTGATGCAAGAGTGGAGGATACGCTAAGCCCTTGCCAAACGAATACGAAAGTTATCTTGGCCCATGCAACTTATTGAAGCACCAGTGCTTTATGGAAAGCGTAACGTCACGCTTCTTGCAACACCATTTCAATGTACTGTGACATTCCCGAATTGTTTTCCAAGCTTCTTGTGAAAATGTCCGTATAGATAGAGTGTAATAGCAAGCACAGCGGACGCTAGAAACCTCTTGATACTTCTGTTGGGTACAAGAAGGCCCAGTGAGTGTCTTGCTATTATGCGACTAAATGACAATAGTCAACGCGTACAGGGTCCGCAGAAACCTCCACTGCAGCAGCAGACGAGTATGCAGCAGCAGACGAGTATCGTCGTCAGCGTCTCAGGTTCCTCGGATGGTGGTTGTTTGCATGTGGTCAAACGATGTGCACGTGAGACCATATCGCGATGGCGTGTGTTGTATGGCATCGCGATCGTCATCGTCATCAGCGTCATCGTTATGACGCATAGTGGGTATATTCCATGTGCTGTGCTGTGATGGCAGCGTCATCGTCATCGCACAGGGGTGGCCACGACGACGCAGGACGACGCGGGACTAGCCTATGCCCTAAGGAGCTTCGCCCCTAAAAACGGCATTCTTCTAAAAAAAATAGCTGGTTCAATCTCTGAGGCAACGCACAACAATAGGCACATGTGTGCTTCCACGAAGTCCCATTGTACTATACAAAGTACACCCATATTTGATTACACCTATGAGCAAAACTATGCAATCTATACACTTCTCGCGCTGTGTAGGGATTATTTTGCTCTTGCTGAAGCACAAGCCATCCGTTTTTTTAACATATAAATTGTAATACCTGAAACAAATTTATGAAAAGGAGTAATGACCACGTGCGTTTGACGGGCTCGCGTTTCGCTAAAGTTTAACGATTCATTGAACAGAAAAAAATAGAACCCAGTCAATATGCAAAGTTAAGATTATCTTGCTGCAACCTTTGGCTTCCGAAATTCCAATGAGCAAAATCAGAATATTGCTTTGTGTATTTTTTATTCCCGAAAAAGGAAGTGTGCTTTGTAAAGTACATTGGGCCTTAATGGGTTAATACCATCAAACTTGAGACCGAACTGACGTGGTCCTCACTCCGAAGCAGGCTGAGCAGACTGCGTAGACGAGCCATGTAAAAAACTGGCGAACGGGCATGTTTCCAATTATGTAAATCAAATTCCATAGTATAAAGTGCTATACCTGAAGCACTTTTCTAGATAGGTTATTCTAGATAAGAAGCTGTTACACCTTCTGGTCTTCCGAGAGTGATAGGTGGCGGATGAGTTCCGTCTTCAGGTATTCATATAGATTGGCCTTTGGTGGGTTGGCAAGGATATCACGGACCTCGACTTTGTAGCGCCCGCCCAGGTGGGCGACGTCGTAATAGTAGCGGTTCCGCTCTAGCGGGATGCGTGCAAAGGAGAACTGATGCGTGCCAAGGAGAAAGGTGCCAGGTGAAAGGTGCCAGGCACAGGTGCATAAATTACCATGGTGGCTTAGACGCGTTGGAATGTTTCGAAATATAGTTCAATGATTCAAGATCTGTTAAATTCGAAATGAACCTTGATTGTTCATGGCAACTCTTCTGGGCGTGAAAATGCAAACAACAATTTTGACGAGCAAGCGTTAGCTCCTGCTGGTCGATGCATGCGACTGGCTTCGCATCCTGACGTAGTTATTCTCTACGATTTTATGGGAATTGAAGGAATTATTCCATGCGCGCTCATGATGTATTGGGGCATTTACGCGAATATTCCATTAACCGCCGATGAATTGTGGCAATTGTGGCATTGTTTCCAATTCTTTCGTTTAATAGCTGCAATTCTAGATGGCGGCAAGAATTGCCTTTATAAAAATAAGTTTGTGTCGATCAGCCTGTTAAATGTTTACTAAGAAAATAGTATCATATACTTTTCAATACGTTCAATGCAGAAATTTCGCGCATGTCGAAGACGCGGATCGAGCAATAATCACCTATCTAGAAAAGTGCTTCAGGTATAGCACTTTATACTATGGAATTTGATTTTCATATTTGGAAGCAATGGCGAAATCAACGAGTAATCTTACATTGCCTCCGGTTACTTTAATGGCGGTAGAAAATCCTGTTGAGAGCTAGTTTTATGTTAAGCTAAAGTAAGATATCCCGTTTACTTCTTGATCCTGGGTTTTGTGTGGGTGTAGCTCTGGCGCGTATATGATAGGCTCGGATATGCGCTGCTTCAAAACTTCTGTAGCTGTTGACATCACCAGGTTAAACAATTATGACAAGATGTAAATGCCGCCTTTCACAAACATCACGGTCCACTTCAAGGACAGGTAAGGAAAAACAATGCGGTTTGCATAGCAGGAGAGAAAGTACACTCGCGAAGGAGACGGAGAAAAAAACCTAACTAAAATGACCTACGAAAATTTTGTGGAAGTATATAACGTCATTGGGGCACTTCTTACTGCGTCAGCGCCGACGTAAGCATCGTAAATGTGTCTTCCTATTCGTGATATTTCTAGTGACACTGAATATGTTTATTCATTTCTCCCGACCTATCATTGAATTCAGCATGTCTTTTAAATACTAGAACCAGTAAAATCAGTTTGCGTCTAGGGATATTGACTTTTGTTATACTTGCTCTGAGATGCAAAGAAATGTTTCTACTAAGGCACTCCGGCTACAGGAATAAGTAAAATAATATCGTTATTGCAGTTAGAGAAAACGATCGCAGAAGAGGAAAAAGTTCTGCAACTCTCTTTTATTGAGCGTATGTGCAGCTTGTGCGCGATATACACA
>JALIZH010009888.1:0-97921 GCA_030522465.1 Rhipicephalus appendiculatus
CGTCCGTGATTATATGAACACATTCTCGCCACCGCTTATTATTCGCAGGCGAATGGGTTGAGTCCGAACGAAGCGCTAACTCAGATGCTCTTGATATATGCCTTTACCTTATCACCGTGACTGGGACAACACTCTAACGTTGATGACCTTTGTGTGCAACAATACGCAACATAACATCGCTGGTAACTCGCCGGAGTATTTGCTATTTAGACGATATCGCAAGTTAAAATTAGGCACACTACTTCCTTCGGTTGCTTTCTTGCCTGCTGAATGCGCGAGCGACATCGTTGCTCCAAATCGTTTAACTTGCCCATGACCCACTGGTCTTGATAGAAAATTCCAAAAGACCGGTAATGATAGCCGGCCCCGGCGTGCACTTCACAACGGATTCTGTTATCTTATGGTGACCAGAACGTCTCGTGTGGTTATCAAAAAAAGTTTCCTGCTTGGTACGTAAGGCCTACAGTATATTGCACCTGCTTAGTGGCGTGAATTACCATCGCACCCCGGCACTCTGATTCTTCGGCCTTCACACTGCACATGTATGCTTTGCAGGTTTTCGGAGTGACACTTCTTGCTCTGCTAGCTCGTGAAGCGACATAGACGGGGCTTCCGCCGCGGGGCAGGGAACCTTACTGAGATGTGAAAACACTGATGAGTGCGGTAATCTTAAAATGAAGGAAGGCGAGGAATACGAGTGAAATCTTGCTTCTGTTGCTCTTCGATAAGGTTTTTTTTTTGTCTACGAACTTACCCCTGTAAATGTTCATTCCATGAAGTTTTCGTGTATGTCACAACATTGTACCGAGCGTAGAAATCTTCCGTCTGTGGCAGCAAAACACCCGACGACATTGTTCTGCCGCCTTAGGAGTCTGTGAAGTCTGCACTACAATGTTGTGTTTCTGACGAAATGTCTCATGGGGTCATCATAGCGCCTATTAATTCACTTTACATGCAGGCCGGAAATCTTGGTCAAGGCCACCCGTGGGCCGACGCCAGGAACCATACACATGATTTTTGGCGACGGTAAGTTGACAGACAACATGTTGATCCCGTATAAGTGAACATTAGCTAAAGAGTACGCTAAGGCTACTGATCTTTTGTGGTACTTCGATGAAGGCACATTATGGAGCGAGTTGATATGATTGCAAAAAAGGCATACATTCCCTTATGCACTTTCTTAAGAGCACTCGAAGAAGATATATATATATATATATATATATATATATATATATATATATATATATATATATATATATATATATATATATATATATTAAAGGCGACGATGATCAATGGCGACCGTCAGGGCGCTGGAGGAGACCATCCATTACAGAATTCCTAAGCTTCGCTACAATTACCCCGGATACAAAAAGGGAGCCACCCGGCGACCTAACAGAGTATGACTATGAGTGGGTCACAGAGACCTTGAGGCGCTCCACATTAACAATGTCGCGCCCTCGACGGCGCGTGTCCGAATATGGTTCAATGGGTTCGATCAGGTAGTTGACCGGTTACGTGGTTAAGTCGTCGCGAATGCTATTCTGCCGCTCTTGTTCTTGCGTATTAAAAGCCTTGGCAAGCTCGCGGCTGTCTTCAGCAAGTGTGTCTGTGGCAGAAATAGGTTCGCACTCAGATCTATCCGGCTTGTATGGAAGGATCATGTCGATTGAGTGCGACGGGTGCCTGCCGTACAATAAGAAGGGCGAAAAACCAGCAGTGTTCAGTGGGGTGGCATTGTAGGCGTAGGTGACGAAGGGCAACATGGCACCCCAGTTTGTGTGATCGGCGGCGACGTACATTGAATGCAAATCGCCGATCGCATGGTTAAAGCGTTCGGTGAGGCCATACGTCTGCGGTGGTAAGAAGTCGTTTTGCGGTGAACAGCCCGTCGCATTCTTTGAGGATGGCTTCAATGACTTCCGACAAGAAGACACGGCCTCGATCGTTGAGCAGCTCCTGGGGTGGACAGGGACGCAGTTGGAATAGGTGGAGCTGGAATAAGGCGACATAGCGCGCTGTAGGCGCATAGAGGGGGGCGTTCTCGGCATATCGCGTGAGAGCGTCAACAGCAACGATGACTCGGCGGTTGCCACTCGACGTCGGAAGTGGCCATTACAAATCTATACCAACCCACCCAAATGGTCAGTTAGGGCCAGTTAAAGGTTGCAGACCTGCTGCGACGGGTGCTATGAAGTTTTTAGGCTCTTACAATGGAGGCAAGATCGGACGAACTTCTGCACGTAGCGGTACATCCCTCGCCAGAACACTCAAGAGTGTGCACACTGCGGTTCAGAGTGGAGCGACTCGCATATTTCAGACGGCAGACTTCGGGGTATTACCACAATCTGGTACAACTTTAGAAGACAGCGGCGTTTTCCCCTCAAAGGCGGATGCACGCGAGCCTCCACCAATAGGCGCGCACTTCAGGTGACGTCATGGGCCGGACAGCCGGTGACCACGCCGACGGAGAACATGCTGGCATCGTTGCTGCCAACGCCTGATCGTTGGCAGGACGTTGTTTCTTTTTTACCTTGTTTTTGCTTTTTTTAGCGGGACTATTTCTTTAGTCGCAGAGGCAATTGACTGCTGCGCTTCGGTCATCTGGGCGGGGCCTCTCCTGTCTTCTAAAGTTGTACCAGACTATAGTAGCCACTGGCGGCCGTCGGCGTTGTCATCTTGTCGGTGAAGTGGCTCGTCGCGAATGGCGAAATGGTGGGGTTGACGACGCAACGCGCGAGTGGATGGTACTGCCGATTGATCAGTCAGCAAGTCCACCAGCGAGGCAATCCATTAGTCCTTTAGTTTTTCGGCAGAGATGGTGTGAATGTCGAAGGATGAAACGGCAAGATATGATACTGAGCAGGTGAATTTTCATCAGGCAAGGCGATACCATGTCGTCATGGCAAGGGATCACTCAGAAAGCTATGAGACAAAGCTATCAGCCATCCACTGATTCGCTCTATATATGCGATCACGATCCCCTGTGACCTCTCCCGGCAGATCACAATGCGCATTTTCTGCAAGAGGCATGCAGCCTCCCTCCGCACCTCCGGCTCCTTTTTCTATGCGCCGTTTGCGTGAGGGAGGTGACAGGATCGTTTCGTGACTGCTAAGGAGCATTTGTCACCAGCCCTTGCACGCTTTCACTCGTACATAAAAAAGAAATCGCGCGGGGTGATTTTATTGGTCAGGACTTTATATGGAACATGACGGCGACGACGAGATTGCGCCTGGAGTGTGCATATAACTCATGTCACAATTCAAGCGGAATGAATTCTATGCGAACATTGCTGCCATGTTACATCATGATCATTTTATGAACATTAGCTAGAAATGCTGCACAACGTAGTCGCCTATGCTGTTGTTGTCATCATTAGCCTACTTTGTATTGTCAAGGATGACGGCCTCGACCGATATTCTCCAAGTTATAATGCATGGCGTGAGCTCATTTTGTGCAGTGCATTAACCGTATGGCTTTATTTTATCTTTTTTTTGCGTTGGTTCAGGAACTTCGCCTATCTTGTGGACAAACACTGTAGACTCAGCTAATTTAATCATGTTTTTTTTAATTCTGCTTACTATGTAAATAGCCGTATTCCTCACACTCACCAAATTTATCGTCGGTCGAGTTTTACGAATATATTGACTCCATTAGTGGTATATCTAAGAAACACCGGCCAACTGATGGAAGTCAATATTAACGGATTTTTTCTCTTCCTTTAAGCGATTGAGGCAGTTTTTATACGTCAATGGCAAGAGTACAGCCAGGGTGTTATGTATGATGATGATGTAATGTGTACCTCAAGTGCGGGTGGGCGTGTGTATGTGTGTTACACAAAAAAACTTGTTGAGAAATAAATTGTGTCGGACTTAACCCACCCTCAAAGCGCCACAGCATAGCTGAAGTGTTCTTATTCTTCGTGAAGTCATCCAGCCTATTGTGTGGTGTCGTGACATCAAATCTACATAACCCTAAATTGTAGCAAAATTTACGTCGCCGTTGTCTTTGTAGAAGATCCGCAGAACGGCTAAGCTAAAGACTGCTCCAGAGAGGCGTTACGTGACTGTGTCTGTACGTGCAGCTCTGCCTACGGCCAGCATAGCTACCTTTACAATAATCCCACACTATATTCAAAATACTCATGGTTCCATTTCAAAGGCGAAATGTTGATCTTGATGTCAATGCATCGATCGTTAATTGGTGGTCGACGTATCCGTCTGTAGTTTAGTTGTTTCCGCCTAAAATCATTGCATAAGTTGCTGAATCTATTAACAAGCATGGTGTCCCTAGCGCACAAACGGAAAATCAACCGCACTAACTGTGTGGGCTCGAGCACTGGATGCGACAACGTTCGGCTGAACCGTTCGGGTGCATGGGCCACTAAGAGCGACAGCTTGGTGCTGCCGCTCGCTTCATCGCTTCCTCGGAGCTGTGATTACACCTCATCTGAGCTTATGCGCCCACACACGGTATATGCAAGGAAGCACCAGCCTTCTCGAAATTCGCATTGACCCTACTGAGGCTATAATTGAAATACAAAGCGCCGGCAACACTACCTGCGTGACTGTGTACTGTGAGGTTTTAAAGCGTATTAGAGAGTGGTTTGCCGCGGCGTATGTCCGGTACAGACGCGCATTATCAAACTGGTATGAACACAGCTTTCGCACAGTGTGTCACTATGAAGGTGAGGGAAGTGTAAGATGGTCTTGCTGTCTCACTGCAGATCCGTCTGAAAAGGAAGGCCAACTGTACTACGCTGATGACAGATGCGCTGTCGTGGACATGGAATATAACGGTGACGGTAAGTTTTGTCTAAATGCATGAACGTCATTCATGAGCGTACGAGTTTAGCACAGTGGTACTCTGGTTGCGCGGACACTGTGATTCAGCGACATCTTGTCCTCGCCGTGGAAGCTCACTGCTCAATGGATTGCGTTGCGCCGCGAGGGGGGGCGGGGGGGTCACGGATTCGGTTAGCGCGTTGTGTAACTGTGATGTACAGTACACCCCACGTGTCTTAAAGAACCTTAAGACCACGCAGAATCTTAAAGGCACATTTTAAAGCCACAAAGGAAGGAAGGAAGCAAACAGAAAGGGAGAAGGCAGGGAGGTTAACCAGAAAGACTTCCGGTTGGCTACCCTACACTGGGGGGATTAGGGAAGGGGAATAGAAAGATGAGAGAGAGGAGGGAAGAGAAGGAAAAGAGAGAGAGGCCGTGAAATTCAGTGCAGTGTGTGGAACTGCACCGCAAGTTACAGGCGTTCACACAAGCCCGTCGTCCTCAAAAAGCACAAGAGGGCTTTCACTGCCTTGTGGGCTGTCGAGAGATGTGGACGGTGCTGTAATAGCACCTGCACAGAAAGTGGTCGATCATCCAGTCGCCGCAATGCGTTGGCAAACATTTGTCTCTCTGAGGCAAAACGAGGACAGTGGCACAGCAGGTGTTCGATATTTTCGTCGGTGCCGCAAACATCGCATGCCGCACTGTCAGTCACTCCGATTAACGTTGTATATGCTTTCGTGAAAGCAACTCCCAACCAAAGGCGATAGAGAAGCGAAGCTTCGCGACGATGAAGGCCGGATGGAGGCTGGAGTTGCAGTGAAGGGTTAAGTTGATGCAGTCTGGTCTGTTGTATGTTTGGCGCGTTCCACTCAGTCAGTGTGAGACTGCGGGCCAGTTGACGAATCTGCCTCGCAGCGTCTGTTCTTGAAAGCGGAATTGGGATGATGTTTTCTTCCTGATGTCATTGGCGAGCAGCATTATCTGCGGAATCATTTCCGCTGATACCACAATGTCCAGGTATCCACTGAAAGTCAATGTCGTGGCCTTTTTGTATTAAGTGGTGGTGAAGTTTCACGGTGTCATATGTCAACTGTTCGTGACATCCGCGTCGGAGAACTGACCGCAGGCACTGTAACGCCGGTTTTGAGTCAGAAAACACAGCCCATTTACTTGGTCTTTCTTCAGAATCGATGAGTTCCAGTGCACTACGCAGAGCCGCGAGTTCTGCCGCCGTAGACGTCGTCGCATGGGAAGTCTTAAAACGCAGAGTTACCCCTTGTGATGGTATAACCACCGCCCCACCAGAACTGGACGACGTAGTCGAGCCATCCGTATAGATGTGCACGTGGTTACTGTAGTTCTCGTACAGTAGGAGTAGGCTCAATTGTTTTAGGGCATGTGTCGGTAAGTCTGATTTTCTCCGCAGTCCAGGGATCGTTAGGTGAACTCGCGGGCGGCTCAAGCCCCACGGAGGAAGCAGTGGCTTTGACGCAGGGGTGTACGCCGCAGTAAATGTTGAGCGGTGCTTGCAGACAATGGCGCCGTATGCCGTGCGGGGCCTTTCAGCGGCGAGGCTCGCCAGGTGGTGAGAAGGAGTCCTGGCGTAATGCCTGAGGTACGTGCGCATTGTCTCGATGGTGATGTGTGTCGTGATTGAGTAATCTTGAGCGATGGCAATGGTTTCCGCCGTTGAAGCACTGCGGGGTAGCCCAAGGCATATTTTGAGAGCTTGAGCTTGAATGCTCTGAATCGTGCGCAGGTTAGTCTTGCCGGTGTTAGATATTGCACGTAAACTGTACCGCAAGAATCCTATGAATAACACCCTGTACAGTTGTAACGTAGAGGGTATGGGTACTCCCCATTTCTTTCCTGCGAGGAATCTGAACATGTGACATATAGCGGTCAGCCGCTTCTTCACGTAGTTCACGTGCGGAGTCCAAGACAGGTTTCTGTCTATTATGACTCCTAAGAACCTGTGGCTTCTGCTGAACGATGTGTTCTCCGTTAATTGATATGCCGTAAGCAGACATTGGCTTCCGCGTGAATGCTACCACTGCACATTTTCCGCAGGACACCTCGAGACCTTGCTTACGAAGGTAGTATGACGTCGTTGTGGCTGCCTTCTGAAGGCGGGCGTGAAGCTGAATACTTGTCACACCTGACGTCCAAATGCAGATGTCGTCAGCGTAGATAGAAAGTTCTACGGTACTTGGTAGGCGTTTGACTAGTCCAATGAGGGTTAGATTGAAAAGCGTAGGGCTAAGCACTCCTCCTTGAGGGACTCCTCGGCTACTGCAATACTCAGGTGTTGGGCCATTCACTGTGGTCACGTAGAATGATCTCAACTGTAAGTAGCTGCACACCCACATATATATCTTGCCACCAAGACCTGCTGTTTCTAAAGCACTAAGGATGGCTTCATGGGTGACATTATCGTAAGCCCCCTTAACGTCCAGAAACAGAGCAGCACACAGTCTCTTACAGGCCTTCTGGCGTTCAACATATGTCACCAGATCAACAACGTTGTCGGTTGACGAACGGCCGCGCCTGAACCCGGTCATGGCATCAGGATAGATTTCGTAGCGCTCTAGGTACCACTCCATTCGTGTTAGAATCATTCGTTCCATTGTTTTTCCCACACAACTGGCAAGCGCGATAGGCCGGTATGAGGCAATGTCCAGAGGTGATTTACCAGCTTTGAGAAGCGGAATGAGGCGACTTGACTTCCATGCTTGGGGAACCGTACCAGTCTGCCAGGAGTCGTTGTACAGGCGCAAGAGAGCCTTCCGAGCTTCGTCTCCAAGGTTACAAAGGGCACGGTATGTAATGCCGTCAGGTCCTGGGGCCGAAGAACGTTTGCACAATGCCAGTGCCGCTTCTAGCTCATCCATGGAAAACGGGCACTCCATGCGGGGATCACGTGAGAGCGGTGGGTGGTGGAGCGTCGCCGTTCTTGTTTCTGTGAAATTTGACTCGCCGGCTATCCTTCTACAGAAGGATTCTGCTACGTCAATCTCTCTACACTGTAGGTGAAGTGCCAGAGATGTGAACGGGTGTCGCTGACCAAAGGTTGTGCTAAGACCCCGGACGGTTCTCCATATAAGCGATAAAGGCTTTCGTGGATCCAACGACTCGCAGAAGGATGCCCAACGTCGCGAAGTCAGTTTATCCATGTGACGCTGTATTTTCTTTTGAGTGCGTCTAGCCAGTCTCAAATCATCCATGCACTTTGCGCGTCTGTACCTACGTTCCGCACGACGACGCATTGCACGGAGTTTCTCAAGTTCGATGTCAAAATCGGTGCGCGTGTAACTAGTCAAAAGCGACTGCGTGGTATTCAGCAGGGCATCCTTTATCGCGGCCTCTAGGTTACAGGGTGGGCCGTCACTACAGCAGTCTTCCATTAACATTTTGAATTTCGGCCAATCGGTACATTTGAGGGCTCTGGAGGGCTTGGAGCTGGTCAAACCTTCTATCCTCAGGTATGTTGGAATATGATCGCTGCCCCGTGTTTCCAAATCCGAAAACCAGTGTACTTTCCTGGTAAATGAGCGCGAAACAAATGTAAGGTCCAGGCAGCTACTGTAGGCTGATCCACGCAAATATCGTTAGAACACAAATATCGGAAACATCGGAAACATCGGAAATATCGGAAACATCGTTAGAAACGCAAAGTTCGTATTCTGAGGCAAAGGACACCAACTTTCTTCCTCTAGAGTTGACCCTGGAGCTTCCCCATAGAAAATGGTGGGCATTAAAATCACCAGTGATCACCCATGGGCGGGGAGTCGATGTCAGAATACCGCGTAAGCGCTCGCAGTCTAGGCGGCTTGATGGAGATATGTAAGCTCCGAGAATCGTGAAAGTAACCTTATTCTTCTTCACAGTAAGGCACACATATTAATTCTCTTCGTCAGGTGGGACTGTGTGATGAACATAAGTCAGGTCACGGCGCATGAACACAATAACCTTGCTGCAGTCTGCGTGGGTGGAGGACCTAAAGCACTCATACCCTGAAAGTCTCATGGAAGCAGACAGATAGTTCGCAAATCACAATGATGGGAAATCGGTTCACAAACTGTCTAAAGTCGGACATGCGTGACTTAAGACCTCTGGCGTTCCAGTGAAAGACAGATGCATTCTTGACTTCCTCTCGAAACGATGGTGCCTCGTTGGCCGTGGTTTTACCCAAGAGCTGCAAGCACCGGACTCAGGGTGTCCAGCACTTGCAGTGCGCTCTGCGCAGACGGGGTCTTCCTGTTGCTCAGTAAAACACGAATGGCACTCATCAGCGACTGCAGCAAGCTTATGATTTGTCGATCCTCATTCGCCGCATCAGTGGTTCGTGAGGTCCCACATTGGATCTCACAAATGTAGGCAGCAGAAGTGGCTCGTGCCTAAGCGGATTGGCCACGAGCATTAGAGTGTCTGTTCATGCCTTGGCTAAGCCCCCCGACCGCCAGCCGCTCGCGAGCATTCTAAAAAAAATATGGTTGATCCCTTTGATATAGGAATCGGTATAACACACGAAAATAAAACATGTCTTCAGAGAAGTAGTTGAACGTTGCTTGCACATTAATATATAATATCTGTAGGTGTTCAGTGGCTACGGCACCCCTAAACGTTGATGCACCCATGTTGGCGCGTGGTGACACACCTCCATTGCGACAAGCAACGAGTCGCGACCAGGATACATTTTCTGGAGACACTATATTACACGCACCGGAGCGTCGCACAAATCACACATGAACCACGGGCGTTCGCAAATCGTGTAACGGCTTTTCACTAAATTGTTTTGTGAACTCACGGTCCGCAGCAGCGAAGGGTGCATCATTTAAGGGTCGGCGACCGTCCTGTAGATGCGCTTGGCATGCGGCGTCGTTTAAGCGAGCAGTGTCCGGTCGCTTCGGCGAAAGTACGATCATTTCGGTCCTGCTTCGGTGTGTATAAGGCAACCAGATGGTTGACGATGCGCTCGACTTGAGAAACACGAGAGACAGAGTTTTCAGCTTGAGCCGTGAACGCGCGCAGGCCTCCCGCTCCCCCGTGACGTGTCTCTCGCTGCACCAGAAATTAGGCGCCTTTTTTCTTCGAACCACAACTACCACCACACACTTGCGCGACATTCGCCCGTCGACGCCATTATCTTTCGGCGGAGCTTAATGCAGCAGTTCTCGTAGTCGGTGCCATTGCACTCATATCTGTTGACGGTGGAAAACACCGTTAGTGCATACGGATGCTGCACACACCAGCACAACGCGAAAGACAAAGCACGTAACTGCGTCGTCACCGAGTCAAATCAGCGCGTATAGAGCGTCGCAATTACAGCCTCTGGTCATGGCCTCCCAAATTAGCTTCAGAAACGTTGGACCTGATTGCGGAGGCCACGCTACGCTGTGCTGAGTAGGGCCAACGCTACCTAGGTGGCGTTAGTGGGGCGCATTGATGCCAGCGTCCGTTTGAATGCTGGCATCGAGGTGCCCTAGTGCTGAGACCAGTGGCGTAGCCAGGGGGTGGCACACCGGGCAAGTGCCCCCCCCCCCCCCCGAAATTTTTTTCCGCCATGGCATACATAGCGAAAAATGGCCATTTCAAGGAGGCGCCCTCCCCGAAATCAAAAAGGTGCCCCCCCCCCCCCCCCCCCCGAACAAAAAATTTCTGACTACGCCCCTGGCTGAGACATGAGAAGCGTTCAATGTCGGTGCTAGCTGGTGTCGTAATGCAGTACTTCCCTTCTGCGCTCGTAAGCGGCAGCGCCGCCCCATCAAACCAAGAGCGCAGGCACATGGAAAAGGAGTGTGGGATATATAAGGCGCGTCTGAAGAATTCTCCGCAAATGCGTTTGCGGTGCATTTTGTTGAGCGCCCGGTTTCTATCGTTGCGGACTTAGACGTCATGGGATTCGACTCCAGGGTCTCCCATATTTTTGAAACATTCTCTTCGGGTTTTTTGTATTCTGTTCATGTAAACTTTAAGAACATCACATCCGTGGTGAAAGTACGTCAGTGAAGTCTTGGTGGAGCCCGGCATAAAACACTTTCGTGCTAAAAATGACAATAGAAAGCTCCATAGCGCAGTTAAATTCGTGGTTGTATCTTCTCACGAAATTCGTCTCAACACGAGCAACTCAGGGAGCACTGAAATTGATTTCTCAAGACGATGCCCCTAAATCTGCAGCGTATACATAATTTGAAACAGAAACTCTGTTGTGGCATTGCCACCCTGCAAAAAACACCAGGCCTGAGCAGAAAGCGCAGCGCAGTGACAGCGAAACCTGTAAGAGCAGGCATTTCTAGAGCTCGTCGTAAACACTTTCGGGGTCACGAATACAACTACAAGTACCCGCAAGGTACCCCTACGCCAGGTACCCTAGCAAGGTACCCGTAGCAAAGGTACTACGCAAGGTACCCCTAGCAAGGTACCTGCTTCTCCGCAGGTAATTCCACAGAGTGCATTATGTGCACTTTGTTGATGCGGTGCCTGATGATAAAGAATAATTATGGCTGAAGAATTTGTAATGGGTTGTAATAATTAAACGATCCTCTAGTGACGTAATTCGCCTTGTGTGACACGCGGTCGTTATTTTAATCTCCTGCCACACTACGTTCCATACGTTAACGTGAGAGAAAGAGCGTTATTGAAGTCCTGAGGAAACGGATCACCGGGACCCTCATAGGCTTCCTTTTTAACTAGTACACGTGCACGTGCGAGGTTTCTACTACTATATAAATCATCATATTTTTTGTGAAGTAGGGGAGCGTTCAATATGCCATTATTCGCCATTTTGGGAGAAGTGCGGTACATGCGATACACCTTTAAGGCATTATGTGCACTTTGTTGATGCTGTGGCTGATGACGGTGAATAATTATGGTTCACCATTTTGTAACTTTTTACTTATTTCAAGTCATCAAAACACGTTACTGGCCTTATCCCGCACTACAAACCTTCCAGAGGACTTAAAATGATAAAGAATGCAATTATTCGTCATTCTGAGAGAAGCGTAGTACCTGCGACACACCTGTAAAAGGTTATGTGCGGTTTGTTGAGGCTGCGGCTGATCATGGTGAAGAACTATGGTTGAGCCTTTTCTAATGGGTCGCAAGCATTCGACGACCCACTACTTACTAAATTCGCATTGTATAACGCCTGGTTACACAATTCGCATTGTGTGATGCCTGGTTGTTATTTTAGTCTTCTACGACGCTATATAAAGTATGTTAACGTGTTTCCTTTCCGACATCAAGCCGTTTTTGCGACCGTGGCAGGCATGACTCTTTGGTAGAATGCTGGGCGGCCACAGAAAGCGCCCAGGTATAAAGTGTTTTCCATTCTAGTTCTTTTTCTTTCGTTTCGCTTTTTTTTTCTTTTTTCGCGCGATAGTGGTTACGGAAACCAGCGGTGGCGGCTGCGGACAACCTACGATGTTTAACGCGGCCGTTGGAATCTCATAACAGCTTTTGCTGCAAAAACAGTCGGGTAATAAAACCATCGAGGGGAACGATCGCCCCGTACGTGCTAGCAGGCTAGCTTTACGACTTTCCTTGCGTGCAGTACATGGCATATCAAGGGAGAGAGCATGCGTAACTTCCTCTAGGTCCGCATGCTCGTAATGAAACTATCCAAACGACCGACAGAAGTTCATACTTCATCACTCTGCATTTCGCGGGCGTCACTTCAAATCACTGAAAGGAGGCCGGTTATTAGCAATCTTAACCATACTATCCGTACTTCCAGTTTGTCCAATATTGCGGATGCTAGCGCATTAAGTCATCAAGCAATGAAAGACTGCATTGTGCGCCCACAGGGATCGGCGGAAGTGGCAATGACATGGTTGGGGATTTTTTCTCAAAGTATAAGAAAAAAAACACATTTCCTCCCGCGATTTTAACGGTTTGATTGTAGTAACAATGTGTGAGGTATCACGTACCAAAACCAAAAAGTAATTATGTGGCACGTTGCAGTGAAAGGCTTTAAAAATTTCCACCATTTGGTGTTCAGAAACGTGCACTGGCATCGCGCAATACACGGGCCTCTCGCATTTCGCCTGAATAGAAATTTGGCCACCGTGGCCGTGATCTTCCCGAAGCCTTTGGGTTAGCAGCACAGCGCTGCAACCACTGTGACTGTACTACCATGGCGGACAAGGATTGTATCGTCATCGTGTTATACAGGTGGCCTTCCAGCACACACGATGCTTGCATGCATAGAGAGCGACTTGATGGGCACTGAAAGCTTGCTAACACTGGTATGGATTCTGAGAAGCCCAGGCTGCTTCTCATGACAAGCTGCCCTAAATTGTTTCCCTGTGACATGTGTGCCCATACGCACTGAGGGCGATAAGGTTCTTTCGGTCGAAGAGTGAAAGGCGTGTACTAAATGAAATTTGGAGTACTTACGTTCCCAAACGGCGCTATACTGATGTGTTGGGGCCTCCGCATTTGTTGGACTCTGTCTTAGACCTAAATCTTAACAAATGGGTGTTCGTGCATGCCGCGTGCACAGAAATGGTGCCGTCGGGGCAGGAAACATACCAGGTTCCTTGTCATAGCAGGTACAACCGATAAGCCGCCACTGTGGGTAAGGAGAAAATATCTCGAACAAGAAAAAAAACCACCAGGCCTGCGCGGAACGCGCAGCACAGTCACAGTGACAGCTGGGAGAGCGGCCTTTCTGTACCTTTTTTTTAAACACTCTTGGGGCAACTACTACAAGCCCACTTGCGTGGTACCCACTAGGCCATAAATCATCATAATTTTTGTGTAGTGGGGAAGCGTCCATAATTCGTCATTCTGCGGAAAAGCGCGGCACCCGCTACACTCTTGTGACGCATTATGTGCACTTTGTTGATGCTGTGGCTGACGACGATGAAGAATTATGCCCCAGGCTTTTGTAATGGGTTGGAGCATTGAACAACCCACTCGTTGCGCAATTCGCATTGCGTGACGCCTGGTTCTTACTTTACTGCTCTAAAACGATTTAAAACACACATTAGCGCGATTCCTTACCCGACATCAAGCTTGCATAGGGTCAGTTTCCACCGCAGTTTCAAGCAGCGGGGTAGCTCAGTGGTAGAGTGCTGGGCTGCCACGCAGAGGGCCCGGGTTCGATTCCCGTTCTGTCATAGGTGTTTTTTATTTATTTAGTTTTTTTCTTAATTCGTGCGATATTGGTTACGGACACCGGCGGCGGCGGCGGACAACTACGGCGCAGAAACGACCCTTGTTGTGATCTCATAACAGCTTTCGCTGTAAAAAGAATAGCTCAGGATACGTCTTTCGGAATGAGTCCAAACAAAGCAGAAGTTCAGGAGAAAAAAAGACGTCTGAGTGGTGAAAAAAAATGTATTTGTTTCTTGAATTTTACGTCCGAATGCGACTCAGGATATTCATTCAAGGGCTTCGGATAACTTCAACCAGGGCGATTCTTTAACCTGCACAGACATGAACAGTAAGACTTGTTGTTGGGCGAGTTGGTTAACATCAATCGGGTACATAATAGCGCAAACTTGGAAAAAAACACAGATTCGAGAAAAGAAGTAGGAGGGAGCAGAAAGGTCGGGCGCTAAACTTCAACTGTTTATTCGAAAGAACAAGCCACCAGATTACAACCCTCTGCGCATGCGTGCATCAAAATCGGTAAAACACTGGTCACACTCGCGTATCAAGAAGCTGCAGCTCATTTTGGTAAAGGGAAACAGACGTATCACTGATGCAACCCGTTTCACATTAAGAAGAGAGGCACGAGGATAGTGGGGTCTAAAGTAGGAGGGGGGAGGTGGCACTTTCCGAATAGCGCTGAACATGCCTTGACGCTTAGTGTAGAAAAAGTCGGCACAAATGCAGCTAGCTTACTTGTGACGGAAGATGCAGTTAGCTCAATTTTTCAGAGTGAAAGCGAGACGTGCACGGAAGAGTTCGAACGCGAACACAGAGCCGCCTGAAATGTTGAAAGCATAGAATTTACCCTCAGTGAAATAAAGCTGCCACAGCTGAACACTGGTTTGGTGGCATCGAAGACTTACCGGCGTATGCCGCATGATGTGTGAAACATGGAGGAACATGTCCTTTTTTTTTCAATCTTGAAAAAATTGGTGGTCTAGTTACTGCTGAAAGAGCCCTCATAATAAACAAAAACTCGAGTGTGATTGTCAGCGCTAAAGGAAAACTCGGGCTGAAATGCTCTTACAGCATTAATGAAAGTGCCAAGAAGCAGCAGCTCAGCTTTACCACCTTAAACAACGCAGCGCCCTTTCTCTGCCACACCGAGACTTTGAACGTCTTTACTGGTTTTGATGATCGTGTCTGTCCATCAATGTAGATTTAGGTATTCCAACGTGAGAGCTATAATGGCAGTATTCTGTATAAATCGATTGTATTTATTTATTTGTTATTTTCTCCCAGCTTCTTGATGTTTTCTTGTTATTCGGCGTTCCCAGCCACATTCATTATGCTTCTTAGCTAATCTTTGCACCTGATACATTAGAAATATTTAATTTACAGAATTCATAAACTGCACCCTAGGCGTAAAACTTCTATGTAGTCGTGCAATGAGTGGTGAAACATACCAGACTGTTACAAAAAGATCCCCTTACAATTTGTTGGTACCTCTACTTTTTGTTCTGCAGCACATTGTGGTGCTGGGAAAAAGAAACAGCGAGTTCGCTCATGAAATACGAACGACCGCGTTATTCTCCCTGACAAGCGAAACAGCTAACGCGGCGCAGCATAACTGCTACAGCATCACATGAAATAAAAACATGTGAAAGCTTTCAGCATTCATAGCTGTTTCATTCGTAACGTTTCTGTGGCCTTCAAATATCAGCATGCTTAAATAGAGAACGTTTCTACCTACTGCAGATGCAATTGGTCAGAAAGTTTACCAGGAAATTTCAGTATATGCATTGGGAGGCATAAAATCTTTAGGCATGCACGGAACTCATCACATCAAAACCTTCGCGGAATCACTCAGCACCGTCAGCACGTGGTAAAAAGACCGATTCAAGCTTAGCGTCAAGCGCCAAACTGCATCCGCCTCTATCTGTGCAGTGGTTGTAACAGGGAAGCTCTCAATATGCATCTGTTAACCATATTTCTTGAGATATGAAGTGCTCCGTGTAGGCCGCGCCATCCTTCGGAAACGGTGCGCGGAACAGACGACGAGCAGACGACGCGGGACGCGCGGAGCACGTCACGTGACCAGGGAGCAAAGCGATCGCAGCGCCCCACTTTTCGGGCGACAGCGCGGGGCCACGCCGATACCGTGTGGGGAGCCCGTGCTGTTTTCCAACTTTCCCCATCCAGTAACGTTGACGTGTGCGCGCAGACGGCAGGGGGGATGCTAGCAGACGACGCGGCGCGGATGAATACATGTGGAGGGGCTAATCACCCTTCCTATTGGCTAATGGGCCCTGTAGCCTCCACAGTGCTGAAGGGAACTTCTGAAACAGAGTATAGTATATCGTCACCCAACTGCAGTTTGCATGCATCTCTATGGGACAGCGCCATCTATTGTATGCTAAGGGAGACGCTACTAAACCACTGACGCCATCTAGTATATCGTCACCCAACAGCAGTTTGCATGCATCTCAACGGGACAGCGCCATCTATTGTATGCTAAGGGAGACGCTACTGGCTACTCAGGATGCATCGACAGCCGAGAACCGCCTAGGTGATGCCATAAGGAGCTTCGCCCCTAAAAAGAGTACGGAAAGAAGGCGTTGCACACAGCATAAAGTTTCCCATCAATCCACTAGAGGGAACTGTGGCGCTAGTGTCTATGGGAGCTGCAACGCATGGTGCTTCAGCGAGCATGAGAACGATGGATAGTACACGGATTCGTCTAAATTTCGTTCTTTCGGCTCCGTTTGGCTCCGTGTGGCCTGAATCCACTTTGACGCAAGACGAAGTTCTGCAAACGTACAGCAGTGACACTTCACCACCTTGAGGCTCACCAATTCAAACCGGCTGAGAAAGTTGACAACGGTCCACTGTTTTATTCGAAATAAAACGAAAACACAACAATAAACGAAGCCGCAGGTGCGTTAGAAGCCACAAGCACGAAGACCAGGCAAATCCGTACACTACCCATCATCATACTTATTATTGATTACGATGCGGACAGCGATTCCATCCATGAAATTGGGTCTGCCGAATAACGACGAAAGTGAACAGTCTACCTCTTCCCTTCGACCAAGACGAGGGGCGCAGACAAAAAAGCGATAGGGAAACGAGAGGGGTTGCGGCTCGAAGAATGCTTGCCGGAGTAACTTAGCGGTACTGTTTACCAATATACGCAGTCTTATGCCAAAATGAGATGAATTATGTAGCCTAATCGATGATTGCGACGCTGACATCATAGCCATTACTCAAACATGGCTATCCGCCAATGTGTCCAACGCTGAACTGCTGTACTGCAATAAAAATATCAAATCTATCGCAATGACCGCGCTGTTTCTATTGGCGGTGGTGTGCTACTTGCAATTACTGAAAGCGTTAGCAGTTTTGTAGTTTCCCGTTACTAGCGATATGGAATCAGTATGGTGTTGTTTGACTACGAATTTCAAAAAAATGATTATTGGTGTTTGTTACCGCTCACCGTCAACCAATGCATCTTTCAGTGATAGCCTTCACGACTGTATAAATCAAATTACTGTACAGTATCCTGGTGCTGAAATACTTCTTATGGGCGATTTTAACTTCCCCAACATTGTCTGGTCTGCCATGTGCCCGTTTTCAAATCCATCATCAACCGAGTTCCAACAATTTTATCTCGGTTTGTGCAGATTTCGACTTATCGCAGTTAGTTGTTTCACCTACTCGTGTCACGCAAAATTCATCGTCCCTTTTAGACCTTGTTTTGACGTTAGTTAAAGATGTCGTTTCTTCGATCACCCATTTACCTGGCCTCAGTGACCATGACATCTTGACTTTCAGCCTAGTTACAACACATTTAAAAACATGCAAACGCTTCAAAACTATTAAAGATTACGGGAAAGCTAACTATGACGCTATTAATGAAGAACTTGTATTATTTCTTGACGCTTTTCTACCTGGTGTATTCCAGCGTTCAGTACAGAGTAATCAAAACTAGTTCAGAAATATGTACCTATTCGTCGTATATTTTCCAACAGAAAGGCACCCTGGTACAATAAGTACCTCAACCGACTTGCTAATAAAAAGAAACGGTACTTTCCTAGAGCAAAACTTTCTAGGAAAGCGTCTCATTGGTTTTCATATAAAACAGCCGCGTCGTCGTACATTTCCGCTTTGAAATGCAGCAAATTTTCGTTCTTCAATATTACTCTTCCAAACATGCTTAAAACTAACCCGGAAAGGCTTTTGGAATGCGTTAAAGGACAACTGTGACCATAAGTTTACGCTATCGTATCCATCTGGTGATCCCGTGCCGATGTCTCTTACTGCCCATGTGTTGAATGATACCTTCGTTCGATCATTTTCATCTGCAAAAACCAGTGAGATGCCTAACTTTCCACGATTCAACTATCCTCCCATGGATTCGATCGTTTTTGATTCCGTAGGAATCGCAAAGATAATTGACAAACTAAAATTAAGTTCCACTTGTGGTACAGATCAGATCAACACAAAATTTCTGAAAAACACGAAAGAGTACTGTTCAATTATTCTAGAGTGTCTTTTTTCCCAATCTTATGACTCCGGTTCTTTACCTGAAGACTGGAAAACAGGTAAAATTGTCCCAATTTTCAAATCCGGAAAAAAGAGTGATCCCTCAAACTTTCGTCCTATCTCACTTACGTCAGTTCCATGTAAACTTTTTGAGCACATCATCTTCACGCATCTTGTCAACTATCTGGAGGATAACAGTTTCCTCTCGACCTCGCAACATGGCTTCCGGAAATCTTTTTCGTGTGAGACCCAGCTAATCACCTTCACAAACAACCTACATGTATATGTTGACTCCGGCTTTATTGTAGATTGTATTTTTTTAGACTTTGCGAAAGCTTTCGACAAAGTTAACCACTCCTTACTGTTACATAAACTAAGTGCTTTTAATATTGACCCTCAAGTACTCGCTTGGATTCGTGAATTCCTTTCCAGTCGTGTACAGTACGTTACAGCCAACGGCTCTGACTCTTCAGTGGCAACAGTTGGTTCAGGCGTACCTCAAGGGTCAGTGCTTGGTCCGCTATTATTTTTGATCTATATTAACGACCTAAATACTAACATTTCATTCCCAAGCTTGTTTGTTTGCCGATGACTGTGTCATTTACCGGAAAATAGCCAGCGATTCAGACGTCACATCACTACAAAATGATTTAGATACCATATCACAGTGGTGCCGCACGTGGCACATGGAACTGAACGTCGCCAAATGCAAAAGCATGCGCGTAACGAGACGCAATGTTCCCTTTCCGTCATATTCCCTTAACGAATTCACCCCTGCAAACCACAGCTTCTTATCGCTACCTTGGCGTTGACATATCTAATAACTTGTCATGGAAGCATCACATCCATCACATATTAGCTAAAGCAAACCAAACTTTAGGTTACTTGAAAAAGAAAGTTCTGTCTTGCCCCGCCGTCGCTAAAACTATTGCTTTATACCACTTACGTTCGCCCTCAGCTAGAATACGCCTCATCTGTCTGGGACCCGCACAACTCTACATTAACACAAAGCATCGAGGCAGTGCAAAATCGCTCAGTTCGCTTTATTTCATCTAACTACGATCGCAACGCCAGTGTCACAAACATGAAAGCTACTCTTAATCTACCTTCCCTAGCAGAGCGTAGAAAGCAATCACCCATCTGCCTTTTTCACAAAATGTACTACCATAACGCCACTCTTCGTTCCCTGTTCATACGCCCACCTCCATTTCGCTCACGCCGACTTGATCATCATCATAATGTTGACATACCATTTTTTTCAACTACTGCAGGCTCGCAATCATTTCTTCCCAGGACAGCAGGTGATTGGAACCACTTACCAGCCTTTATAACTGATATAACTGATACAAGTGCTTTTAAAAATGTCTTATCCAGCGTACTGTAGCACTACATGTTTGTTTATTTGTAGAACGCCTTGTACTTTACCTAATTTTTGTGTTTATTTTGTATATTGCTTCCACTTTTACTTTTAGCCTTCTTGCTGTTATTGTTCATGCTTTTTGTTTGGTACACCCCCCACCCCCCTCTGTAATGTATTTATACCCTGAGGGTACTATAAATAAATAAATAAATAAATAAATTCTCACGGTGGCTAAACAATCGCAGCGCCCGAGTTCCATCTATTAAATATTGCAGGAAACTCTATGGTAGAGTGGACAGACGCTGTCCATGCCTACTAAGTTTTCTTGCCCTAGTGTTCTTTTATTCACGCAACTGCTTCGCAATGATGCACCAGCTTGCCCAACAGCAAATGCTTCTGCAATGTAGGTACTCCTGGCTATGCGCTGTTGTTCTCCAAACCGTCGTCTTCCTCTTTCGTTGCATACTGTCGCGTCGAGAAAGTTGATTTAAGGAAGATTGCGGGGCTAAAAACACAAATTTCGAAAAAAAAGGGCATTTGGAAATATGAGTTGTTTTCAATGAATGGTTCATTAAAGTACATTCTCACTAAGTTTGATTGTAGTCTGTACAGTAGAAAAGAATTAAAAAAAATTGGCCGCGTATCTGCGTGCTTCGCTGCAAATGTCGTCGAAAGACGATAGTCTTGTGCCGACTGCACTGCATGAGCGGCATGAGTACCACAATTTAATAGCTGGGCTAGCCGCTGGGCTCGTTTTTCGGACGTTTTCCGGGCACGCTTAGACGGACGCCGGCGTTTCTCCGCTGAAATTTGGTCGTCGGTCTTTTCTCTGCGTTCTCTGATCATGTCTTGTAGAGTGGGTCGTATTTCATCAAGCGGCCATATATATTTTGCCTGAGACAGCGCTCTTCTACGATGAATCAGCCGCATCTGGCTGGCATTGATAAAACAGAAGAGGACGCCATCTACAGCGCTACCGGGGAACATCGGCTTGTGTTGAACTATGCTGCTGCCAGGTGGCAGCACCACAGCGTCAAAGTTAAATCACTGGGCGGAGACTTGTTTTGTACACAGCGGCGCATTTTCAGCGCCGCGTAATAAACACTAGGATTTTTATAATTACGTATCTATAGATTTTGTTTTAAAGGAACACTGTGAATAGTACTAAGGTATTGATGTTGTGCCTCAGGTGTGCGTAATATTTGATTTTTAATTGCCCACGCTCACCCGTATGAACACATGCTTCTCGGTCAAGATTGGAGGTCGGAAGGCAGGGGGTTAAACTTTGGCCAGCTAGCTGAATCGTGCGACGTGCCGACAAACAGAGAAACAGACAGACAGACAGACCAAAATTTCTCTGTTTAGGTATCCGAAGAAAGACTATCGTCTTTAAAAATCTTTTTACGAGAGGGTGACCAGCATTGTCTGGGGAGGGCATCTCTGATACGCCCCTTTCAAGACGTGCTGCAAAGCCGACAAGAAGCCGAACGCGAAGTGAATGTCCGTGTTAGATTGTTTGTTTGTCACGCTTTTTTATCACAGAAGACCTTCTGTCACGAGTACATCGGTTGACAAACAAATATAATAAAGGGGCACATTTTCAGCCGCCAGCCGACAGGAGAGTCACTGGAAAACTGTAACTGAAGCTAAAACTTGCGCAGACGTATCACCTGACCAACCGCCGCTGGTATATCACCAATTTTGAGTAACTCTTGCTGTGTTTGAGTGCCGCTCGGCTTATATGTTCATTTTCCAGGGAGTTCATTGCAATCAGCGCGGGGTCCCTTTTGTGACCAACACTTGTGAGCAACATTAGAAGCTCGAAAGCTAAAAAAAATTGCATGAAATTGTCACAGAACAGTGTCGTGTTAATGAGTAATGCCGCATTTATACAACAGGTCACTTTGGTGATTTTTTTTGACAATCGAAATAATTAGCTTTTTTTTGAAATCTTTAAACTCATTTTTCTCAGTTCGTATTTTTGGGGGAACGAGCCTCGTAGGAAAACTATCATTTCAAAACTGCTTCAGCAAACGCTGCTCACAGGGCTGTTTCTAGACTGAAATTTTGTCGAGAAGAATATAACGTACCTTTCTGAGCCTTAAGTAGTTTCCTAACACAATCCGCTAGTCTGACATGCAGTGACAAGAAAGAAGTGATATTTGCATTAGAGCGATGCCATTTTTACAGAAACGTCATAAAAAACACGTGACTGGCCTTATCCTGCACTACAGACCTCCTAGAAGATTTAAAAGTAAAAAGGATTTTCACAATTTTTGAAAGGATAGTTTTCCTAGCTTAGAAAACATCGTTGATAATTGTAATCGCTGTAGTCTTTTTCAATATTTATACTAGGGTGCTGAAAATTAGGATATGTCCTAATATAAGGAAGATGAGCATTTTCTGAAATATTCATCGAAATTAGCGCAGCAGTTGAACATTTCACATTTAGCCCTACCTCTCACCTTAATTATGAGAGTGGCGCACGACACGCCGATTTGTGAAAGCCAATGAATGGTTAAGAAGTATGAAGTTCGCACTCTTTCTATGGCAACGCACTGGGAATTTATTTTCACCTCTATTTTAATGCGATAACGTTAAAGAGCTCCTTTCGCAGAAATGCCGGTGTCGGTGTCGGCGTCGTTGGTTGTGAGCGAAAAATCGTCATCTTGTGTGTGACCGAAAAATCGAGAAGGACACAAATAAAATAAATAATAAAAGTGTTCGGGACCGACTGAGAATCGAACTCGGGCCGTATGCGTGGTAAGCAAGTGCTCTACCACGCAGCCACATTGTTTCACGAAACTTTGCCAGAAGAAAACTTTATGTGAATGTCATGTAGTGGAAGGAGTCTCCTTAAGCATGTAAAATTGCGTGGGTGAAGCGCAGAATTGCGCCAGGGGTCAAAACATTTTAATTGCGCAACGAGTGGGTGTTTGGAAGGCCCACCCATTAAAAAGCGCTCAAACATATTGAACTATCATCATCAGCATAAGCATCAACAAAATGAAAAGCTGTGCATGTTCGCGTGTCGCCCTACGGACGCGTAGCAGGCCCTTCGCTGATTGTCAAAAGAAAGAATTATGGCGTAATGGGCACTTAACAAGTGTGCTTGCTGCAGCCATTCCAGAGTACTTTGAAACGGTCGATGTTACGCGCACAGTCGTTCGTTTCCTTACGGCACGGCTGAGGCACGCACCGATAACGGAATGCAGGCTAGCAATTGAGAAGGGGATGAGCACGAGGCCCGATTACACTATCACGTTCTACACTTGAGGACAACGCTCAAGCGTCCTCCCAGTTTTTCCACAGATTAGAGGACAGCGACCATTTTGCCACGGTTGACTTCTTTCAGTTGCACTGCATGTTTCACAGAGCTACAGTTTCGTCGGTGTTAACGTGGTTTTCTTGCAGATTGCGTCCTGTGGATTCAGCGACGTCTTAAGGATACAGTTCCACAAGTGTGCATCGACGAATTCGTCGATACGTGCGGCGTTGTGGTCGCCCCCCACAGAAGAGACCTGTGCGATGACGGCGAGGGTGATTACTAGAGCGCAATAAAGCTAAGGCGTACCCACTACAGTGCCCTTCGCACACAGCGATGGGCACTGTATGCTGGCCTTCCCAGAAACAGTGTTTTTTCCGAGCCAAAGCGCTGTCTTATTCGCCACTCGGAGAAGCGCAAGTAACGTTGTTTCTCGCTGCCGAGCGCACGTTCTCGCGTGCTTTTCCTGAGTGAACGTGTCGTTTTATTTGCCACTTACTTTATCATGACAGGAGACACATTGATGGGCTACGACGACAGGAGACACCGACAGTCCACGCTGATAAGGGGGCTTCGCCACCAAAATTGTTCGGCAACCTTGCAGAACTAAGAAATCACCTCTTGAGATAAAAAAAAGACATTCGAAAAGAAACCCGTCCGTCGGCCTCGCCAGCCATGTTCCCTTCTGGGACGCAGAGCTCTCCATAGTGGGTTAGCTACCGCTGTGAAACTGGCACTTTCGATCGCGATGAGGGCTGATCCGGTTTGCCTTCCGGATCAAGCGTTGCTGCACGCCCACTTTCAATCGCGATCATGCCTCATCGGGATCAAGACGATCGCGATCAAGCGATTTGAGTGACGTCTGCGCGAAGCTCGATACGGATTTGTTGAGACCATGTAGGAGCGAGCGTTATTAATCGCGATCAAGAAATTCCATCCGCATTGCCCCTGATCGCGATCAAAAGTACCCGCGTGACACCGGTATTAGGCTCATGAACATATTATTGTGAAGATGTTTATTGCGGGTCCAAGGACTTTATGGCTATCAGCGGCGAGGCAGCCTGAGGGAACCGTCCAGAGAGACAGCAGCGATCAGAAGCACGAGCCGAGCGTTGGCGATGCTACTGGATGGAGGCGCATCTTCTTCACAATCGCCCCCCGCTGAATAAGAGACGTCCTGGCGACGTAAATTCGGTTCACTCCAGGTGCCGTGCAACCGAATCAATCAATCATTTTATTTATTTATTTTTTTTTATTTATTTATTTATTTATTTATTTTACCCTCAGGGTTTGCACGTTACATAGGGGAGGGGCATGTTACACATCAAAAATGAGAAACAACACTTGATACAAAAAATAAAAAGAGCGAAACTTGAACAATTCACAGAATTATACTAAATAGATTACATATCAAATATGTCAAAAAAAAGAATGTAGTGGTAGCGATAATACAGGAAGTACTATCGCGCTCAGTATGAGCTACATCGTGGGAGCGCGTGGCCAAGAGCACTGTGAGGTTGTTCAGTGGCGCCGATCGTGAAATAACTTGGAGTTATCAGGGGAGCGTTTAGCTGTTTCTTTGAGGGTGCATCGCCTCGCCTTGCTTTCACGCTCGCCCTCGTTTTGCCCTGTCGCGATGTCAGCTTCGAAAATGATAACGGCCGCCATGGCTTGACACACAGACTTTGACTTTTTCTTCAGTAAAGCTAAATAAATAGCAAAACGTTCCTTCAAATAAAAGGGGCCAGGATGAAAGCAAGCAATAGGGAGTGATGCGCACTTGCAGGAATAGCCACACTCTCTCCCAATAACTCGAAAATATGGCACGATCGGCGCCACTTTACAGCCTTGCAGAGCGCTGGGCCACGCGCTCGCGTCATGTAGCTCATACTGAGCGCGATAGTACATGTTCAAGAACCAAAGCGAAGAACAACAAGAAGAAGCCAAACAACAAAAAAAGGAGAAGAAGACATGACATATATAACACGAAGTATAATCAAATGGCGCCAAACATGTTTTGCGAAAAAACCTTAAAATGTGATGTGTCTGTGATAGCGGTAGCTGACTGTGGTCGTAGATTCCATTGGGACGTGGTTGTTGGAATGAAGGCATGCGAATAGGTTACGGATCTGCAGTGAGGAACATGAACTTTTTGTAGGTGGTCAATCTTAGGTGATATGAATGAGGGGGCTTTAACAAAATGTTCACGAAGTTCATTGTTGTGATAGTAAAGTTTATGAAAGAGACTGAGCTAGGCTGTTTTACGCCGAATGGCGAGTTCAGGAAGGTTGAGCTGGGACTTTTGCCCACTTTGCATACCGTGCGTCACACTGTTGTTTGCGTTCTGCTTAATTAGGCAAGATTGATGAACTAACTTCTAGCGCAACGAAGCTGGGCGAAAAAGAAGTCACTTATAAAGTTGTAGATCAGTTTTCAAAACGCTAGATTAGACGGTTTCGAGCATTGTACGTATTATGCATTCATGTTTACTTCAAATACGTGCAGCATACAAAAGGATACCACGTGATTTTTAGAGAGAAAGTTAGACAGTGTCTAATCCAACGTTTTCCAAACCGATCCAAAAGTTCGTAATTAGAATGTTTTTTGACGAGCTTTGTTGCTTGAAATGTTAGTTAATAATAGTCAGTCTAGCCGAATTGCCCAGCTAAGTACAAGAGAAACAACAGCGTGAGTTACTCCGCGGAGTAGTTGGAAACATGCATTGATTCGCACCGTCATAAAGTACTTCAGCACTTTTTAAAACTGTGGTAAGAGGAACCTAGGAAACCCCCAGTATTTTACTGGGCTGACGTGTTCCCATGTCCCTGGTTAATATGCTTGAGGAGACGCGGCAGTCATGATATTCAAAGTGAGTGTTTGGCGGCAAATTGATATAGCGCATCGCTACTGGGATCAGGAGACTCGGGTAGGAGATGTTGTAGATAAGGTAGAATTCCAGTGCAGCCCGTAATAGCGTGCTTGCCTATGGTCTCTTACAACCTAAGAATAAATGCAAGCTGCGCGCCCTACCGTCGCTGTCCCACCTGGAGATAATTTGCATAGACATCGTACCCAATCGCATTTGCTAAATCACGTGGCGCCAAGCACTGTAGAAAATGTATTAAAAAAAGTGTCTGATGATTTAGAGTAGCACATGTACTCCTCTACGGGACCGCTATAACCTGCTGCTAAGGGCTAAAAATTTTTCGACAACATTAGGCGCTTTTAGCTGACAGTCCTTCGCCTCCCGCTCCGCATAGCCAGCCGGTGGTGGGGCCACGGCGCATGCGCCACACCGCCAGCGCTGAGCGTGTGACCGGACCGCCGCCGCCGGCGGCCTGTAGCGAGCCAGAGGTCACGTGACACGAGGAGAAACAACCAAAATGGCAGCCTCTTGTGCCGCGAGTCCACGTTGCTCGCAAAACGTAGCGGTTGTTCGGCCAACACGCAAGCCCCGATGGCACTTCAGGATACACGAGGATTTGTGCCTTCTCAGAGAAGTCGTCGCAGCCAATCCTTTTGAAAATCCGCGCATGTGGGATGACGTTTTACGAGACGTCATTGCAGCGAGACATCGGCAGCTGACACTTCGGCCAATAAAGGAGCGTTTCGAGCGGCCTTTGGTACTTCCGACAACAGGACTCCGCAAACCTTCGCAAGTAAGTGATTTCATGTGCAATAGCCACAATTTCGTTTTTAACAGCAGCCACTCTACCACCTATTAAGGCGAAATCCTTTAATGTCTCATGCTCACGTCCGTCCGTCTGTCCGTCCGTCCATCCGTCCGCGTCTGACCGTCCTTCTGTCAGTCCATGTCCGTCCGTCCATCCGTGTCTGTCAGTCACACACTTGGGAATGTACAAAGTGTCCTTCAATTTTCAGAAACGCTCCTTAACTTGACTTTCCACAAGGCAACGCGCTGAACGCGCTGCCTCAATGCCGCGCGTTTGAAACGCGTTTGTGCTGCCTCGAGGGCGGTGCTTAGTGAACTTCAAGCGTTTGTGAATACGGGGGTAAGCGTCCATGCTGCGTGAGCTCATCTGAGCTAACTCATACTTTGCAGTGCTAGGTCTGGAACGGAAGAACAATACGGAAAGCTGCAACAGCTCCTTCAAGAAGTGTTGGATCTTGCCCATGAGTTCCACTACGCACCCCGGACGAGGTCTGAGAAGGGAAATAGGACGGCTTCGGTGGGCAGGCAAGCAACAAGGCCGTCAGCTGCAGCCGAGGTGCGCTTGGCGCAGCAGGCGAGAGACGCCGATACTGACAGGCTGCTGTAGTCTTCTCAAGAAAAGGAAGCTGAAAATGGACGCGCGAATGGTAAGGACAGTAGTCCAGGCTACATAATTTGCATTGACAGTAACGCAGGCCTTTCTCTGCTGCACTTGGTGATAGGACTCCGTGATTACATTGCATTGCCTTCGTGATTGGTGCACCGATCACGGAGGCAATGCAAATCGATGATGTTATTTGATGAATTCTTCATGTGACGTGATGTTATAGGACATGTGACGGTGACGACGTGCTGATATGATATCGTGACACCATCATGTCATGATTTTTTGCATCACTCGCGTTGACGCCGCTAACACCGGCGGTGAATTTTCGCGTGTGATGAGGCACGTAAGGCTTTCGCGTAAATACAATGATAGGTGTGCAATGGGTACCGTAAGTTAAATTTGCAAACAGTCAAGGCTTGCACAGTCATAGCCCATAGGCAAACCAGTTGCTTTATTAGGGTTACTTTGGTCGACGTGTGAACGTGTAAGTTGTATTTATGCTTAGGCGGGCAAACCTGAGGCTCATGTTATGGGTTGTATTGTTAAAATCACTGTTGTATGTATTTCGTGTTCTATTTTTGTGAAAAACTGCTAACGTTGTGTTGTTCACATAAATGTTTTTCAGTGTTGTAGTGCTGACTGCATTACCATGCCTGTGCGCTGTTATGTGAGCATCTGATGACGTTTTGCGTCCCATTTAATGGTGCCTTGTGGTAACTGTCTTCAGAGAGTCGAAAGAAGTGTTAATCTAAATTTCGGTTTTTTGGAAGCGCCGTGAGAAAGGCGGACAAGCTAGTGCATATACATTGTGCATGCTCACTTGCTTTTCTCAATGCTCGTCAAGCTCAACAGCAGTTTAATGGGTTATGTGCAACCAAAATTGCAGAGCAGCTCCACACAAGACGAGAAGTATGGTGTGCCTGAAGTGCTTTCCTCGTAGCTAAATTTCATCACTTATTTCCAAACTGTGTTCCACTGGGCAAGAATTCATTTTTTTTTAAATTTCACTGCATTGCCATCTATTCTGCTGCAGAAAATCGTCACCGACATCCCTCCTTCTGGGAATGATTGGAGATCAGGAACCTTAGCCACCAGTCAAAGGGAGTGGTGACACTGCAGTGCAGGTCGCCAACAGACAAGATGAGGCCACAGTCTAAGAGCCAGATAATGGCGAGGCACTTGTGCCGCAGCGTCACCAAGCCGTGCAGGGTGTGCAGAAGCGTCGCATTACGCCAGCTGTTCCTAGAGGTATGTATTAGTGCTGCACAGCGCCTAAAATGGTGTGCATCTATTCAACACTTTTTTTATTATTTTCTTCGTGTGCTGCAGATTCTTGTGCAAGTTACACGAGCATCAGCTTCCCATACAAAAACTTTAGGCCTGATTTAGAATCTGGCGCATAGGAAAACTTCTCAAAGACTCTACCCTACTAAAACGATTACTGTTGTACAGAACAGCTACGGGACACCTTAACCCTTGGTTTGAAACCACTTATCACTTGTAAGGCATCAAGCGCGATGTTACAAGCAGTTGTGATGCTATATGCTAACCGAACGCAAAAGAAATTGCTATTTTCATTACATCTGTGTGAAAACTCCTTTTAACCATATGGCAGAGTCATTCTGTTAAGATTACACGCAGGACGCGAATAGTCAAGTTGATTCGGGAGCTTAACCAAGCTCCACCAATGAGGCTTGAATGTTCCATGCAGCATGTATAAATGCCTACGTTGTTCTTGCTGCTATCAGTGTTCAGATTGAATTGCTTGTACTTTTGAAGGAGCCGTGACATCAACTTTACGCATGTCGCGTTTTTTCCGTCACCGTGTAGTTACTGATCCGATAGTAACGATTCGGTGCTGATAATGCAACAGAGGGACGAATTAATATATGTAATAATGATTATTATGGACGGTATCGAACGCAATTCAAAACGGGGGCAAAGCCTGCCAATTTTCAACGCTGCCAGCGCTGCCAAGCGGTCACCTCTCATGGTCACGCCCCATCTGATCACGTGGCCACACGAAATGGTAACGCATGTTTCTGCTGACATTTCGTCTGCTCAGCGCGCACGTGTACGCATGTCTTCGCCAACCCCATCGTCGTCGCCGCCGTCAGGAGCGTCCAGAAGCGACGATGAAAACACTGAGGAATATCGAATCGCTGCGATTCGCGACGTGGAGAATCATATACGGTTCGATCCTCTTCAGAGTAGTGATCCTGAAATCTACGCCGAACCGAGCAGCTACGAGGAGGCAGCTGGAGACGCGCACTTGGGCCATGCTGGCGGGCAGACATGTCACAACTACGCATATGAACGGTGCGTGCGTGCAAATTGTTTGAAACGATATTTCTTTGAACCGAACGCGGAGGCCTGGCATTTTAATTCCGTATGCGTGTTGGGGGGGGGGGGGGGGGGGGTAGCGTTTCGCAATGGTGCAGCAAACTTTTTGCTTGTTCTCTTATTTGAAGCGCACGATTGCAGCGCGCAACGGTTCCACGGCACGCTGGAACGTAATGCGATGGAGATCGTAGCTTCGAATAGTCACATTCGCGCTCGTGACTCCACGACAGATCACTCGAAGCGGCACAACGAAAACGCAGGATTCACACGAACGCGCTGCACGAGCCAAGCAAAACAAAACAATCGACGCCGTTGCCAGGCAGCCTCGCGTCGCCGCCAGGCGGTACCACAAGTAGGCACCACGATGACAACACTTAAACTTGTCGACGTCAGCGTTGCTCGCGCATGTCACTCAGCGCCTGAGGCGTGGCCTAGGAGCTAGCTGAACACGTCAAAATAGTGTCGATGTTGCATGGCATGAATGCGCGCGCCGTTGAGCCTTTGCACGCTCTTTGCGCTCGATATAGAATAACTTCTACGTAACGGACGCAAATCATACTTTGCTAAAAAAACTCATGCATACCAAGAAATCGAGTGAATGCCACATCTCGAGTTTGAAATTTGATGTCACTGCTCATTTAATCTCTGATTTTCCGAGCCAAAGTTCCCAAACAAAAAAATCACAGCATATCCACGGAGTGAATGATGATGAGTGGGCGAAGCTGCGGAGGTTCATTGGTAAACCGTGAATCTTCCGTGAATTCTGCCCGGTACATCATCACCGACGTGAATCGGGCGCGTTTATACTAAAGGGTCGATGAGAGTTATGGTGACTGAAGCAATCATGGTTACACCGTGAAATCTTCAGTGGTTTCGCCCAGCAGTAATCAAAGCGATAGTGTGTGTGAAATTATATTCAAACTTCAACGACCGGTCGTCGTCCATGGTCCGCCAAGCAGCACGATCCGGCAAGCGCACTCGTACGGCGGTCCGCGCAATCGGAGAGCAGCTGCACCGCCAACGCCATCTAGCGTACCTTCACCCAACCGCCATATTGTACGCATGTCAATAGGACAGCGCCCTCTCGGAAACGAGACGAGAACTGGAGATGATGACAGCATATCCACGGTGTGAATGATTATGAGTGGGCGAAGCTTCGGAGGTGCGTCGGTAAACCGGTAATCTTCAGCAAATTCTGCGCAGTACATCATCAACGACGTGAGATCGGGCGCATTTATACTAAAGGGTCGATGAGTGTCATGGCGACTCGCAGCTCACTTTAATTTTACATGTACGTTGTGAATTTTTTTATTGTTTAATCACGCACAGGAGACCTCTCACACAGGCACTACCTTGGAGGTCGAAATCCAGTGCCTACTGGCTACTCAGAATGCATGGACAACTGAGGACCGCCGATGTGATGCCATAAGGAGCTTCGCGCCTAAATATATTCATCATATACAAGCACCGCCATCTAGCGGACATTCCAAGAACTAAACGAGAGGCAGCTACCTACAACTACATACATCGAGGACGTACGACCCACGGCTTAAGGAGCTTCGCCCCTAAAGCAAATACTACGCATTCCTGAGGCACAATATTAATATTTGTCAGGACATGTGTTCTTTATTACAAAATACATAGGTACGCAATTCTAAAGACCCTAGTGTTTTTTAGGCTGTCTCAGGCAAGGCAAAACATAGTAGTACGGCCGGCACAAGCTGTTTTACAAAGAGCTGTGCTATGAGCACGGACAACGCCGCACGCCGACAAGGCTCGGTCTTAAGATACTTCGCCCCTAAAAGTTTCATCTTGAAGATGCCGACTGCTCTCTGCGTCTACGTCACGAGCACGTGGCAGTAGCATGCCCATTGATACGCATGGATGAGCATACTGCCAGTAAAGCAAGCGAGAAGGGATACATCTGACTGTTTGATATTTTTGTATGAATTCCACAGGAGTGTAGGGATGATCAGTATACAGCGGCACACAGGTACAGTATTAATGTTCTTTTCTTGCATTCACAGGAGTGAGAGCACTGCAGACCTTAAGAGTAGATCTTCTAGCAAGACGAGAAGAGTATGTATTTTCTCTACGAAAAGAGGAGCTTGAACTGGCAAAAAAAAAAAAGATTGGAGCTCGAGGAGAGGTGCCTCATGCTTAATGAGGAAAAGCACAGGTATTTGCGTAATCCTACTCTGGGAAATAAATAGCTGTTTAACAAAAGCTATAAAAGCCATCTTGCTGCTGTAATACGGGCATGGGAAATGCAAAGTGTCCTTTCATAGAGGTTCACTATGAACGCATAGGCACATAACAACAGTTGGTGTTCATTCAGACGTTTAGATGCATCTACGGCATGCGTGAAATCTAACCAGCATGAATTGCCAACAGGTGGCAAAATAGATGCCAGCAACAATTTTCCAAACAGTCAAAAGTGCCACATTATGCTGATGCTCACCTATCTCTTGACTAAACAAGGCATTAACCCGAGACTTGGCATTAACCCGAGACACATTTTGAGCTTACGTTACTTTTACATCAGTTTTAGGCTTCCTCGACTACTTATGTACACACAGAAGCAATATTACGTTTCTTAAAAATTTCACGTCCGCGTCTATCCCAACATTCAGCCCACTTCACAGATAATTTCGTGTCGTCGCTTTGTGTACATAAAAGTACGCATGCAGCAATGTCTACTATATGCTACATATTTTAGCTGAAATCTCCTTGTCAATTGATGGGAAACTTTACAGTATGAAATAAAGTGTTGCTCATTGTCTGTATCCTTTATACATTTTTCCTGTAATCTTAGAAAAGAAAGTTCTCCCTAGTAAGTGTCACTTCATGTTTGCCACGTATGTCCCGACTGTGTTTGTTCATGCGGTTGCCTAAGGTTAAGGTGTTTACATTCATCTGTGTGCTACTACGTTCTTTCACTCATCCTGACAGGCCTGAGTGTCCGGTAAATAAATTGCTATTCCTTTGACGCTTTCGTAAGTGTGCACTTTAATCGTTTTTGCTCCATGGCAAGTTTGAAGTGGAGTGGCGAAGAGAAGATAGGGAACGGCCATTGGAACGTCTCGAACGTCTGGAAAAGAAGGCGAAATTTACACCTTAGGAGGCTGCAGAAAAGTTTTTATTTATAGTTTCTGAAGGAATCCATGATGGCTAGAGCGGTATGTTTGTCGCAAACTGCACTACAGGTAGCGCAGTTGGAATGTAAGCCGCAAGCCCACAGTAGTCTGATCTGTACCTTTTTTTGTTGAACCCGAATATCATCAATTTTCCGTGCCTGTGCATGTCGTATTTACTTCATACAGCTATGGCTGAAAGATGTTTGTCCTCTATTTGTACCCTTGTTCAGAAGAAAACAACACTTTTGCATCTCCTGGTTCACTCCCGCTTTCAGTGATGCCATTGATAAAGTAATTTTAGCTCAACTTCTGGCGCAGATAAAACCCCGCTCAGCGTAATTAACGCAATAAGTCATGCAACAGGCTACCGTTACACAAAAACTATAATTGTGCGAACTATTTCTTTTACTGTAATACCAAAACAGTTAAAAACCATATTTACTTGACCTAATAATGCTAAGTCACAGAATGAGAGTGTAGTCGTTGAAAATTTTACTTGTGCAGTACAGGAAAATAACATTCCTTCACAGCAGTGCACTTTCATTCCTGGAGGGTGAGGTAATCCTCAAGGCAGGGAGGGTGTACGCCGGAGTAGTCCGAGACCTGAGACCCATATGTACAAGTGTGGCAGTTTGCTAGTATGCCACTCATCTTGTACATACGAGGTACATGTTGCACCTACACCCTTTGCTTCTTTCTAAAATCTAAAAAGGCAAATAAACCCACAATTTTTCCGAAGCCCCTCTCAACGGCTTGTCTAACGGAGCTAATAGCTTTGTTAAAAGCCTTCTGTGGCTCAGTGATGCAATTTGTGCCATATGGCTTCAGCAAGAGGGGCTGAAGGGGATAAGCAGGGTCGCCATAGAGGCAATAGTTGTGCCCTTGGACCAGTGATGTTCCGTCCTGGACAGAAGAATTCCCTTTCCGAGGCCCGAAAATTCCCTATTGCCGGCATTTTTCCCCGCATACATCGCCAAAAATCCCCCCCCCGCATATTTCCCTGCACAAAAAAGTTTATATATATATATATATATATATATATATATATATATATATATATAAATAAATATATATATATATATATATATATATATATATATATATATATATATATATATATATATAGTGTTCGACGTGTTTTAGGCTCAGGCTCTTCCCATCGCTTTCTCTTCTTTCCTGCCCAACTCAAAGCGTCGCCTCTGAGATCAGCTTTTAATACTACGAAGGAGCTACCTTGGAGCTCGGTTTAAGCGGTATGCGATGCGGAAGGAATGCTGTACATGCTCATGCACACGGCCACTGCATAAGAAGAAAAGTTTATTATTGTTGTTGGTTTTTTTTTTGTTTTTTTTGTTACTGAGTGACGTGGCGTATATTAATGTGCCTAGCAGGCGCTCTGTATCTATACGCACCAAATTTTGTACAAAAAGCACGTCAACTTTTCAATAGTGGTGACTAAATATTGTGAAATAAAACAAGCTTTTGTGGTGGTATTTAACATTTTATTGACTTGATTAGGAACGGTTCTGCAAACTACCGTAAAGAAAAAAATAAATAAATGTGAAATGACTAGAATATATATTGACTGGAAAACCTTTCAATTGACCGCATAACTTTTGTGTGCCTTGAACTGAAAAAAAACAAGGTATTTAAAATATATAAAGCTATGATCACAGCACGGGCTTAAATTTTCGCCGGGCAGCTGAATCGCTGGCCACACAAACCAGAAGTTAGTAAAATCAATGTCATCAATGTTTCTGCGTTGAATTATCCCAAGAAAGACTACGGTCTAAAAACGAACCTTAGAAGATGTGTTTTGGCGCACTACATGCGCCAGAAACGATTGCGACATGCGAAAGCCTCATGTCCCCAGTCTTTTGATCGTTATAAAAAAAATTTCGCCGCCCCTCAAAATTCCCTTCAATATCGCCAAGATTCCCTTTTTCCCTTTCGTCCAAAATGACTGTCGAAAACTTCCCTGAAAAAGGGATAATTCCCTGCATGGAACATCACTGCCTTGGACAAGCCGCTCCAGCTGTTGGTAGATGTTGCTTCTTCCCAGTATGCCTAGAGAAAATAATAAAAAAGACATTGAACTCATTAACTATGGACCTATATGTAATGTGTCTGTACTGTCTGTCTTTCATTATAAGAGACATAGTTTGGAACAATGGATATTTCATGAACAAGAAAAATAACCGGCAGATCCCACGCACTGTGGGAATCGATGTGATGCGAAGCAGCCAGCAGGGAGCAAATCATGCTGTACATAATATGCATGTCATTATTTACATGTTAGGACCTGTCATTTGTGTTCGTCATACAGTCACGTCACGCAATACAAATTTAGGTGTATATCAAGCTAGCGAACTGGACGCAAGCGCTCCATGAGCGTGGCACGTAAATGGCACTGTAGATGACATGCATGCCAATATTTTCATGTTACCACCTGCCACTTATGTTCGATATATCGTCACATCCCGCAATACCAATTTTGGTGTTTATCAAGTATGCGAACAGGACGCAAGCGCACCATGAGCGTGACATGTAAATGGCATTGTAGATGGCATGCATCCTAAGATTTTCATGTAACCACATGCCACTTATGTTCGCGTAATTTTTTACCTCGAATCGCAGCGAGACGCGAGACCAATCTGCCTCCGTTTCGCATGCGTTCGTATTCTCGCGCTCTGCGCATCGTGCAGACGCCATCCGCGTTCTAACGTTTAAATTGACGGACATTTTCTCAATTACAAAGTGTGTTCCTCGAACGCCTGTGCCCACTGAGACGGGGTCGGTCAGAATGGAACGTAATGCGCGCGTCTCCCTCCTTACATGATTAGAGACGCTGGGCCCAGCGACGCTACGCAAGCAAAGCGCGAGCGCTGTAGAGTCCAACGCGACCGGCGTCCGTTTGCGCGCCCCGGCGCCCACCTGGCACTGTGCCAGGGCACGACTGGAGGGACGGACGGGCGGACGTGAGCATGAGACATCAAAGGCTTTCACCTTAAAATTTGGTGTATATCAAGCTAGCGAAACGGCCACGGCAGTACCATGAGTGTGGCATGCAAGTCATGTTGCACATGACATGTCATGGTTTCCATATTGCCACTTGTCATTTATGCTCGTCATACAGTCACGTCCCTCAATACGAAGTTTGTTGTATATCAAGCTAGCGAAGCGGCCACGAGAGTGTCATGAGTAGAGACCGGATTATAGGCAAATGCCTATTTTTTTCCTTGCGTTCCTATCGCGCCACTTTGATATATGAGCATGAATTAGTGGTAAAGGAGGGCTTTTAAAGTGTTTTTATAGTGCCTATAAATGCCTATTTTTTGGGTTTGTGCCTAAATGTCTATAAGTGCCCATAAATGCCTATTTTCAAAATTGGTGCCTATATGAACGCTATTTAGCCTCAAATTTTGCTTTCGAGTACAGTTTGAGACATTAATTCATGTTACCGGGCAAAATTGACGTTTAGGAACTTTATGAGGTGCAACAACCTATAGTTCCCTAGGTCAACAAACATCCGGGACGCAACCGGTATCAGCAGTGAAATGGGACTCGCCGGCCACCTTACCCCACCGCACCGACATGGCGCGAGCGGTTAGAGCAGGGGAGAGGAAAGGACGCTATTTCTGAGACCCTAAATGGGAGCATGTCCCAGCGTGTGCAGTGGAATTGGGAGAGGAAAATAAAGGCGGGAAGAGGAGAGGGGAAGAAGAGGAGAGTGGCGTCTATGGCCGAGGACGTGGCGGGCGGCTTTTACCGCCGGTTTTCCAGTCCAATGTTCCCATGGAATTAAAGCACCTCCTTAAAGACTTGGGCGTAGTGGGGGGGGGGGGGGGCAGAAAAAGGAGGTGCCTGCGCACAGCAGCAGGAATACGGAGAGCGAATGCGAAACCATGGAGTGCCGTCAGGGGAATGTAGAGTGCAAGTAAAAAAAAATCCGATGTGCAAATGGCTTTTGTTTCGTTTGTAATTTACTCTTAAAAGGCGCTTCACCAGGTCACATGAGAAATTTTAGTCAGATACTGGAAGTGTTCGCGAAAGCATGATGCCGGTAGGTGAGCTTGAAACCTTTGCCACTCGCAAGCCAAATTCCTTCCCTGCCCTCTTCGGTATCAGAGAAACTCGGAGCCGGAAGATCACACGACGTTGACGCATCAACACGCCATGCGCACGCAAGATTACACTACGTGCACATGACATGCCCAAGCCAGGGCGTGCGCACAAGCGGTGTTGTATCGTTGCGGCGTTCGCTCTATAGTGTACTGCCTGTTTCTGTGGGATGGATCCGTCTATGCGTTTAGAGAGGCTGGCTTGGATCCTGTATCCTTATCACGACACAGCGCATCGCACAGCTGGAACTGCTGTAAGGGACGATGTACCAAAACATGCTAAGCGTTGTCAGGGGCTGGCGCCGGCACGACGCGGGAACGGCGAGAACACGAACACAAAAGAAATATAGGCAGCTAAGTCTCGCATCGCTCTCCATTCGAAGAAAAAACTAAAGAAAAGTGCGCACACATTCCGTTTGTATGTTTTAATATTTCTATTAACTTTCATTCTTCTATTCAAGCAACAGTTGCACAAATTACACATGTAGCCTCGAATAATTCTCGCAGTTTCATGTACTACTGTGACATACACAGGACCATTCCTTGTTGAACTTCACCTCCCCCCACATTGGTGCACGCACCCGTGAGATAAAGGGCACGAGGCATTCAGTCTGACATTTCACCTCCTGCCGGGGAGCATAGCGTTGCAAATCTTGGCAGACGTGATCGTTAGCGCAATGCATGCATTACACTTCTAGCTCGAAACGCTCAAACCTGGTAACGGGCCCTTTGTGGTGTTTACACAGAGAGGAGAAATTGACTCTGCGCTATTAGACCCGGCCAATACAAGGCTAACAGACCCTTCTGGCCTTTTAGTGGTCTGGCTATTGAATCCTGTGCTGCCTTTCCCAGCCATGCCGAAAAGAAGCAGACCCAGGAGCGTGTTTATTCGATGGTGGACACTTAACTTACCATTCTGGACAATAAAAGGAGAGACCGTGTTCTGGAAACCGTGCCCGAAAAGGGACCATTGCATGGCTATGTTAAATCATTAACGCCTTTGTACAATCATAAAATGTAACATTTGTTTGCTTTCCTGTCGTAGACCAGGTCGCGCACGTCCTTATTCGAAAATTTGAGTTTTTGTAAAAATTTATTGTGCCTATATTTACGATTTTGGGGGCCTAAAACTGTGTTTTGCCTGCCTATTTTTGGCGCCTAAAACCCGATTTTTTAGTGCCTAAAAATCCGGCCTCTAGTCATGAGCGTGGCATGCAAGTCATGTTGCACATGACATGTCATGATTTCCATATTACCACTTGGCATTTATGTTCGTCGTATAGTCACGTCACGCAATACTAAATTTGGTGTATATCAAGCTAGCGAAACGGCCGTCAGCGCGCCATGAGCGTGGCATGTAAATCATGTTGTATATGACATGCAGGACATGACTTTCATATTACCACCTGTCATTTATGCTCGTCATACAGTCACGTCCCTCCATACCAAACTTGGTGTATATCAAGCTAGCGAAACGGCCACGAGAGTGTCATGAGCGTGGCATGCAAGTCATGTTGCACATGACATGTCATGATTTCGATATTGCCACTAGGCATTTATTTTCGTCATACAGTCAAGTCACGCAATACCAAATTTGGTATATATCAAGCTAGCGAAACGGCCGTCAGCGCGCCATGAGCGTGGCATGTAAATCATGTTGTACATGACATGCAGGTCATGATTTTCATATTACCACCTGTCACTTATTTTGGTCAGGCAGAAATGTCTTATCGTACGAATATTTGGATATATCAAGTTAAGAAAACGGCCTTAGGAGCACTATGTCCATGGCGTGTAAATCATAGTTTTCATGACAAGTTAGTCATGATTTTCATGATATGACCAGTCAGTCCTGTTTGTCATACAGTCATGTTATTCCATACCAATTTTGGTATAAATCTCATTAACGATACGGCCAGGAGAGCACAAAATCGTAGGCGGCTAGATAGATAGATAGATAGATAGATAGATAGATAGATAGATAGATAGATAGATAGATAGATAGATAGATAGATAGATAGATAGATAGATAGATAGATAGATAGATAGATAGATAGATAGATACGCTCAAAGTCGCCGAAGTTCGCTAAGAAATGCTTCGCATTTAAAACCAACAATAACACTTCTGACACGGTGCATTCTTCAAACGTAGTCAGTACTTTTGTATTATTGATGACATGGTGTTCTCCCACTGCTCGCAAAAATTTTGAAGTATTCCTGTGGAATATGTTACTGTCTCCCAAATCGCTGCAGCAAATTCTCACCACTAGTGAGAAGTTAGGGAAGACTAGCCATGCATTTATTCTTCAGTTTACATTGTGCTTTTCCATCTGGGAAAGCGTGTTTACAAGTTAGTGGGAAGAAACGTACCTGAATCGTGTCGACTACCAAAGTACGGTCCCATCAGTTGGGCAATGATTCCATGGGGGCACATAATGGACTGAAATTTCATAGCGTATATGCGCTTATGGCCGGAAAAAAATATCTTCTGATTTCGCAAAGCCCGGCATATTGGCCGCGTCGTGCCGTCAATGAATCCCCAGCAGTTCGTCAAGGCCCTTTAAGTGAATAGCCTGTGGGTGGAAAGATAAATTCAATTTCATTCAATGCGCACAGCTACATAGACTTCATATCACAGACTTAGAAAACTGCTTCGCTGATTTTGACGAGAACAATGTGAACATACTTTGGACTCGCTTCAAAGATATGTGTCATTTTTGTCTAGACAAATTCATACCAAATAAGAAAAAAACGAGTACACAAGGAAACACCGCGGATCAATCGGAACATTATTCATATGAAGCGCAAAATTAAGCTATTGAAGAAGGCACATGCGCAGTCATACTTGATATCCGAATTGCAAGGCGAGCTTGCACTTGCGGTGCGTAGTTCGAAGGACTATTACTTTATCTCGTCTCTGCCCAATTTCATTAAAAATGATCCATGTAAGTTTTGGAATTACATTGCCGAGAAGAAAAAACCCATATCACAAATGACAGTGAACGGACAGATGCTAACTGAGAAGCTAGAACTTGCCAATCATTTTAATACGTTTTTCCACAGTGTTTTTTCTCATTCTAGTGATTGTTCACACAACTGTACACTGCCGCAACTTTCTGATGTAAATTTTATATCCGAGCCGGGTGTTCTTACTGCTGCTAAACCTCAAACCCAAATGTTCCAGTGGACCTGACAATATCCCCAATTTGTTTCTTTGTAGATATGCGGTAACTTTATCAAAGTTTCTTGTTATAATATTTCGTACGTCATTGTTGTTGTCAGAATTGCCGAGTGACTGGAGGACAGCCCGCATTGCACCAATTCATAAGGGAGACCGTCTTCTCGAAGAAAATTACCGTCCTATTTCTTTAACGTCATCGTGCTGCAAACTTATTGAATATATTATCGCAAACAGCATATCTACATATTTAGATAGGCATTCTGTTTTAACTAATTGTCAGCATGGGTTTAGGAGGGGACATTTCACTGTCACACAGCTGATCACTGTTGATCATTCCTTTGCGTCAACTTTTGACAAAAGCGGACAAATCAACATAATTTTTCTAGACTTCCCAAAAGCCTTCGATACTGTCCCTCACGATAAATTAATTCTGAAACTTGAAAATGCAGGAATTCAAGGATTGTTTATTTCTTGGGTTGCTGCATATTTGTCAAACCGGAATCAGTTCGTAGATATCAATGGTGAAAAATCGGGCTCCCTTCCAGTCACATCGGGTGTGCCGCAGGGCAGTGTCCCCGGCCCTCATCTTTTTATTATATATATATTAACGACATTGTTAACATGGTCGAAGGTGGTGTCCAGATTCGATTATTCGCTGATGATTGCGTGCTTTATAAAGATATTAATTCTTTCAATGACCAAGTTAGTTTATGTAGTAGTTTAAATAATATTCTTGAATGGTGTATGTACTGGGGAATGACACTAAACACAGACAAAAGCGTACTAATGCGAATGACACACAAGAAATCACCTTTGCTTTATACATATAAATTAGGTTCATCCCCCCCTGCATGAAGTAACCCAATATAAGTATTTGGGAGTCACCTTTAACAGCACGTTAACAGGGAATGACCACATAAGTAATACTTGCACCTCAGCCTTCAGAAAAGTATGTCTCCTAAGGCACAAACTTAAAAAAACACCTTCCGATGTAAAACTGCTATGCTATAACACCTTAATCAGAACTAAACTAGAATATGCATGTATCGCTTGGGATCCGTATACTAAAACTAATATCAATAACCTCGAGAGAGTGCAGCGAAAGGCAGTTAGATTTATATTTACCAATTCTCAAGACTGCATTCACCCACAGAACTTATGAAAGCTAACCATATTGAACCACGCGAGATGAGAAGACAGAAGCAGAGACTGGAATTTCTTAAACTACTTTACACGAACAATTCACCACTAGACTCATCTCTATATCTATCGCCCCTATTAACCCGAACCACGCGTCGCCGTAGACAAGATGAATTATCACCTTACTTCGCGAGAACAAAAACATTTAAGAATTCTTTTTTCCCTCGTACAATAACAGACTGGAATTGTATAATCGAATCGACACCTTAATGCTGATTATTATTGATTTTTTATAGCGTTTCGTCAAACATATTGACTCTATTTCTGTATTATTGTTTTTGTTTTGTTTGTTCTTTTCATTTCCTTTCAATTCTCTCTTTTTTTGTTCACTGTTGTAACATGTTCACTGTTGTACTATTTTATTGCCCTCCATGCTTGAACTACGTGTCCGCAGTATTTGATAAATAAATAAATAAATAAATAAATAAATAAATAAATAAATAAATAAATAAAAGAAATGTTGCAGTGGCTTAGCTCGGCTATGCCAGGATATACGTGGCGTCAGCAAAGGCTCAGCTGATTATTCTTTGCTTTCTTGAGTGTCTAGATTGTCTAGGATTAGCTTGATTATCATGCTTACTACTGCTCCAATGACACACACACACGGTATACGTATTATGTGGCAAATGTATATTTTTGCTCAACGTCAGGTTGCTTCTCTATTGCCACAAAGAGGGCTTGGTGATCAGTGCCGTCTCTATGGTTCCAACACAGTATTCTGTTCATTCTTCCTACCCTCAACCGCTAATTGCCTGGAAACTACTTCAGGATCCGATGAGTCAAGCTTCTCCGCTCTTCTGCGCCGTTGAGCAGAATTTGCGCTCTCCTTCTCCATGGCTATGCCACACTGGCAAACGCCAGTCAGAAGCGCAGCGGCTCCAGCGCAGTGTCAGACGGCGACTGCACAGCGAAGGCGAATAGCTGCGCGGGCGCCGGCGCCAGTGCGCCTACCACGGCTACGACGTCACTTCTATGGAATGCGCTGACCGGCGGCGGCGGAGCGCGCGGGAGATGCCGGCTCCGGTGCGCCAGCTGTGTGACATCACTGATCCTCGCGCATGCGCAGCACGGTTCTTGATGAGGCGCGCGAAACGGGTTTGGCTAGGCCAGTGTAGCTAACGCTACAAAAATATCGACGCTAAACCGAATATGCTAGGATGGGGGGCTTGTGCATGAAATTTCGCTGAAAATTCGTCATCAAGTCTCAAGGCCGAAATTGAAATTCATCTCTCAATACGCTCATGATGCGCTACCGTTCTGCTACGTCAGACCGGAGCTACCAGTTACAAGAGAATGACAAAACTTGAATGAAGGTGGTGCCGTGACAGCCTTATGTTTAACTGCGAGTCATATCACTTGTGCCCGCACATCGCTTTTTTTGCTCCTAGTGCACGCTGTTTACCTGGTTGGTTGGTTGGTTCCTTATTGTTTTGGCGCAAGCCACCTCGGGGGATAGGCCATGAAATCGGACGGTGTCTTGCTTAAGAAACTAATTCAAATTACTGGAGGAAAGGGTTGAAAATGAATTGCATTACAGGTTAGTATCATAAACTCTCAAGAATAAAAAAAAGAAAAGAAAAAGCGAAAGAAAACCTATAGAGACGCAACAACAAAAAAAAATATATATATAGCTGTAGTTAAGACAATTGAAGTGATCTAACCTTAACATTCTATTCTTTTAGAGTCTCGTAAATAATTAGATACAGCGTTGAAAACGCTCCTGTGGCTCAAACCAAAGGTGGTTGCACCAAATGAAAGAATCACCGGAAGAGTCAAATTCAAGGCTAACTTTCGTAGGGGTGATATATTTTTTTTCGCCTCTTTGTAGTTTAAGCAAGAAACAGGGAAACGCCACACATCGCACACAAACATTCAGCTGTCTTCTTGTGTATTTCGGAAAACTTCCCTGTTTTTCTCATCACATTCTGCCTCGGTGCGCCTTCATTCAAATTTCGTCACATCCCTATCACGTGTCATTCCGGTGTTCCGCCGCACGTGCTCAGCGTAATCTATCATATCGAATTAATTTTCTTAACACCTATGCAGCCAAACCTGCGCATTTCATAAGTGTTACTAATTACTTCCAAAGCGTCGATCATTTAATGTAGTAAATGCAACGTTTACCTGTGAGAAGTCTTCCAGCGCGGCGTATTGAGCCACTTGTGGTTGTTCACGCCTCGTAGAAGGTGTCCGAAATTCTCCTCATTGTGTTTGAAAACAGCGTTGGTCACGGCAGAAATAACTGAGTAGTGCCTGCCAAAACGAGCCTCCCAATAACACAGCCAGTTGGGGTAGGCAAGCCTGCGCAAAGTTACGCATAGTGCCTCTTCTCCTGACAAAGCTACCCTTTGGGCTGTGTAAATCGTATCCGGTATGAGCGATGCAGCGTTCAGTCTTCCGATGTCACTCTGTTCAAATCTGAAATACGTTCTGAAGACGCCGTCGTCCATGCGGTCAATGTTCAGAAGCCCATTGGCTGAAAGGGGTTCACGTCGTTGCACTGAAAGAATTTCCAACACAAGTAGGTCCTCGATGTCTCTCCACCGCAGTTGTGATAGGAGAAGGGGATCTTGCAACACGCTTTGAGCGGGATGCGATTATTCAATATACACAGAGAATACAGAACACAGCCGAACTTGGGCGAGCACAATGTCCACCTAACAGCATTAAGCCACCATGCTCATCAGATTGGATAATTGTAGCTTGATTGTACACTCTAAGCCGAAAAGGACCAAAAGGGGGTATGACATTGGTCCTTCAGGGGACTAACTGGGCTGCCACAGATTTTGAACCATTTTTGGACCAACTGCGGGAGTAATACATTGGTTCAACTGTTACCCCTTGGCACTTACTCCACTAGGCTTAAATGTTGGTCCTCGTAGAATGCTCCAGGGGGACTAACAGTTGAACCGTCTGGACGAATCGAAAAAAAAAAAAATGGCGCCCTCGCACTAGTCGGTATAGTTCATGGTTATTCCAACTTAATCAGCATTGGTGACCGTAGTTTTGGGACAAGCGCACAAACATATATATATATACACACACACACAATGACATCTCAAAGTGAAACACCGCAAACCCCGCTCGCCCGCGCTACACAGCCGAAAACCAGCCATCGGATATATATAGGCACAGTGTTTTGACCTCCCATGTAGTGCCGGTGGGAGACTTCGTTCGGCGTAATAAAACAATAAACATTGACAGCTCTCAGTACACCTAAACTTACGTGGGCTTATTCGTAGCACCGAAGCACAGCGATCTTTTAATCTGAATCCGCGTAATCTCGAACGCCCCTTCAGTCAGTGTGAATTCGAATTATCGGCTGGCACTCGATCGTGTCGGCAGAACCAGCGTTAGCAGTGCTGGTGCACAACTCCGCACACAAACATAGCAGCGGCGCTTATGCAGGAATGCCGGCAAAGCAGTGAGGCGCCCGTCGATGCCGCTGTCGGCTACTTGCCGATAACGTCACTAGGCTTACGAGGAGCACGGCTGTACTTACGACCCCCGGCGATCACAACATGCGTTTCCTGAGCAATTTTCGCTGTCGTTATTTTAGACACAAAGGAAAAATAGGTAGGTGTTCACTGTCCGCGGCGTATTACGGAGTTGTGTATATATATATATACATGTAATTACAACGACGAGACCGCTCGCAAGCACGGTTGTTTACGTGCACACCGCCGGCCGCACGATGATTTGTATCGGCACTCGCCTTCATGTTAAATGTTTGACGATGATAGTCGCACGAAGAGAAAGACAGAGTTTGAACTGTACTTTATTCCAGAAGACATTATTTTCCGCGAAACAAATTCTGTGCGACGTTTCTTCCACCTGTGCCGCAACGCACTCACACCGGCCGCCGGCCCGGCCAGCCGGCTCGGTGCCGATGACGTGAAGCCTACTTCGTATATCGCTTCAAAGTTGTGGCCAGTGACTCGGCGGGAACACGACCGCTGACGAACAGCTTACATTTCTTAGCGCTGTCGGTGTTCTTCGTAGTTCTTCCTAATTCGGCACATTGAAACGTATTATCCGCGGTGTCCGGGCTCGGAGGCTTGCACTTGTTTGGCTCCCGGCAGTGCCGGCAGCTCGATAGGGAAGAAACGTGCCGGAACTCATCCGCTCGCAGTGCGCCGGCGCGAGTATAACTTGCCTCTTATAAAAGCTTCGATTCGTTGAATAGTGCTTCGCTTTCACTCTGGCGTGCAACCGATATAATTCGTTCGTGCTAGCCTACAGGGCCGAGCAGTGCAGCGCGGCAGCAGGCGATCAGCGCGCAGTTACTCTCCCCGTTGGTCCCTTCATTGCCGGGCGTTTGCGCACGGCACGCACTGTCACGCATTTACTCCCTGTTGGACGAACCGTTCATCCGTTGGACTAACGACTGCAGTTAGTCCAAATTTGCCGGATTTCGGCTTAGAGTGTAGTCTAGCGCCAAGCCAAGGTGACAAAAACATATTAAGAAAAGGCTCACGCGTCGAGCGCTCGCAAGCATAACTCCAAAATAAATGAAATTCATACTGTTTTAAAACATAATTTCCTTTCTTGCTGTAAGATAAGTACAACTTTATATTTTCCTTTTCAACATACTTATGAATTTCATGCACTGATGGCGTCGCGCTTGACTTGACCGAAAGACGCTTGGCTAAAACCAACAACGCGCGTTGCGCTCCGGTAACATTGAGCATTTGAGCGGAACGGGAACGGACCGCAGAATCGGTCAGTTAATGTGCCTATTATTGTTCGTAAATGTCGGGATTCGGGCGATTCGCACGAAGTTCCGGTATGTTATTTTGGCCTACTGGCACATCTTAGTGTAGCTGGTTTTCGGTCGAAAACTCAAACATCCTGGTCAACTTCAGAAAATATGCCGACATCACTGCTCAGCCAACCATAGTAACTTAAGTAGGGACGATTAACTTTTAATTCGTAGTTGGCGTTCTGTTAACTGTAGCACCGAAAACAACACTTACGGCTGGAACACAAAGCAACTAGAATGACTCTCTTGCACGGACGAATGACAACCGCGTAGCGGTTCTGGGCTGGAAGGTTGCGCTTATAAGGCGAAAGCCTTTAATGTCTGGAAACGCCGCTAGGGGGCCGTGGGGTACGTATGTGCCTCACATATGCTCCTGCTAGTTTACCTAATTCATGTGTTAAATCGCATCTGAACGCATTAATTCAGTGTCACCAACTCGGCAAGTCAAGCACGCTCCACTGGCATCGCCTGGCCACTTGTGAGTGAACGTTTTAGGTACTTGTCCACCTTCTAACTTCCGCATCGACAGCTGGAGTGCTAACCCTCGTGCTGAGCGCGGGCGGGCGCCATATTGGCGTCATCGGCCGACGGGGATAAAGCCTTTCCTAGGCTTCGCTCCGAGAACAACCTGGCTTAGTTTCAGAGCTTCCATGCACGAGATGGAATCGCAACAAGCGAGTACTGTGACAAGAACGCCAAGCAACGAGATCGATATGACCGACACTGAATCAACGCTTCACGATAGCACCAGCGGGCGGACGCTGGATGCGTTGGGACCGTGGCGAGAAGTCATCAGTAGACGCAAGCTGAAGAAGAACGTAGCTGATGTTGTACCACCGCTGCTAGCTCAACAGAGCTCCACCAGCCAGCCTAACAAGTCAAGCAGTGTCCATGAAACACCGCAGCAACGTCAACAGACGCAACACTCAAGCTCTCCGCCCCCCTTCGAACGCAGCAACACACGCAAGCCGCCTGTACATCGGCCGTTGCCCCCCCCTTCCCGAGGACCACTACAAGGTTGTCTACAGACCGAAAACAGGTATGAAACTTTCCAATTGGGCAGATGAAAAGATTTCGGAAGGAATAGCCCGCGCCTGTGGATATGCTTTTCGCGACTTCTGTGCCAACGTCATCACCCAAACACAGTGGCGCCAAAATTTGATCATCACAAGCACAGGCGATGAAGACTATGCGCTCAAACTGGCTGAGGTTACCAGTATTCACCTTGGAAAGGCCAAGTATGAACTAACTCCATACATCAAGCCGGTTCCGGGCACAGTTCGTGGTGTCGTCCATGGAATCACACCGGGTACGACGGAAGAAAGACTCATCGAACTGCTAGCAGCGAATGACAACTGCGCAATCCTGCACGCCAGGATGTTAGGCAGATCCTCATCTGCAGTAATTACTTTCGAAGGACCACATGTTCTCTTTTGCGTGAAGGTAGCAAGCTCATTCACCCGTTGCAGACCTTATCGGAAATCTGTGCAGTATTGCAAGGCCTGCGGGAATATTGGACACACGCAGGATGTTTGCCCCAACCCCGATACTGGAGTCTGCAGTAAGTGCGCGAAAGAACACATCGATCCCAATCATCAATGTGAACCGAGCTGCAAACTTTGCGGCTTACCTCACGAGACGGCAAGCAGGGAATGCCGAAATAAGCTAAAGCCAGCGCCTCCCCCCTCTACACATAAGAGAACTCAGTCGATCTAAGCAGAGACGCGGCGTGCAAAGCCCCGGTGAGACTTCTTCCAGCATGCCCCCCAACGCCGCGTTCACGATCGAGCACCCCGAGCAGAGAGCGAAACATGCGAAGGACAAGCAAGGAACGCAAGAGTGGTCAACAAAAGCTCAGCTGGGCAGAGATAGCCGCCGACGCCACACATACCCCAACGCCTAGCAGGAAGGCCTCCCCAACCCGCGGCTCACGGTACAAGGAAGAAATAACTGCTCTCCGCAAACAGAACGAAGACCTGAAACGCAAACTTGAGGAGCAAGAGAAACGGGCGCGAACTCGAGAGGCGAATCTAGAAAGGAAGCTGGATCTTCTCATGCAACAAATTGAACAGCATCAGAAGGCACCCGCCGCACCTCCACCGAAAAACCAAGCGGAGAACCCAAATGTACTTCAAGAACTTGAGACAAGATTCGAAGCACGCCTCGAAATCACCATGGAAGCAATGATGACAAAAGTAACAGCGATGGTGCAAACAGTGGTTCAATCAATCAAGCTGGATATTGCACAAATGGGCGAGGGATTGAGCCAACGTATCGTTACACTAGAACGCGAAAAGGAACAAGCTCGTAAGAAGCCAAAATACCCGGCCCGGGAGGCCCAGATTCAAGAAACCCTCGGCAGTCAAAATGGCGGGGACAAAGAAGCAGGAGTCCAAACAACACCAGCACATCAAAATTTGGCAATGGATTTGTCACCCTATTCAACGGAAAAGACAAAACCTCACACAGCTGTGCACACAATTGGAACCGGACATCATTGCTCTTCAAGAAACTGAAGCAAAGGAAATTCACGTCCGACGGTACCATACTCACATCGCTGATGGCAAAACCAGAACGGCAATTCTATCGAAGAAAAGCATCACCACCCAGCATCACGTCGTTGTACATCGCATCGAACATACCCTCATTGAAATCCTGCCTGAAAGAAAAACGCAGCAAAGCCTTTTTGTTCTGAATATATATAGTCCTCCGCGAGATCATCTAAAAGATCTCGACAGATTCCTTTGCGAAGTGAAGCATATAGCTTGTGGGTTTGGGGCTTGCTGCGTCCCGTCCGCAGTTAAAGCAAGGACAACGGAGGCTTCAGGTCAAAACAAACAACAACAATTTATTAAACTAAACGCGCCATACGGCAGGGCCCGGCCAGGAACTCTAGGCGACGACGGTTCACGGCCAGCAGCAACCGGCCAGCGCGGGTGGCAGCATCCGTCCTTGTCAGCATCCAAGTCACCTCTCCCTGTGGCAGCGCGCAGGCTGCCGCTTTTGAAGAGCGCAGGTGGGCCACGCGCACCGCCACTGCGCAACACGTGGCGCTATCTCTGGATAGCCGGTGCGCGGTGGTTCCCATACATCCCCCCCCTCAAGAAGGCGGGGTGGGGACCGAAGGACGGTTCAGAATGCCCGACCGCAGGGACCCTAAAGCGTAGTGAGGACAAAGAAAAACCAATAAACTTTTTGCCTCATGCCACCAACAAAATTATATGGATCCCGCGCAGAACGAGGCGAACGGCACATCAGTGTATTTTGGAGGGAAAAAGAAGCAAGCACAGGTGAAGAAAAATGCGTCATCTTCCCGAACCCTCTTTTTTACCGAGGACGCAGGTTATACCACTTGCTTGACGGTGCCGGTGTCTGGGTGGCCAAGCTCTGGTGAGGAATGTCTGGATCCAGAGCAGCTGCATCTTGTCGTGCATAAAAAGGTTTTAGATCGGAGACATGAATAGGGCCACACACTTGATTAGTCAAGCAATCTGTCAACATGTACGACAGCCTGGATTTCTGGGTGATTTTATAAGGTCCGTCCCACCTGTTAGCTAGGGAAGCTGCAAACCCTTTCGAGGCGTCGCTGAGGGGGGTGTGTCCGCTTCAACACCAGGTCCCCAACCTCAAAGCTAATGTTCTGCCGACGCTTATCATACTGCCCTGCCTGCTCCATGCGCGATACATCCAGGTGCTGTCTGGCTTGTTGTACAGCGTCGGTCAGCCTATGCCTCAGGTCACCTGCAAACTTTGCATAAGGTCTCGGAGAAGCGTTCGCACATGTCAAAGCACTGTCCTGCGGGAAACTCATTTCTTTGCCCAGGTTAAATTGCGCAGGAGTGAACCCTGTTGAGCGATTCACTGTCGTTCTAGTTGCAAACGCAATTTCTGCAAGTTTCAGATCCCAGTCTTTGTGACGCTCAGTATGCGCGACAAGCATAGATTTGAGATTTCGGTTTACCCTTTCCGTGATGTTTGCTTGCGGGTGATAGACAGACGTGCGCTTGTGACGAATTCCCAGGGCGTCACAAGAATCCGTGAACACCTTGCTGGTGAAGTACGTCGCGTTGTCCGTTATCAGCTGGGCAGGGAATCCGAACCTCGTGAAGGTTTCGAGAAGGCAGTCCCACACGTTCTGCGAAGTGAGCTTGCGCAAAGGAAACAATTCTACCCATTTCGTGAAATGGTCAGTCACCACAAGGAGATACTGATTTCGCCGCGGGCTCATGGGAAACGGACCCATTACGTCACACGTTACTATTTGCCATGGCGACGTACTCTCAACTGACTGCATTGTTCCTAGTGGTAAACCACCACGTGGTTTCGCCTTTTGACAAACAGAACAGGAACGCGCGTAGCGTAATACATCCTGTTTCATGCCTGGCCAAGTTACCGTACGACACAGTTTCTCGTAAGTTTTCTGCCCTGAAGAGTGACCAGCTAAAGCACTGTCATGGTAGTACGCTATGAACGATTTCCGAAGTTTGCGAGGAATGACAACTCGAAACGGTGACTCCACATTACCATCGTCAACTTGGGGAAAGTACCGGAACAGGAGGCCTCCTTCTCCGAGCAGGTAGCAGTCAGTTTCCTCGTCGCTTCCTGTGTCAGCTGGATCACGAGCCGCCAGCTTTTCTGACACTTTACGGCAGAGGCCATCGCTCTGCTGCGCTGCAAAAAGCTCCTGTTTAGTCACCAAAGTACCCCAACGGGACTGCATGGTTTCAGGTTGTGTCGTGACCACACACACTGTTTCCGGCTCGACCTGGGTTTCAATAGACAACGGCGCACGTGAAAGTGCGTCAGCAACTGTGTTAGTGCTACCTTTCTTGTACTCAATGACGTAGTCGTAGCGCTGTAAGGTCAGCGCCCACCGGGCCAATCGGCCAGAGGGATTAGGTAACCGTTTCAGCCAAGACAGCGCTTGATGATCAGTCTGAATAACAAACTGAGTCCCATCCAAAAACATGTCGAACTTCTTTAATGCAAAAATGATGGCCAGGCATTCCTTCTCTGTTACCGAGTAGTTACGTTCCGCACCGGTCAGAGTGTGGCTTGCGAAAGCAACGGGCCTCAGGGCGCCTGCGCATTCCTGTAAAAGTACTGCGCCAAGCCCATAATCGCTGGCATCGGTCTGTAACACAAAATGCTTGTTAAGATCTGGCAGCTGAAGGGAGGCGTTACAGGTAATCGCTTTCCAAAGCATGTCGAAAGCTGTTTGTTGCTCAATGCTCCAGAACCATTTCGCGCCTTTCTTTAGCAGCTGTGTTAGTGGTCGAGAGACGTCTGCGCACTGTGCAATGAAATCACGATAAAAAGCAATCATTCCCAGAAACCTTTGCAAACTTTTAGTATTTCGTGGCGGAGGAAAGTCCGCAATTGCTCGGAGTTTATCTGGGTTTGGTTTTAGTACACCATTGTCGACAACAAACCCAAGCAGGTTGATCTTGTTAGTGGCGAGCTGCAGTTTACCGGGCTGAATTGTTAGACCGGCTGCTGACATGCGCTGTAGAACCGTATGTAAGTGTTGAAGATGCTCTTCAAACGTGCGCGAAAACACCGTCACATCATCAAGATACCAAAGTGCATAATTAAACTTTGCATCACTCAAGACCATATCCATCATGCGCTGATAGGAACTTGGACTATTGGAAAGACCAAAAGGCATGCGCACAAACTCAAACAAGCCTCTATGGCATGTGAATGCCGTTTTTGGGACATCATCAGGGTGAACCTCGATTTGCAGATACCCACGAGAGCAGTCGATAGTGGTGAAGAACTTTGCGTTTCCCAGCGCATACGTTATGCTCGATATTGCCGGCAAAGGGTAGGAATCTCTCACCGTGACCGCGTTGAGCTTTCGGTAGTCCACACAAAGACGTGCAGTACCGTCTTTCTTTGGTGCCAGCACCACCGGGAAGGCCCATGGACTCTCGGAGGGTCGTACAGCTCCCGTGTCAATCATCTCGTCCAAGGATCTATCCAGAAGGTCTCGCTTGTGCTGGCTCAGCGGTCTCGGGTTACACCGCCAAGGCTGGGCGTCGCCAGTATTGATGCGATGCACTAGAACATCAGTCTTGCCAGGGCGCTCTGTGAACATTCCCGAGAACGATGTCAGCACGGCCTCCAGCTGGTTCCGCTGGTGGGTTGTTCCCTTGAAGTCGGTGAGGGATTGCACGACTGCTGACGGCAGCGTGGTGTGCATGGCTGCCACGCCTTCAGTGTTTCCTGGTACAGGCACGGAGTCCGTTTTCTCCGCAAAGGGTGTTGTCTCGGACTGTCCATGAAGGCGGTAGCCTCTTCCCGGAAAGTCGAGCGTGAACCCCTCATCTGCAAGAAAATCTCGGCCGAGAAGCATTGGCACTGATAGGCCAGGCAAACAAACAAATCGCTGGCGCTTCGTTTTCCCATTAAAACGTATCCGTAAGCGAACACAAGCTTCAGCGTTTGATACGTGGTTTGATGCCATTCGCAATTCAACATTTGTGTTACGAAGCTTCAACTTTTTAGCGTTACACTGTTCCAGCAACGCGTCACCGATTAAGGAGATTCCTGAACCAGAATCAAGGAGTGCGGGTACGATAACGCCCAGCGCTTTAACATTCATAGTCGGTTCTGGAGACTGCACCTGCGCTATGCGGCAAACGGAGGGAACGATGACTGACTCACCAGCTTGTTGTTCCTCGTCTGCACGTACCGGACAGCGTTCCATGCTCCTGGCATGTATGGCCATGGGCTGCGACACACTGCCAGTGTTTAGTGCCGCCGGCCGAAGCAGTTTCCCGAACGTCCTGCATTCACGCTGCGGCGCGCAAAGCACTGCCGCCTGACATGACCAGTTTGACCGCACTGGTAGCATACGACTTGCGCATGTCTGCGTTGGCCAGTTAGCCTATCACTGAAATCACGCCTTTCGGCGGAGTGGCCCCCGGAGTGCCCATAACAGGAGCGCCTGTCGCAGTCGGCTCGCGCAGGACTTGTGAACCCGGCGTATCGGGACTGGGGGTCCGACCGACTATGCTCTTGTATGGCTCGAGTAAGGAGCGAGCGCTCTGCACTATGACGCCGCTCCGCGGACACTTGCTCCCAGGAACAGCTGACCCCTGATACGGTATTGAATGGGGCCTCGCGCCGCCCTTGCTCATACGCGAAGGGGTCCAGGGCGCGGGAGGAGACAGCCGTGAATGCGCCTGGGCTCGTCAGGTCGCATGAGGGACAGGCAACGGGGGAGCGCCAAGCCAGTGATGGCTCAAGAGCAGATTGCGGCGCTGGCGGCGGAGCATAAGTGCTCTCGGCTAATAGGGCGTCTTGTACACCGCGGGCCTCCCGTGCGAGATGCTCAAGGGTTTCGAATGTGCGCCCGTAGAGAAATGGCCTGAATCTGGGATGACTCTGTCGAATGACCCGAGCTACTTTGTCCCTTTCCGAAGCAGTCGGCGCTGCTCGGCGATGCAGTTCCTGCATCGTCCGGACGTACTCGAGCAAACTTTCGTCCGGATGCTGGGTTCTCAGTTCGAGCTCACGCTGGACTCGCAGCTCGTACCCAGGGGGCAGAAATTCCTCTCGGAAGCGCTTTTCAAAATCTGCCCAAGTGGTGAAAGGCGACTGTAGCCTCCACCACCGTCCTGCGGCATCCCGTAAAGTCAACGGCAGGATTCGAGCCATCACGTACGCTTCCGAGGCGCCAGTAGCGCTGGCATAGCTATCTACTTCCTCTAGGAAGTCAGCCACTGATTTCGGGTCGTCGTAGCCCGTAAACGTGGGTAGCTCGACGAGAGGTCGGAGCTGTGGCTCGCTTAACTTCTGTGGTTCTACGCCCAGACTGCTCACGCGGTCCATGACCGTGTTGCACAACTCAGCGACACGCTGAAATGTGTGCAGCTGCTGTGCCAGCAAGCTCGTCAGCCGGCTGGGGAGATGAATCCTTCTTGCCGCCGGTAGGCAAGCTCGTCCCGGATCGCAGCTCCTTTTCCGTCTGCCTGCGCCATTGGAAGAAAAAAAATCCGCGCAACAAAAGAACACACAAGAGAACGCGCTACCAGGAAACTTGGCGAACAAAACAAAAGACCGGACCTACGTCCACCGTGCTATTCCTACGGGCGGGAGCAAAAACCACGTTGGGCGCCAACTGTGGGTTTGGGGCTTGCTGCGTCCCGTCCGCAGTTAAAGCAAGGACGACGGAGGCTTCAGGTCCAAACAAACAACAACAATTTATTAAACTAAACGCGCCACACGGCAGGGCCCGGCCAGGAACTCTAGGCGACCACGGTTCACGGCCAGCAGCAACCGGCCAGCGCGGGTGGCAGCATCCGTCCTTGTCAGCATCCAAGTCACCTCTCCCTGTGGCAGCGCGCAGGCTGCCGCTTTTCAAGAGCGCAGGTGGGCCACGCGCACCGCCACTGCGCAACACGTGGCGCTATCTCTGGATAGCCGGTGCGCGGTGGTTCCCATAAGCTAAGGGAAACAAGCTGGTCGTCGTGGGAGATTTTAACGCGCCTCATGTAGCCTGGGGCTACACTTCGACCCTAAGGAAAGGGGAGGATGTTCACAATGCCACTCAGCATCATCAACTAACCCTGCTCAACGACCCTCAAGTGCCTACACGCATTGGAAATAGCGTGTGCAGAAACACAAGTCCTGATCTTACATTCACTTATGGAGTAAAGAAATATGAATGGAGTTGCCTGGACGAAACCTTAGGTAGCGATCACCACATAGTACAATCAATCATACCGCATCAGAAAACCAGAATACGGATTGGAACAGCAAAAGTTGCCAATTGGCAAGCTTTTCGTTCCGAAAGTACGACCACTAAGTTAGAAGATATCGAAAAGTGGACCAAGGACATTTTAGCCAGAGCAACAAAGCATACGAAAACGATCCAGCTCACATACGACATCCCTGCGTTGACCCTCACTTGCTCCACCTGTGGGAAGCCCGCCGAGGACTCGTCAAACGCTGGAAACGTAACAAATGCAACCGAAAACTCAAGACAGGATTGCAAAGGTCACTAAAGAGGCAGAGGACTACGCCGAGCAACTAGGAAGGCAAAATTGGCACCAAGCGTGCAATCGCCTGCAAGGGACGTTGAGCACCAAACGCACCTGGGCAGTGCCTAAAACACTCCTCGCACACAAGGAACACAGGGGAGACACTACACAGAATGTCCAGCGCCTTATATATAATTACCAGCGGACAGAAGATGAAATCATAAATGAAGCCAAGGAGAAGTTTCTCGGAACAGACCGCAACAGAACGGTGCACCGAAAATTCAATTCAGACACCGGTCGCCCCAATCATGAACTAGACCGCCCTTTCACTGCAGCGGAAATGTGCATGGCCTTGAGCAACCTTACTCGCAATACTGCTCCAGGCAAGGACCAAATCAACAACAAAATTCTTCGTAACCTTGACGGCCAAACACTTGATTCGCTTCTCGACTATATCAATACATGTTGGGAAGAAGTGAGAGTTCCACCGGAGTGGAAACACGCTGAAGTAACTATGATACCTAAACCCAACAAGCCCTTGGCCATTCAGAATCTTCGCCCCATATCTCTGACTTCGTGTGCCGGAAAACTCTATGAGCATATGGTTCTGAATCGCCTCACCCCGTACCTTGAAGAAAATGGGTACATTGCAGACACCATGTTTGGTTTCAGGTCCAATCTTTCTGCACAAGACGTCGTTCTACAACTTAAAGAAGAAGTAATTGACTAATTAAACACTTGCAGCAAGCGTGCCATCCTCGCCCTTGATGTAAAAGGGGCTTTTGACAATGTCTCCCATGACAGCATCCTTCACCATCTAAATCTTTACAACTGCGGGGAGAAAGTATATCAGTATGTTCGAAATTTCCTCACCGACAGGACTGCAACGGTAGGACTAGGAAATCTTCGCTCAGGAAAATTCATGCTGCCGTCAAAAGGGACAAGGCTCTGTTATATCACCAATGCTCTTCAACTTAGCCATGAGCTCGCTGCCTAACTTACTAAAACGAATAAAAGGCATCAAGCACGCACTGTATGCGGATGACCTCATGATCTGGACCACAGGGGGATCTACCGGAACCCAACAGGATCAGCTGCAAGAAGCGGTGCTAATCACTGAACAATACCTTGCAACATGTGGTCTCTCGTGCGCACCAGGAAAATCAGAACTCCTGATTTTACGGAAACGGACGCGAGGCCGCCCGCCGCGGGAAATACCGGATCCTGAAGTGACGCTTGGGGGGAATCAGTATTCCCAAAGTCTCAACACTACGCATCCTAGGGCTTCTCATTCAAAAAGATGGAACCGGTGGAGCGGAGCTAGAAAAGCTACAAAGAACAGTTCAGCAAATAACGCATCTTATCAAGCGAGTTGCAAGCAAACGCCATGGACTTAAAGAGGAGGACTGCATAACTATGATTCAAGCGATACTCACAAGCACCATAACCTACGGGACCCCATACGTGGACATGAAGAACGGTCAGCGTAACAACGTGAACATCCTCATCCGCAAAGCCTACAAAATTGCCATAGGACTTTCACCCACCACATCCACGACACAACTCCTCAAGATGGGGGTTCATAATACCTGGGAAGAGTTAATTGGAGCCCAAAAGGTGAACCAACTAGAAAGATTGAAACTTACAAAAACGGGACAAGCACTTTTAAGGAATCTTGGCTATGCAGTCGAAAAAGAAGCCCACCTGCCCCAGCCTATTCCCCCCTCAAATCAAGGGTAAAATATATGTGTGTCAAATACCAAGGAACATGCACCCGGAACATGACAAAGGAAGAAGACAGGCACGAGTACAATTGTTACAGCAGAGGCTCGCGAGCTATAGCAACAGTGAGAGCATACGTTACGCAGATGCCGCTAAATACCCAGGGGGGAAACAAATATGTAGCCTGCGTGGTTGATGAAGAGGGTAGAGAGCTCACTGCCGCTTCGACATATGCCAATGATGCAACCACCGCAGAGGAACTGGGTATTGCGTTAGCCATCAGTACGAGTTCTTCGTCAATTACGATCGTGACGGACTCACAAGAAGCATGTCGAAGATTTCAAAAAGGGATCAATTGGCAAATCAGCCCTTGAAATCCTCCTAAAGTGCGACTTCGAAGACGCAAGTATCCTCTGGACACCGGGGCACGAATCCCTAGCGGGGAACCAAGCGGCGCATGCCGCAGCCCGAGAGCATACCCGCCGGGCTATTCCGCAGGGATACTCGGACTCTGGAAACGTAGAGGAGCCAATACCGAGAAAATACTCCGACATACTCGCGCACTACCGGAAGCAACGACGCTACTATCCACCTGCTCATAAAAGGCTGAGTAGAGAACAAGCGGTGACCTGGAGAAGACTACAGGCGGGCACCTATCCGCACGGTACACTACTACACAGAATGTACCCCGGCAACTACAGTAGGAATTGCCAATACTGCCTGGACTCTGCCAACACCCTGTACCACATGGTATGGGGCTGTCGAAACAACCCGAGTATCCCACCCACGGATGAACAGAGCGGACAAGGAAATCCCGAAGACCAGTGGGAGGCGTTGTTGACGTCTGTAAACCCTGAGGACCAGCTGCGGCTGGTGGAAAGGGCTCGGGCGTCGGCTGCTAGCCATGGCTACCTGGAATGAGGAAGTCACCCACCTATGGGCGAAGAGAACACGCGCCTGGTCGCATAATAAAGTTTATTTCTCTCTCTTTAATGTCTCATGCTCACGTCCATCCGTCCGTGTCCGTCAGTCATTCTCTCCGTCCGAGCCCTGGCACGGTGCCAGGTGGCCGCCAGTGCGCACAAACGGACGCCGGTCGCGTGTGACTCTACAGCGCTCGCGCTTTGCTTGCGTAGCATCGCCGTGCCCAGCGTTTCCAATCATGCAAGGAGGGGACGCGCGCATTGCGTTCCATTCTGACCGACCCCGTCTCAATGAACACAGGCGTGCGCGGAACACAATTTGGAACGTTCGCGGAACACACTTCGCACTCTAAGAAATAATCGAGTAAAAGGGTAGTCTTTTTGCTACACAACTATAATCGTCATCTACCCCGCGCACTTTCCTGGCGTTATCACCGCCGTCCCGGCACTTCCCGGTCACGAACCCCGCGCGCGTTATCGGCGTGACATTCTTGATAGGAATGTGCCGAGAGCCGGGTTTTCAAGATAGGAAACGTGAGCCAGCCAGATGATGATTATTGTTGCGCAGCAGAAATACTCCCAAAATACTCGACTTTTTCTAAGAGTGTGGAATTTACAAAGTGTCCGTCAATTTAAGCACTGTAACGCGGTTGGCATCTGCACAATGCGCAAAGCGCGAGAATACGAACGCATGCGAATGGAGGCAGATTAGTCTCGCGTGTCGCTGGGATTCGCGGTAAAAAAAATTAAAAAAGAAAACACGCCCACATTCCGTTTGTGTGCCATCCCACTGAGAGTGTGAAAGAAAAAAAAAGACATGGCATAGTCGGTTGAATGGCCCCAAGCTTTCGCCGAACACACTTTGGAATGTAGAAAGTGTTCTTCAATTTTTTTCTTACGTTGTAATCTGGAACCCAGCTCCGCTAGCGGGTAGCAGTCACAAAATTTAGTCCTGCAAGGGCTGGGATAATTAGTGATTGTTAAAGCGCGTGGCGGAAAGTTAGTAGTTCAAGAACTTTAAACAACGTGTCAGCTGACACGTTGCCAGCTGACACGTTGCCATAGTTGCCATTTCAACAAAGGATTTTCTCTTACCTCATGTATGAGACACTTCTGAAGGGAACTTAGTGTCAGGATTCAGGAAAGATCGACACGGATCTCCAGAATGACTAAAATCTGGACGGTGGTTTGGAAATATTTTTTCCTCGGTTATGGTTCAACTCGCTGTGACCGCACGGGGTGCCTCTCGAAAAAGAATGGTTCGGCAACATTGAGCAACTAAGAACCTCTTGAGCCAATAATGTATTCGAAAAGAAACCCGTCTGTCGCCCTTGCCCGCCACCTTCCTTTCTTGTGCGGACACCTGTCCATTGCGGGTTTAAGGCTCATGAACATACTTATTATGAAAATTTTACAAAAATTCGGACGAAGGCAGTCTTGTATGGGCCGGGCCGCTAGCGGAAGTTCGACAGGCCGCATGTAACCCGCGGGCTAATTGTTTTAGAACCCTTGGCTATAGCGTGCTCTACCGATGTCGGTGCCCCCTCGAGCTGTTCAACAAACACCTCGAGTCCGGTAACAACGTGCGTTTTTATTAGGTGAAGATGACTATACTGAAGGCTCACACATCTCAGTACGTGAAATTGCAACGAACTACGGCACGCAGTCAAATCCTCGAGAATTGATGTATATATAGGGAGTGTAAATTCAAATCTTCCAGCCCTTCCGCCACCAATAGCGCCCCCAAAATCAGGTGGCAATGTGTCGCCATAACAGCTCATGCCGCAGCTCATACGGCGAAACCTCAGGAAGTGCGTCGCATGGGCACCCAGCTATTCCCGTTCGTAGAGTTCCCACTGTTGCGTTTACCAAAGCGTTAATGACGCCAATGTTTGAGGTAAGCACGTAGTTTCGCAGGCACGAGTATAATCTTGTTAGACAGTTTCAAAAACTCGGTGTGCGACATGTGCGGTACTTTTCGCTGCGTTTTGTTGACTTCCTGCTTCTAATGGTAGTGGAGGTGCGCGTTGCGTGCAGCGTGTTCAGTCAGGTTGTTTCCCCATCATACGTAGTCACGTAGCGACGTAGCGCCGCGCCGGCGCAGCGCCAACGCAGAGGCGGCGCAGGGAGAGGGGCATTCGCTTGCTCGGCGAGGCGGTGGCATCCCCTGTTGCGCCCCGCCGGAGCCAGCCCCATGTTTCCGAAACGTTCTAGTGATTTTATGTTAATTCTGCTATTACTTCGTAGCTATTTCTGTTAATTATATTTAGTCGTTCTTCGTTCATTATTTATGTATTTAGTCATTTATTGGTACATAAAATCCGCCGTAAGGTGTATTACATGAGGGGTGGGCATAACTAGTCCATGGTGGTTTCTATTGATGCCTTGCAAGATGTATGGCTGGAGTGTTGCACCACGGCAGCAGGAAAAAGATTCCAGTCCTTTGCGGGCTGCCGAGGGACAAACTGCATTTGGATGGTCATGACGGGATGAAGAACGATGCAAGGTTTCGCTATCAGCCTGATGACGTAGAAGGTGATAGAACTTACGAAAAAGACATAACCTTGCAGTTTTGCGGCGCTGCTCCAGGGTTTGAAGATGAAGGCATGACTTAAGTTCGGTGACACTGGTGTGATCAGAATAGTCCGAATGAACAAACCTAGCGGCATGATTTTGAATGGATTTCAGCGTGGATAAGATGTTAGTTTGATGTGGGTCCCAAACTGAGCATGCGTACCCAAGTTTCGGTCGAACAAGTGTTAAGTATGCTAGTAGTTTTACCGGGGGAGCAGCAAGGCGCAGGTAACGACACACATAGCCTAGCGCGCGAAGCGCTGTGTTTGTGATATTAGAAATGTGAACGGACCAATAAGGTTATTGCATAAGTTAATACCCTAGGTGTTTGTATGATGAAAGTACGCTTATTTCCGAGCCACCTATCGTGTATTGAGTGGAAATGAATGATTGACGACGATGAAAAGTTAGAAGTGATGTTTTGCTTATGTTTAGGGACATTAGCCATTTTTCACACCAAGATTCTATGAGAAAAAGGTCCGACTGTTGGGTTAGAGCATTGCTAGTCTTGTTATGGTCTGTATTGAGCGCTCTACTGTGAGCGTGATCCCGCCACATGAGATGGATGTACGACAAGCCGCGCCTCTAACCCAGGTAGCACAATACGGACGACGGTTTATAAAGGTTTCTCCGAGACCATATAAACGTCTAGAGAACGTCACGGAAAAGAAGCAAAAGGTCGAGAAAACGCCCGATTTCTCGCCTAATGTCCGACTTGAATCCGTTTTGAAGGCCATCTAGAAAACGTTTTAAAAACGTCACAGAAATCCTCTTCTGCTAGAAAACGTTTTAAAAACGTCACAAAAATCGAATTCTGGCAGAAAACGTCTTAAAATATCCCATTTTATAAAACGGATTCCTGGATACTTAAAATATCCCACTGCATTGTCTTTGAAAAGACGTTTGTTTTCTAGATGTTTTTAAGACGTCGTGCATAATCTGTTTTGTTTTGCTGTTTTGTTTTTGTGCGTGCAATCAGCGCACTATATAGCAACCACTCTTTGTCAAAGTAATTACAGTTACTTTATTCTGTAATTACTATTACAGAGTGAGGGCTCAGTAGATTCACAGAGGAAAGTGGTCATGTCGTATATTTATTATGCAAAACAGCAACGATTCTTGTACAGCACAGAAACGTAAAAACCAAAAATAAGGAATAGCATGCGACTAGATAACATCATAGAGAAGTGGCAAAAGAACACAGAATATCGCGGTAATTAAAATGGAGCTATATGGTATACAAACTTCAAGAACACAACTTTTTGTTGCACGATTCATCATTAGCAAAATTGTTGTCAAACACCTAACAATGCAATATTACAAAACTTAGGATCCGGCACAGCCATTCTGCAATATGGAAGCGTCGTCTCAATTAGCACTGCTGAATGAAGTGCAGAAAAATGGTCGGAAATGGAATGTCGCTGAAGCCGACGATTCGGCAAGCGGACTGGTTTCCGTCAGGCGCCTGACGAAGACGAGCCTCTATGTTGAAACGTTTCCTGAATTATTCATCTTGCGCTGAACTTTTTTTTTTTCGTAAGAAGGAGAGAGAGAAAGAGAATAGGCAGGGACGAGCGTGCTACCCTGCTCATGGGGCGGGGAATGAGGGAGTGAAAAATACAGAGACGCGCACACACACAAACACACACACACAGACACAGGACCGTATCCCAGGTGGTCACTCCATTCGGTTGCCTTGAAGTACTGCTCGTGTAGTTTTCCGGGATGATGTGATGTCAAGCCAGACTCCCACGATCTATTTTTCAGTGATAGGCAGACCACAAAGTTTCCTGAAGGCACATTGGAGAGTCCGGAGATGTTGTTGAACTTGGAGACAGCGGCACAAGAGATGATCGATAGTCTCTACACAGTTGCTGTTATCACACATTGGTCATTCTGCCACACAAGTTCGATAATTGAATGAATTAGAAGACGCTTAACCGAGCCACAGTCAACACATCATTGTAAGCAGGAATGGAGGCATGCATCAAGCACCCGGTGTGCCTCTCTTCGTTTGAAAACCATAGTTCAGTAGGGCTACTTAAGACAATAGTTAATGGAAATGGACTGCAAGGTGTTGAAAACACTAATAAGAAAACAAAGCGCAAAATAACATTTGGCTCATGTAGCCAGGAATAGGTAATAAAAAAGGACGTAAATGGCTTGCAAAATCACTGTTGCTGAACTGTATTGTTCACAAAATGTAACTTTTAGGGCCTGTCGCACATGGAACCCGTGATGCAACGTTCGCAACACGCTTTTAGGGGCGATGCACCTTCAGGTCTAGGGTTGTCAGTTGTCTGTTTGTCTGTCCGTGACGGCACGGCACATGCAAAGTACGCAAGGTACCCACTATACGCCCACCGTAACATTCATGAAGTAGGGAAGCACCCACTATGCCATTAGTCATCATTCTGCTGATAAGCGAAATATGTAAGGCATTATGTGCACTTTGTGATGTGGCTGATGACGATGATGAATAAGCGCGTTCCAGACCACACATTTTCTTTCTGCCATAGATGAAAACGAACCTAAACGTGCTCTCGCCCGTGAAAGGCAACGCCGACGCAGACTACAAGCTACCCCGGAGGCGAAAGCTCGCGAGGCTGCGGCAAAGCGGCAACACCGACCACAAACTGCTACTTCGGAGGCGAGAGCGCGGCATGCGGCAGCTCACCGTCTACGCAGACAGCCAGCTACCCAGGTGGCGAGGGCTCGGGAAGCAGCCGCAAAACGACAACGCCGACAACAAGCTGCTACCCCGGTGCTAAGGGCGCGGGAAGCGGCTGAACGGCAAAACACATTGCTTATACTGTACACACGCGTTGTCACTCATTTACATGCGCGAGTGGGTAATGTCACGGGTGATTTACGGTAAGAACGATCCTCAGTGCTTTGCCCACTCGTCATGATTCACTTCGTGGAGATGCATGATTTTTTTTTCATTTGTCATGGTTCCCATATACTGAGCTCAAACGAAATAAAAATGAACCTACCTTCAAAAACGACAGAACCCCGTGGTTTACAAAATCCTCAAATCCAAAGCTAATCGCACATATACGTAACCACGGCCGTCCCTCGAGCACAAAAGAAAGGGAGTTGCAACAGAGTCCCGTGTGCAAGCTGATGACTGCATTTTTTCCGCCGGGAATCTTACCAGACTAGGCTTAATCGTCACTCAGTCGCTCCACAGAGACATATTTGCATTCGGGTCTACAAGTTTCACACACATCGAAGTATAGTATAGTCTTCACAGCTGCATTCATAGCCTCCAGGAATCAGGAAACAAGCACGAACCAAAGCGACAGAGGCTATGACCGGCGAGCGCGACCGCACTTGCGAAATCGACGAGCTTAACTGACATTGCAGAAGCAATGTCAGTTAAGCTCGCTGATTAAGTCAGTGCTAAGACTTTCGTGAGGAAGTTAGATGGCTATCACCGTGAGTAAATTACGTGAAATTTACTGGTTAACGAACTTTGAAGTCTTCATGATTGCTGATGCAATGTCGACAGCACACACCTTTATCTTTTTGCGCGTTACTTTAATTAACGCAATGAGAGATGGGGTGCGCAGGCTCGAGTTGAAATTTCCAATTCTCGGCGGTTTGTGCATGCCCGTGCATGTATGGACCAGATGGTCGCGCTCTGCTGCTCGGCGAGAAAGCGTCTTATGAAGTGCGTTGTCTTGACGTCTTTTCTGTGACGTTTATAAAATGTCAAAAATAGTTCATAATCAGACAAACGTCTTGAAATATCTCTTTACATGACGTTGCAGGGCCCTGAAAAAGTGCGTTAGAACCGTAACCAAAAACAGGTATAATGCGGCTTTTCTGTAACGTCGAAAAGGATTTCGAAACAGAAAAACGTCTTGAAAATATCTTACTAGACGTTGCACACCAAAGCTGGTCCTAAAAAGTCCGTTTTTCTAGACGTTACCAAAAACAGATATAAATAACACGGCTTTTACTGTGACGTTTTTAAACCGTCGAAAATTGTTTAGAATCTGTTTTATCCCATTTATCTCCAAATAAACGTTTTCTAGACCAAGGATGGTTGCTTGCTGGGCTAGTTGGTTCATTTCAACACAGGTAACAGTGCGCTAAACTGGAAAGGAACGATAAAGACAGGTTATAAAGAGCGCTGACTTCCCACTCTTTATTCCTGCTGATGATACCAGGTATAAATACATACGAAAGGACCAGCGGGTACGGCAAAGAAACGAAGCCAAAGTAAAAACAATGAGCAAGAAATGCACTGGGTGATACCGACAAGTCTTGGGCCCGTATTTACAAACTCTCCTCGACTCGACACTCGACCTTAAGAGATCCTTGCGACCTCTCGCATTGCGGAAATCGCAAAGCGAAAAGGCCTCAAGGATCCCTTGAGATCGAGTTTCGTGTCGATGAGGGTTTTTGAATACGGGCCTTAATCACCAAGCTTATAAAAACCTTAGCTCATCCTTGGTCAATGCGAGTGATGGCATGCTGACAAATCCCTCTCCCGCACGAGTGATCTCTACCGTCTCCAATATTTCGCTGACACACTGGTCTATGTGACAATAAACAACGTCGCTTTTTTTTAAACTCGGGTTTCCAAAGCTGCGTACGCAAAGTTCAGTACGAAGAAGGCGCGGTTATTACGACGGACACCCTCCAGCTCGGACCAAAGTGCGCAGTTGAACCCAAAAAGAATGCGCCAGAACTGCTGGCGATGGTGCGTGCGACAAGTAGCGGAATTCGCACCAGAGGATGAGAGCAAAAGGTTTTTTTTTTTCGTAGGGGGTGGACGTTCTGGAACGCTCGGTACGCTTCAGTCGCGCACTGCCGTTGAAATCAAGTGTCCGACTATTTATGCAGTAACCGCCTTTGTGTGCTCTCCTGCAATAAATAGGGTGGTTTTGCCGTTTTTACAAATGATGTCTTCAGAGGAAAAGCTACCGATGCTGTCAACAGCAATTTCAATAGGATGGACAAAGTAAGTCTGAAAATGGCTAAGGCAGTAGCCACGAAACTTTGTAAACGCTTAGTAATGCTATCGCTTGTCAAACAATGTCAGGATAAAAAGAAATCTTGTTTGGATATCTGTTTTCCGCGAAGACCCATAAAGTTGGATACCCCCTTAGGGTTATCATTTCTAAGGGAACCTGGCAAAAATGTCTAGCTTTGTTCCTGCAAGATAAGCTCTCCATACTAAAGATGCAAACCCGTACCTAGTCAAAAGTAGTGCGCAATTTGCTGAGTATCTGCGGCAGCATAAGAATGCAAATGTCTCGGCTTTTTCTATAGACATAAAAGATCTTTTTTACTTATTATTCCAGGATGCGCTACTAAGGTGCGTTGAACAGGCGATCGATAGGTTAGGGGCCGTTTCGTTTCAAAACAGTAGCGGAGTGTCTGTAAGTGGTTTTATGGACATGCTTGACTTGTACCTGCGGTCTACATTTGCCACTTGGGACAAAGGGGTTTACCTGAAGAAGTGGGGAAATTGTATTGGGTCATGTATTGCCCCTGTCTTGAGTGACCTGTGTTTAGCTATGCACGACCGCAAGATCATCGATAGTCTCGAAGATAAGAAATTAACCCAAGTTTTTGATTGGTAGACGATTTTTCAATCATCATAGACAACGCCAATGTAGATTTTCATCAAACAGCTGAAAACGTACTTGAAATCTTTAGACAGAACCTAGCACCTGTAGTTCTGACGCGTGAAATGCGAGATAACAATTTCATGAAGTTTTTAGAGCTACGGCTAAAGCTTTTTCAAGGTCACATTTGTTGAGGTTATGAATCCAGAGCAAAAAGAAGCATTATTGTTAAGACGTTTATTGGCCGGCACTAGGCGACGATGCAAGGCAGCGACAGTCAAGGCGGTGATCGACTCTGAGCACGAGCTGCTCTTTTTCATCGAAGAGGGCGACCCACTAGAAGGCGCTGGAGAGGACGACCCATTAGTCCCAAAGCTTCGCTACATTATTACCTGCTGTGTAAGCGTACTGTAAGCTTGTAAAGCGTAGTATTGTTGAGTACTGTTTGTATAATGCTCTGTCAAAGTCTTGGGAGCTCCAGGAAAGCCTAGCGCTTTAAATATGCTCCAGGAAAGCCTAGCGCATTAAATAGACGGCTTTCTGACGCGGGATACCCAGAAAGCCTTGTGGTCTCTGTGGCTGAAGCCTTGCTGAAAAAAAGTGAAAACAGTGAAGCAGGGTAACAAGAATGATGTGGCAGGTTTAGATGCACGCCAAAATAGACGTTATCCCGTATATTCACCAGACGTCCCATAACCTGAAAAAGATAGGGAAACGTGTAGGTGTCGATGTCGTATTTTCGGCTCCACTAAAACTGTCAGTTTTTGCAAGAAAACAAACCCGTGCAATAGCAAAGAAAAATTGTGCAGTATTCAACACCAAAATAGGCCTGTCTCCTGTGACGAGGGCGTTGTGTATCGCGTGCCGTTATCTTGCGGACGCCAATACACAGGGCAGACGGGCAGATACGTGAACACGAGGCTAAAAGAGCACAATAAGAATGTAATAAACGGCAACCAGGGACATCTTGGCTTACACTGTGGTAACTGCGGTGAGCAAACTACGCGTCAGCGTACTCAGCTTTCCAAACCAGAGTTCAAAAAAGTGGCGTTGTTTATCGCCACAAAGACCAGTGCGTCAGGGGAAATAGTTGAGGCGGTAGAGATTGCTCGTGCGCGAGAGGGATGTGTCAGCATGACATCGCTTGCATTAACCAAGGATGAGATAATGTTCTTAGAAACTTGGTGATTAAGACTTGTCGGTATCACCCTCTGCATTTCTTGCTGATTGTTTTTTTTCCCTTTGACTTCGTTTTTTGCCGTACCCGCTGGCCATTCGTATGTATTTATACCTGGTATCGTTAGAGGAATAAACAGTGGGAAGTCAGGGCTCTTTATGCTCTGTCTCTGTCATGCTTTGCAGTTTTGCGTGCTGTTAGATGTGTTTTCTAGACCATATGTGCTACCTGGGAAAATGCTCCACACTTAAAAAAAGCTTTTCTCTATCATGAAAAGGGAGCAGGCGATGCGTGATGATACAAAAAAAATTTCTCAGAAATGCCTTTCCTTAAAATTATCCACCAGCCGAAAAGACATATACCGGCTGCTCATATTGCTCGTATTGCATGCAGTAAGTCACACTATTTTTTTGTATTCTGTTTATTAAAACCAGATTGATTAAGTCACTTCAAGTTCAACGAAGCTGGGGAAAAAATTCACTTACAAAGTTGTGGATCGGTTTTCAATATGTCCGGTAAGGCAGTTTCTAGCAGTGTATCTATTAAGCATTTATTCATTTCTCTTGTTAATGCAAATTTCTGACAAATAAAACGGAAATATCACGTGACTTAATATATAGACAGTTAGAAACTGCCTAATGGTTTTCCAAACTGATCTACAACCTTATAATTGGAACTTCTTGCCCAGCTTCGTAGCCGCAGAAGTTATGCAATCAGTTTAATGTGTTTGAGCAAATAAGTAGATAAAATATAGTTACCTACTCTGTGCAGTAGTCAGAAGCATGCATAATATCGCACGGTTATAAAGTGCGCTCGCATATTTTAAAACTATGGCTAGAGGAAGCTGGGGCACCCTGAATATACGAGCAAATTGAAATTCAGCCCGGGTGGTATTTTATACAGTAGTGCCTGCAGTAGTGGCTTTCTATGCAAGTGATCAGTTAATAAATAGTTTCCTGGGATGACGTGCTTGATTGTCCCCCGGTTAATTCGCTTGTAAGGGCGCGGCAGCCGTGCCAACTCAAAGTGAGTGTTCGGCGGCAAAATTATATATCGTAGGGCTACTCGCATGAGGAGACCCTAGTAGATGAGGTTTTGGATGATAAGGTAGAACCCTATGCAATAAGAAAAAAAAGAGCACGTGTGACCAGTTTCGGAGAGTTCTGACTTGCCACGTATACCAATCTCTTTAAAGAGGCACGATGACTGTCTTGGTGGGTCAGACCCGGCGCGCTCAGGGAGAGTCCCCAGTCCTTCATAGGAAGAGTGAAAGGTCTCTTATGGGAAGGATCACATTACCACTTCTGAGGGAGTAAGACGACCCTTGCCGGTGACACTCCTACGTGGGTCAAATGACACCCACCGAAGCGTTAAGCGACTCTACAGCTATATTAGGCTACTCAATTGACCCATGCTCTACATTTGCGCGACTACTGTTGAAAATAGGGAAGTATTCATTTTAAGCAACTTCAATTATATTTGCCGTTGTGCCCTGCTATTGCACAAAAATTACATATATAGTTCAGTTTTAGCATTTTTTTAAATAAAGCTCGTCGAAAGAACACAGCTTTTCCCGCAGAGTAAACTAGAGAGCGCGAAAAGATGGTCTGTGATTTCCAATGAAGCAGTTGAGGCATTCCTCATTTGCATGCTTGTATGAATATAGCCAATCAAAATGAGAAGTTTCATCTGGATAGTGTCATGTCGTGCATAAAAAACTGTATAGTATATCGGCATCATGTTTCTATATTTATTCCTTATGATTACGAATAAATAAAAAAAGTCACAGTTTCACCGCAAGGGTGAAGCAATGAATGCGATAGCAAAAAATTGTAATGTTATACGAAGTGAGGCTGGCAGCTAACTCTTTTTGGATCCGATCTCACGCAACTCTAGAAATCGCTTGTTTAAGAGAATTTTCTTCGCGTTGAGAGCGCAGCACGTAGAAGGGTACACCGGCCCCCCGCTGTCGGCCGCCGAGAAGGGGAGATAACGCGCGCGCCCGCGCCCGCGCTCGTAAAATCGAACGTCGCCCCCCCCCCCCACCCCGCCCGCTGTTTGCCGCCGAGAAGGGGAGATAACGCGCGGGCCCCCGCTCGTAAAATCGAAGGTCGCTCGAGGAACCCCCCCCCCCCCCGTCGCGTCTTTTCACGCTCACGAACGACTGGCGGGGCCGGTTATATATATACATATACATATACGGCAAATGAAGCCGACGCGGACGCCGACGCCGACGGCGAAAACCAGCCGCGAGTGTCCATATAATTGCTATCGCAATAAAAGTCGTGACGGCGGCTGGAGGCATCCGACTTGTGACTTGCTGTGTTGTCGGTCCTGTTCAGGGTAAGCAGCCATCAAAATGGTACCTGAAAAGCAGAACGTGATATTAAGATAAGAAAACGGAATTGTGCTAAGAGTTTCCAAACTTACACAATAACTGAATTACGCAGACATAATGAAGGCTCAAAACAAAATAAGAAATGTACACAGGCATGGTAAGGAATCATGTTTTTTTTTTTTTGGCGTTATCGTGTAAAACACAACCTGCAAATATTAGCTTTTGTAACATGTCACCTGGTGAAAAACTTGCAGCACAATATCATGTCAGCCTCTTTTAAACAGCAAACAAAATTGATTTAGGCTACTTTGCGTGGATGCCACTCACCTCTTTCCCTACGGCGTCTTGTCCAACCAAAAGAAATGTAGGACCGACTGCCTCGATGATAGGGCGAACGCCGCTGTTGATTTTTCCACCACTACCGGCGAGGCGCCACACCATAGCGACAAATTCGTTTCCTCGAGTGTGGCTGTCAAGTGGAGTGAAGATGCTGGAGAAGCGATCTGGGATTCTGGGAATAACCAACACACACACAGAGAGTGATTATTTTTATTTAAGCCACCCTTTGTTCAACGCACCGTTACTGTACACACATCTGACACGAGCGTTTCGTTTTAAACCATTTCGCAACGAAAACAAGTTTTCACGTAAAAGAAGACAATTTTTTTTTTTTTACAATTTGCATTGAGAGCTCTCTCGATTATGTGATAACGCCGAACGTCATCGCAGATGTAAGCAAAATACGAAAAGAGCAAACAGAAACGAAGGAAAAGAGCGCACGGCGGCGGCCGCAACAACGCGTACCGTCGAAAGTATAGAGCTTTTCACGGTACCGGCAAAGCGTGTCCTAAACGTTTACTCTCGCGTAAGGCTGGAAGCATCGTGCTATATCTGCACCTCAAACTACTGTCTATATGCCAACAAACACCATTATATACAGTCCGTCAAAGTGTCCTGTGCACAGAAGGTTCTATGGCGTAGACTACAAACCCGAACTTTTCTCTCCCCTGCCTTACGCCACAAAATTTACCCCGGAATGTACCCCAATTCAGACTGCAAGTTTTGTTCTGTGAGGAAAGCGGACCTTAACCACATTATGTGGCAGTGTCAAAATCACTCCCCTCCCCCGAGCCTTCGTAAACAATTAAATAGTCAGGAGCTGTGGGAGGCTGCCATGCGCAGCCCCAACCCCAAACTTCAGGAGGCTATCCTGAGGTGGGCTGAGGTGGTAGAGGAGGCCTACCGCGCGTAGGATCCCTCGCCTTCTCGCAGCTCCTTTCCCTTAAGATGGGATAAATAAAGTTGTTTCTCTCTCTCTCTCTCCTGTGCACAGACTTTTCTTTGACGTTTCCACGCGCGGAAGCATGCTACACGCTCGAGTATCGATGGAAATGCTATGGCGTGGACTAAAATGCATCCCAAACGACATCGAGCACCTTCAGCAGTGCAGAGACGATGTGCGATCAGCAAACAGTCATCCCTTTAAGAGACTGCATCACTCAGTTTATGTGTGATGCACTCATTTACACAACTACGCGCATAGCAGTGTCAACTCGTTAAGAGACAGTTTTATTGGGTATCTGGAAGAGCCCCGCGGACGCAGGCTACTGTTGCAAATAGCTGGCAGCCTACTTCCGTAGTTCTGCTGCAGATGCCCAGCTGAAGCTGTGTAATTAGTAGCTACAAAAGCAGTACACTCACCGTTAACAGGCGCACGCTGTACGTGTCCGCAGCTCCATGACAATGCCGCCCTCCAACCGTCACTTCGAGCACGGAGCCTGGCGTGTCCGCCACCGGAAATGCGCATGTTCGCTTGAACCAGCGCCTCCCCGAACACAAAACTACAAGCCACGAAACCCGCAAAACAAACGACACGCATTCCGAAAGACCGAGCAGACTGAGAGAAAAATTGAAGGACACTTTGTACATTCCAAAGTGTGTTCGGTGAAAGCTTGTGGCCATTCCACTGACTATGCCATGTCTTTTTTTATTTTATACTCCCACTGGGATAACACACAAACCGAATGTGTGCGTGTTTTCTTTTTTAATTTTTTTTACCGCGAATCGCAGCGAGACACGAGACTAATCTTCCTCCGCTCGCATGCGTTAGTATTTTCTCGCGCTTTGCGCATCCCGCAAATGCCATCCGGGTTCCAGCGCTTAAAGGGCCCCTCACCAGGCCCCATAACAAATTTTAGTTAGACGCTGGCACTTGTTGGCTGTCCGATGAGGAGCATTATGCCACAAGAATTTTTTCAATCGGTTCTTTAGGCGCTGAGAAAACCGATATTTTGATGCGGCGCGAAACCATGATGCGAGGAGGCGAGCTCGAAACCCTTGCCGCTCGGCGCGCGTAGCCTTCGCAAGCCAAATCTCTTCCCTACCTTCTCCGGCGTCAGAGCGAGACCAACACGTCATGGCACGCAAGGTCACGTGTGCATGACGTGACCGAGGAAGTCCAGCCCCCCGAGCACGCGTGCGGCGTTGTTTTGTTGACCAGCGTTATTTTGTGGTCTATTGCCTGTTTCTGCGGGATGGATGCCTCGGTGCGCGTTCGTTTCACTTTTCACTGGCACGAGAGTGGCGGTATCATGAGCCAGTGCCGCATTTACGTTTACTTGGACGCGCTAGAATAAATGAGCACATTGAGTGCTCGAACGCGCCAGGACATCACTTTCGTTTACAGGGCTGGCGTCTCCTCAGTGCGCTAACCGCGGGGACACGAACGCATGCGAAACGGAGGCACATTAGCCCCGCGTATCGCTGCAATTCACTGAACAAAAATGAAAAAGACGCAGACATTCCCCTTGTGCGTCTCATTATTTCTCTCAAGTTTTATTCATCTATTCAAGCAACAAATTCCACGAACTACACACGTCGTGTCAAATAATTTTCGCAGTGTCACGTGCTACTGCTGTCGACGTCAGTGCACAGCCGTCTACGTAGAGGACCGTCGTCACAGCACTGCCATCTACGTAGGGCCATTCCGCCGTGTACGTCATCCCCTCATTCTCTACGCGCGAGCACGCGAAAGGAAGGGCGAGCAGCGTTCAGCTTGAAATTTGACCCAATTCCGCGGCGCGTAGCCTTCCAAATTTTGGCAGACGTGATCGTGAACGCTCAGTGTATCAATTGCGCTCGTCAGCTAAAAATTGTCAAACCTGGTGAGGGGCCCTTTAAATTGACGGACCGAAAGTGTATTCGGACCGAAATTCGAAAGTGTATTCCGTGGACGCATGTGTCCATTGAGACGGCGTCGGTGAGGATGATTGCAAGGGCTGGGCACAGTGACGCTACGCAAGCAAAGCGCGAGCGCTGTTGAGTCCGACGCGACCGGCGTCCGTTTGCGCATCCCGGCGGCCACGTGGCTCCGTGCCAGAACTCGGATGGGCGGACGGACGGACGGACAGACAGACAGACAGACAGACAGACAGACAGACAGACAGACAGACGCCGGACGGACGTGAGCATAAGACATTAAATGCTTTCGCCTTAAAATTGAGCTTAAAAAATTGAAGCACACTTTGTACATTCCAAAGTGTGTTCGGCGAAAGCGTGTGGCCATTCCACTGGCGGAAATACGGACGAAAAGACCGACGGACGGACAGACGAATGGACGGACAGACGGACGGACGGACAGACGGACATCCGGACGGACGGACATCCAGACGGACGGACGGACGGAAGGACGGACGGACATCCGGACGGACGGACAGACGGCCATCCGGACGGACAGACGGCCATCCGGACGGACGGACGGACAGACGGACATCCGGACGGACGGACGGACATCCGGACGGACAGACGGACATCCGGACGGAAAGACGGACATCCGGACGGACGGACGCACAGACGGACATCCGGACGGACAGACGGCCATCCGGACGGACGGACGGACATCCGGACGGACAGACGGCGATCCGGACGGACAGACGGACATCCGGACGGACGGACGGATGCCGGACGGACGGACGCCGGACGGACGGACACCGGACGCCGGACGGACACCTGACGGACGTGAGCGTGAGACATTAAAGGCTTTCGCCTTAAAACAGAAGTTTAACCATTTAAAGTACCATTCATACTCTTCTATGGGAGATCCCAACTGATGAACCCCACCCAAATTTAAGTGTTAACCTCATTGCGACGATATTCAGGTACGTGATTTGCCTATACAGGCACATCTTTTTGCCGCTGGTTTTCTGACCAGGACTTGAACTTCGAGTTAAAGTTTTGGAATATTTCCGACATCCCCGCATTGCCCCACGTGATATTTTAGGTAGAGAGGTCGAACTTTTAATTCCACGTAATTGCACTGCTAACATTAGCAGCAAAAAATTACACCATCTCCCGCGAAAGGGAACCATGTGTAGATGCGAAGTAGCGGGCGCTAACGCTTACACTGGCGGCGGCGTTGACGCTGGCGCTCATCGCGGCGTTGCACAGGAGAGAAACCTGGGGAGGCGCAAGGCACGGAGTGATGGACCGGTGTTTCCTACTGGAAGATGCCAATCGCTGCTAATGAGCAATGAGAGATAGAAGACGCCGACTGGACACAGAGACCCACAGTCCGCTTTTAGTTAATGTGCACGCTGCGAATTTTTATTCTTCAACAACGCACAGGAGAAATCTCCCCCCTGGCACTACCTTGCAGGTCAAGATCCAGTGCCATATATACGGTGTGGCCAGTGAACGGTTGTGCAGCGTGAGCAGTCGGTTTTAAATGCGAATGCATTTCATAGTCGGGCTATGTCAGGCATCCGGCGTTGGCGTTGTGCGGCGTTGGCGTTGTCCGCGGAGGAGGAGGAGGAGGATAGGTTGAGGAGGTGTGCGCGCCGGCAGGTGTTAGATGTGAAGCATCTTATGGCGAAGCTTAATCCGGTGGTGGTGGTGTACGGTGTGACCGCCCTTACTGCGCATGCGCAAACCCTTTCAAAAAAAAATAAAGATAAAAACCTCCTCTCTCCCTCTCTCTCCCCTAGGCATCCCTCCCCGCGGCAACCACACCCTCACTGCGCATGCGCCTCCCCTCCTCTCTCCCCTGCTACGCTCCCCCTCTCTCCTCTAGGCATCCCTGCCCGCGCCGTCCACACTCCCACTGCGCATGCGCGTCCCACCTCTCTTCTTCTCTCCTACGCTCCCCCCTCTCTTCTCTAGGCATCTCTGCCCGCAGCGTCCACACTCCCACTGCGCATGCGCTCCCCCCTCTCCCTCTCTCGCCTGGCGACGCCGACACAGGCAGCGTCTGCTAGCGAGTTTCTTGGTTGAAAAAACCGACTGCTCGCGCTGCACAACCGTTCACTGGCCACCCCGTATATATGGCAATGAATCTTGACCTCCAAGGTGGTGCCGGTGGGAGATTTCTCCTGTGCGTTGTTGAACAATAAAAATTCGCAGCGTGCGCGTTAACTAAAAGCGGTGTGCGGCGGAGCTCGGCGGAGCTATATATGAAAAAAAAATTAAAAAAAATAAATAAAAAAAATTAAAAAAACAAGAAAAAGCAAAAAAAAAGAAGGCGCTGCGCCGTGCTCCTGACCGGGCTGCAGAAATTAGGCGCCTTTTCCTTCTTCAAACCACAACCACCATATATAAATGGAGTGAAGCGCGCGCGAAATGCATTTGCATTTCCTCACGATTTCCCTTCGGGGAGGTGGGGGGCTTTTTTTTTCAATCAAGAAACTAACTAGCAGACGCTGCCTGCATCGGCGTTGCGAGGCGAGAGAGGGGGGAGCATAGGAGAGGAGAGAGAGGGGGGAGGGGACGCGCATGCGCAATGGCGGTGTGAACGCCGCGGGAGGGATGCCTGAGGAGAGAGGGGGGGAGCGTAGGAGTGGAGATAGAGAGGGGAGGAGTCGCGCGTGCGCGGTGGGGTGTGGTCGCCGCTGGGAGGGATGCCTAGAGGAGAGAGAGAGGGAGGAGCGTAGGAGAGCATGTATGTGGAGATGGTTTGCGCATGCGCATTAAGGGTGGTCAGGCCACACACCACCACCACTACCACCACCCCCACCACCGGATCAAACTCGGCCATAACCTGCATCGCATCTAAATATTAGCAGTTGTTCCGTAGACGAATACAACCGATGAACGAAGCTCCTTAGAAATGGGACGCACGCCGCGTTCCGGAGCGCGTGCCGTTTCATTGTCCAGGCAACGGACCAACCACTAGGCGGACGACAGAGTGAAGCGATGGTTTCGTGCGTTCGCTGGTTTGAGGGGAGAGGGCAGAGTCGAAGAAAGACGGAGAGGGAGACTAATCTGCCTCAGTTTCGCATGCGTTCGTATTCTCGCGCTTAGCGCATCGTGCAGACGTCATCTGCGTTCCAGCGCTCATAAAGCTCATTTATCCTCCCTCGTGAGGGGGGGGACGCTACAGCTGGCACCGTGCCAGGGAGCTTCAACGGCGATGGCGGGGTGCCGGCCTAAGGAGCTATGCTCCTAAAAACACTTACGGTTGGAAGGCAAACCCCCTAGCATGAATCTCTAGCAGAGATGAGAAATTGAAGGACACTGTACATTCCAAAGTGTGTTCGGTAAAAGTCTGTGGCCATTCGACTGACTATGCGACGTCTTTTTGCTTTGTCGGACGGACGGATGGACAGACACGAAATGACGGACCGACAGAGGGACACGTGGACCGACGGGCGGAGGGACGGACGGACACGGACGGATGGACGGACTGACACGGGTGGACGGACGGACGGACGGACACGATTGGACGGACGGACGGATGGAGACGGACGGACGGTCGGACAGACGGACACACGGACGGACATGGACGGACGGGTGGACGAACGGACGGATGTGAGCATGAGACATTAAAGGCTTTGAACCTTGAAGGGGCCCTCCAACACTTTTCAAGACCTCATTGTTTTACAAATTTTACTAGCGGGTTGTGTAGACTGAAGGCTGAAGAAAGTGCAGCAAAAACGGCATTGATAGGGGCACGCATTCCGAAGTTATTCAGCCTAGAAAATTCAAAATACAATAAAATGGATGCTTGCCCTCAATTCTATTTTTAGCGGGATCACCTGACCACGTTTCCCTCGCCCTGTGACGTCGGATGATTCGCCAATGAAATGAACTGAAAGCTGTTACGTACCGGAAGCTTGCATGCCATATTGCCCGTTAATGCCGTTGCGAAGGTAACAAAAAAAAAACATGGCTGATCCCTCTGTCAAAGGAATCGGTATAACACGAAAGTGAAACTTGTATTCACTTAAGTAGTTGAGCGTTTAAGTGCATTGTTTCGCCACAAGGGAGAAGGAATGAATGCTGCAGCAACAAATTTTAATGTGACGTGAACAACGGCAAGCAGCTCGAAACATGCAGCGCGCTCCTCAAGCAGAAAGGACGCACGAAATGAGCATACACAAGACGAGCACGGACTAACTGTCACAGCTCGACATTTAAAGCGCTCTACTCTAACACAAAGACGCACGAAACGAACGCACAAGCATACACAGGACGAGCGCGAACAACTGCCACAATTATTACTTCGTGTGTAAGCGGCTCGCTCCATTCGTAAACGCGGCCGCTGCGGCGAACGAAGCGACCTTCGTGCACTCTTTAACCACTGTAACTTCAAAGCAAACTTGCGGTGGAAGGACAAGGCGTGCGAAGCGCCCGAATGCCCCGATCAGGAGATAAGCGCGCGCGCACCAGTGACCACGCCCCGTGGAGGCGCACGCTCATCCCAGCGAGAGGCGCGACGACCTTTAGAGCGCGCGCTCCGTGACACCTTCGCGCCATCTCGCTAGTGATGACGAAAACGCGCTGAAATCGAGGAGCTCTGAGGACCGCCAACGGTATATGGTGTTTATAAATAGCTTGCCGTTAGCAAGCTGAGGAACGAACGCTCCCGTAGCCGAGTGGTTTCGCGCCGCGCGCTGCGGAGCGAGAGGTTGTAGGTTCGACGCCCGGCGACGGAACTTTTTCTTCTAATTTTCCTTTGATCTCATTATGTTAGTTTATATTTTCCAACGTCATATCCGTGACGGAAATACGTCAGAGGAGCCGTGGTGGACCCCGGCATAAAACACTTTCGTGTTAAAATGTGGTACTTGAAGAGTGAGCCGCACGTGCCAAACAAGGCAGCCTGCGAACGCTTCCATATTTTTTTCTAGTTTTAGTGATCTATCTTGTTGCGACGGCGTCTCTGTCAACGCTCTTACATTCAGTTTCTTCAAACAACGGCGCCTGGAGCGTTCCCGGCGTGTTTCCTCCAGTACCGTAGCGTTCTGCACATTCTTTCACGGCGCTGCAGTTTTCAAGTTGAAAAGTTCGAAGAGCTTTAGTCTATTCCGCGTTCAGTGAAAAAGTACGCTATAGATAAAAAAAATGCAATAGTATTCTTTATTTTGATGCAAGGCCGCAATTACATCTAACATTACATTTATCCAATCACAGGCCTGCGCCATCTATCGTCATTTCCGCCCGCAATAGTTCTGGCGAGCGCCACTACGTGTTGATGTGGTCAGCACCGATGTTTTGAAGCGTTAGAGGGCCCCTTTAAAAGCTACGAATCTTCTCCGAGGAGGAGGAGGAGGAAAAAACTTTATTGGGCGAGTGAGTTTGGGTCCTTTACGGGCCCAGGGCCACCGCACGGCCATCACAATGCGCGTATGTGTCCAGACCACGTAGGGCCAGGGCACTGGCACTCCGGTTCACACAGCGAAGCTGTGCGTCCAGATCCTGCGACGCAAGGAGGGCCTCCGAGAAGTCTTGAAGAAGCAGACATGCACCTTGGGTGTTGTGATGCAAATTCTTTTGGTTCGTAACGGCCCTCTATGGCGGAGCCGCTGAGAGTCTTATTGACAAAGCAGTTGATTTAACAAACCAACACACGAAACATTTAATCAAGAATTAAAATGAAAACTATATATGTACACAAAATTACACTTAGTAAAAAGTTCACTGCACACGGTAAACCACTCCTAATTACAACCAAAACGTAAGTTCAACGATCTAAACTAGATAGTCTAGCTCTAACGCGGCTGAGCGGCCGAGCGGAGAACCCGTGTTCAGTCTGACCAAAACACGGATGTTTGACTGATCGAGTTGACGTGGGCTGGCTGGCGATGACGATAAAGCGGCGGCTGGTGGGCCAGACGTTGAGATGCCAGGGGCAGACGGGGACACGGACGGACGGACACGGACGGACGGATGGGCACGGGCAGACGGACGGACACGGGTGGATGGACGGACTGACGAACGGGGGACGCCGGACGGACGGACGGACGCCGGACAGACGGACGTGAGCTTGAGATATTAAAGGCTTTCGCCTTAATAGGAGCCGCGCCTCTACTGTGGGGGGCGGAGACTGCATTTATTAGGCACTTTTGGTTGAGCGTCGCTGACACAGATACGCGCAGATGGACAGCAGTGCCTCCCATTGTTCCCCTGTGTTGTTCATAGATTCCGCGTTTCTGACGAGCGCTCTTGGCGAGATCCACTCAGCTTGAAAACAAGGGGGGTGTGGCACGAGTAAGACAGAATGAAGAAGAAGACGTATGCTGAAAAGAAACGACGCACTTTACGAAAGCAAGATATAGAAGAGAAAAAAGAAGAGTGGGGGTGTTCGAGAGCGCGTGCTGGGCAGCATCGGCGGCAGAAGACGGAGAGGGGGCAGGGTGGACGTGTGCGAGAAGCGTGGTAGTTGGTTCTCCAGCCATGGCCTGGAGACGTCCTTGTTGACCACGTCGCTCCAGGTCTGACCTTGCAGCCGTCACCGTTCTGCACCCTGTGTCCACGGCCAACCACCTGCCAGTGTCTTTGGCTCGGCACGCTGCAGACCGCGTCAGGTGTCACGCTGGTCTGGCGCCACGCTACCGAAGATCCTCCGTCATCTCCATGGAAGCCAGCAGACAAGCCGCGTCGACTCATCATGACCGACGTCTGACGCCACGTCGGGGGAACGGCTGCCGTGTCGTAGCTGATGGTCAGGACGTTTACGTTTTCGTTCTTGGGAACATTTCGTTTAGAATGAGTAGTGTTGATTATTTCTAGTGTAGTGAAGCTTTGGGACTATACAGTGGGTCGTCCTCTCCAGCGCCTTCTAGTGGGTCGCCCTCGTCGAAGGGAAACAGCAGCTCGTGCTGAGAGTCGGTCCCCGCATTGACTGTCGCTGTCGTGCATCGTCGCACGACAGCGACGATGAAACTTCGATCCCGTACCGTACCATCTACCATGCCCCAAGACGGCGCTCAGCAAACGCTTCCTCCTGCGCCGACGCCATGTCCCGGTGTCCCCCGCATCCGCGACCCTCCTGTCTTCACCGGCGCGGATGGCACCGACGTCGAGGACTGGCTCGCCATGTACGAACGTGTGAGCGTCCCCAATAAATGGGACGAAGCAGGCAAACTCGGCAACCTGGTTTTCTACCTCGCGGGTGGGGCCGGCATGTGGTACAACAACCACGCATCCGATTTCCCGACTTGGTTGGCTTTTAAGACCGCCGTCGTCGACGTGTTCGGCCATCCTGCCGTACGTAAGCTGCAAGCCGAACAGCGTTTGCGTGAACGAGCACAGCACTCCGGCGAGTCCTTCACTAGCTACATCGAGGACATCATTGGCTTGTGCAAGAAAGTGGACGCGAGCATGTCGGAGTCTGACAGAATCACGCATGTTCTCAAAGGCATCGCCGACGATGCCTTCACCATGCTCCTGGCCAAGAACCCTTGCACTGTGGCAGAGGTCATCACGCTGTGCCAAAGTTACAAGGAGCTGCGCCGGCAGCGCTTGATGACCCGTCGACCGCCGTCACGCGACGCTGATCTCGCGGGCTTGTCGGCCGTTTCTAACCACACCACCTTGCTCGCCGAGATGAAGTCGTTCGTGCGTGAGGAAATTGCCCGCCAGGTCTCTTTTGGCTTTCGCTCCACCGCAGCATGTGGAACAGCCGTGAACTACACTTCTGCCTCCCCTCCGCCGAGCGATTCAGCAGGAAATCGCGGAGGTCATTCCTGAAAATCACCAGCCGCCCCCCAGTACCTGCACCACTAAGCTACGCACAAGTTGTAGCCAGGCCGCCCCCCACCGATTGCTGTGGCTGGCCCGCTTAGTTACACCGAAGCCATCGCCAGACCCCAGGCCTTCGACGCAACTGTGCTGCATACATATGCCGACGTCGTCGACGTGCCCCGACTGCCGCCCACCGTGCAGTCATATCAGCAGCCGCCTCGACCATCGTGTTCTACGACATGGATGGGACCCGCGAACCGATGGCGCACTTCCGACAACCGCCCCATCTGCTTTGCCTGCGGTTGCGCCGGTCACGTCGCACGCTACTGCAATCGCGTGCAGCGGCCTCGGGTCGCATCCAACCTTCCCAGCGAATCGAGACGCCCTTATGACCAACCGCCGCGTATGTCACCGACGTCCCGCCCCGCACCATCTACACGCCGTTCACAGTCTCCACGACGTCGCTCACTGTCACCGATGCGGCCACGTCCGCCCGCACACGACCAGGAAAACTAGTCGTCGCAGTCCACGAGGCAAGGGCTGCGACGCTGTTGAACTGCGAAAGCCCTCAGAGAAGCCCATCGAACGTGATAGACGTGTTTGTGGACGGTGTTCGCGCGTCTGCCCTTGTAGATACTGGAGCCGCCGTATCCGTCATCGACGCAAAACTTAGCCGACTACTGTGCAAGGTGACGACGCCACTTTCCGGCCTCTCCCTCCGTACAGCCAGCACCCAAAGCATTCACCCTACAGCGGTGTGCACAGCCCGCCTCATGATTCAGGACGCTATGTACGCCGTCGAACTGATCATAATTCCTGCATGCTCTCACGACGTCATCCTAGGATGGGATTTTCTCTCCCGCCACGACGCCGTCATTCATTGCGCACCAGCTGCAATAGAGCTCTCACCGCCGTCATTCATTGCGCACCAGCTGCAATAGAGCTCTCACCGCCGTCATTCATTGCGCACCAGCTGCAATAGAGCTCTCACCATTCGCTGATTTGACGCTGGCCGACAGTCCACCGGCTGCAAGCAAGGTCCTCGTCAAAGACGACAACAAAGTCCCTGCACACTCGTCAACGGCGGTGTCGGTCTACTGCGCCAGTCTTTCCGACGCCGTTGCACTCCTCTCGCCATCTGACCGTGTTTTCATGAGGAAAGGCTTGCTGCTTCCTTTCGCGACCGTGCAAGTCACTCACGGCAGCACCTCTATTTTTGTTATGAACTCATGCCCGTACAGGGTTACGTTGGTGCGAGGGGAATGTCTCGGCAGCGTGGAACCCATCGAAGACGCACAAGTTATGGATGAACCCTATGACACGCACTGCCCAAGTTCCAGTACGCTCAGTGCTGTTTCTACATCTGCTTCATCATCCGCTGATGTATTTGGTTCCTCCATTCCCGACAACCTTACGGCGGTCCAGCGCTCCCAGCTTCTGGGCCTGTTGGAAGAATTTCGCTCTTCTTTCGATGTCGCTCAACCTTCTCTCGGCCGCACGTCCGCCGTTACGCATCGCATCGACACAGGCGCCCAACCACCACTGCGGCAACGCCCATATCACGTGTCTCCCACAGAACGCCGTGTAATCAACGAGCAAGTCGACGACATGCTTCGACGCGATGTTATTCGACCCTCTAACAGCCCCTGGGCGTCTCCTGTCGTTCTCGTTGCGAAGAAGGACGGTTCTGTGCGGTTCTGTGTGGACTACCGACGCCTCAACAAGATCACCCGTAAGGACGTGTATCCGCTACCGCGAATAGACGACGCGATTGACAGCCTGCAAGGAGCAGAATTTTTTCGTCTCTCGATTTGCGCTCAGGGTACTGGCAAGTACCTATGGCGGAAGACGCTCGACCGAAGACCGCCTTTGTCACGCCCGACGGCTTGTATGAATTCAACGTCATGCCGTTTGGGCTGTGCAATGCGCCCGCCACCTTTGAGCGCATGATGGATACCGTTCTGCGCAACCTCAAATGGCACACGTGCCTGTGCTACCTTGACGACGTCGTCGTTTTCGCTCCGGACTTCTCCACGCATCTTCAACGCCTGCGGCATGTTTTGACGCGCTTGAGTGACACCGGTCTGCAACTAAACCTAAAGAAGTGCCGATTTGCAGCACGGCAGCTGACAATACTCGGCTATGTCGTGTCCAAGGACGGAATTCTCCTCGATCCAGCCAAGCTTCAGGCCGTGACCGAGTTCCCCAAGCCGACGCCTGTCAAGGAACTGCACAGTTTCGTAAGACTGTGTTCCTACTTCCGGCGCTTCATTCGAAACTTCGCGACTATCATATCGCCGCTGACGAAGCGCCTCGGAAGTAACGGGCCTCTCCATTCGTGGTCTTCAAAGTGCGACGACGCTGGCGCAACGCTCCGTCGTTTGTTGACGTCGCCTCCCATACTACGCCACTACGACCCTACGGCCCCTACAGAGGTACATACGGACGCCAGTGGTGTTGGGTTTGGCGCTGTGCTTGCGCAGCGCAAACCAGGGTTCCCGGAATATGTCGTGGCTTATGCAAGCCGTACGCTTACAAAAGCCGAGACCAACTACGCCGTCACGGAGAAAGATTGCCTGGTAATCATATGGGCCCTTACGAAGTTCCGACCTTATTTGTATGGTCGCCCATTTGATGTCGTCCCCGACCATCACGCACAGTGCTGGTTGTCGTCATTGAAGGATCCCTCAGGTCGTCTCGCCCGTTGGGCACTTCGCCTGCAAGACTACGACATCCGCGTGCTGTACCGCAACGGACGCCAGCATGCTGACGCCGACGCCCTGTCGCGCTCTCCCTTGCCTGACGACAATGCCCACAGTTCAGCGTCTCACCTTGCCGTTTCTTCCATCGACCTTCATACCATCGCTGCCGAACAGCGCAAGGATCAATAGATTGCCTCACTGATAGACTTGCTGACTGATCCATCGGCAACACCGTCCACTCGCGCGTTGCGTCGTCAAGACCACCATTTCGTCGTTCGTGACGACCTCCTCCACCGACGCAATTACAACGGTGACGGCCGCCAGTGGCTACTAGTCATACCCCGCTGTCTGCGCTCTGACATGTGCGAGTTGTTCCACTCTGATCCGCAATGTGCGCACTCCGGGGTATCGAAGACTTTCCACCGCATTCGCCAACGGTACTTTTGGCGAGGGATGTACCGCTACGTGCAGAAATTCGTTCGCTCCTGCATAGATTGCCAGCGCCGCAAAACTTCAACGCACCTGTCGCCGGCAGGTCTGCAATCTCTACCTTGCCCCCGACCGGCCTTTGGGCGCGTTGGTATTGATTTGTATGGGCCACTTCCGTTAACGTCGGCTGGTAACCGCTGGGCCATCGTCGCTGTAGACCGCCTCACGCGATACGCCGAAACTGCCGCCCTCCCCGCGGTTACAGCGAGCGACGTGGCCTCCTTCCTGCTCCAACGATTCATGCTGCGTCACGGTCCACCCCAGGAACTGCTCAGTGATCGAGGCCGTGTTTTCCTGTCCGAAGTCGTCGAAGCCATTCTCAAAGAGCGCAACGTTGTTCACCGCAAAACTGCTGCTTACCACCCGCAGACGAATGGCCTCACCGAACGCTTCAACCGCACGCTCGGCGACATGCTCTCCATGTACGTCACCGCCGATCACACAAATTGGGATGCCATTCTGCCGTTCGTCACCTACGCCTATAATACCGCTCCTCAGAGCACTACTGGTTTTTCATGTTTCTTCTTATTATATGGAAGGCACCCGTCGCACACCATCGACACGATACTTCCATACAAGCCGGATCCATCTGAGTGTGCGCCTATTTCTGACACGGCCAGGCTTGCTGATGAGTGTCGAGAGCTTGCAAAGACCTTTACTACACGTGATCAAGAGCGGCAGAAGAGCATTGGCGCTGACACCAGCACTTCTGCGCCCACGTTCTTCCCTGGAGCGCTCGTATGGCTCTCGATACCTACCACTGCAACTGGCCTCTCTTCAAAACTACTGCCCAAATACGAAGGCCCCTACCGTGTCGTCGAACGCACTTCCCCTGTAAACTACCTGATCGAACCCATCGAACCATCTTCGGACATGCGCCGTCGAGGGCGCGACATTGTCAACGCGGAGCGCCTCAAGGTCTACCATGACCCGCTCATAGTAACCAGCTGTTAGGTCGCCCGGTGGCTGCCTTTTCGTACCCGGGGTAATTGTAGTGAAGCTTTGGGACTATACAGTGGGTCGTCCTCTCCAGCGCCTTCTAGTGGGTCGCCCTCGTCGAAGGGAAAGAGCAGCTCGTGCTGAGAGTCGGTCCCCGCCTTGACTGTCGCTGTCGTGCATCGTCGCCGAGTGCCCGCCAATAAACGTCTTAACACTAGATGTATTATTCATTGTGGAAATAGGCGTGCTCTACTTTAAGTTTGTTAGGCGTGCTGTACTTTAAGTGTGTTGATGTGTGGTCTATTTTCGTTTAACTTAGATAACTGATTTCTGTTGTCAAATGTCCTGTTTATCTCTAGACCACGGAAGTTCGTGCCACCATGACGCAAGTCCATATCTTCGTTTACGCTTGTTCGAGGGCTTATGGAGCATGCGCGTACCTTAGAACGGTGGACCTCAATGGCCGTTGTGGTATGAAGACCATCGTGGGTAAGTCTCGCGTGGCCCCCATAAAAGCCTTATACCATGCCAAAGTTGGAATTCATGGGTGCGGTTGTTGGAGGGAGACTACTGAAATACCTCAGGAAATCATGGGAAACAGTGCAGTTCTCGCATATAATGTGGTCGGACTCCACAATCGTTCTGAGCTGGATTCGGGCTCAGCAAGATAAACTCAGCCCCTTTGTGAGAAACAGAGTGGCTGAAATAGCCGACTGTACCGACAGAGGGCAATGGAGTTATTGTCCTGGGGAAGAGAACCCAGCTGATCATCTGACACGGGGATTATCAGCGGCAGCGCTTCGGGAAAGCGTCAACTAGTGGAACGGCCCGGAATGGTTGCGTCAACCAGAAACCGCTTGGCCCGTGGAACCCACTTCGGTTGCCGCCCGAGAAAATACCTACGAACAAGAAATTCCGCAGACAGAACTTCTTCTACAGGCACAAGAACCACTTGAAGATATCATAGAAGTACAGCAGCTTGACCAAACTTCTTCGTGTTACAGCGTTAGTTTACAGATTTTTGGAAAGGGCACGGCGCGCACGAGCAGCGCATACGGGGCCTATCACCGCAGAAGAGCAGAATATGGCCGAGAAGTTTTGGATATAAGAGCTCAGCGAGAACCTTTCTCTCAAGAAATGGACCAACTGTCCAACGGACGCGCGGTTTCAAGGCTGTCTCTTCTTCATGACTTGCATCCGTTTTTGTTTGCAGAAGGGGAACTTCATCTTCACACAGAGAGCGCAACTTTCAAATCAAGAAAAACATCCACTGATACTGCCTCGGAACCACGACTTCACAAGACTAGTGATCATGGAAGTACACTGCCGTGTTTTACACGGTGGCGTATCAGCCACATTGACAGTAATTTGTGAACGGTTCTGGATTGTTCATGCACGCCAGGAGACAAAAAAGTGGATAAACAATTGTTACCTTGCAAATGATTCCGAACAAAGCCCATGAATGTGGGACGTGCCCCACTACCGGAAGATCGAGCTACTATGTCTCGCCCGTTTGAAGTTGACGGAATCGATTTTGCAGGCCCAATATACATGAAATTCAACAAGAGAGGAGCCCAATGTACCAAGGTTTACATTGTGCTATATAGCTGCGCAATAACAAGAGCGGTGCATTTAGAACTGGCAGATTCTCTCTCATCGGACAGTTTTATTCTTGCCTTCAGTAGGTTTCTTGCTCGCAGAGGAGTGCCTCTCACCGTGTACTCGGACAACGCGTTGACGTTCAAGAAGGCAAGAAGAGACCACCGCGCGCCGGTGGTCTCTTAGCCATACCCGCCCAAAGCGGACGAGGCACAGATCTACAAGAAAACTCTGACGCAGCACTACAAAAACCTCCCGCATTCATTGCAGACTGTACCGCCACCACACCCTTCCCTCTCCACTGCCCAAATACCCACACTAAGAGCTACTCAACTAAATACTCTGATCACTCCCGCACGCCTAATCTTTTATCGCTACCGCTCCGATCCTTCGTGTCCCAATTACCCATGTACGTACGTAAACGTAGAACACGCCGTCTTCTCATGACCCGTCACTCTACAATCCCTTCACTATCCCAACCCCCCACCTCCCCACTGGCGGGTGTGGTTGGCGTCGGCGGTCTTCGCCGACCAGCTCGCCATGGTCCTCCTCGCGGACGAATACCTATATGTCTTAGTCTGACCTCTAATAAAGTTGTTCCTCTCTCTCTGTACGTTCAGTCGCCGACTAGTATAAAGGGTTTGTGCTTCTAGGCATTTGATATTGGGCTGTCACAATTATTATTGATATTACTGTATTGTTAAACCTTTTTTCTTGTCTCACATCCACGAATCTCCCCGTCACGGATGCGGAGGACGACAAGGCCACGCCCTAAAGAGCTTCGCCCCGAACAGTTGTACGACGATTCACAGTTACACATAAATTCAACTATGGGAGAGTTGTAACCTGTACCCACAGTTGTACATAACGCGTTAAAAGGAATCGAATACTTGAAATCAATTACATTTTCCCATATAATCGATTAATTTCTCCATACCGTAACGTTCTCGGAAATTCTATTACATTTTGTTGCAACTGATTACCAGTAATAAGTTACTTTTAGGGGCGAAGCATCTTAGAATCTCGCCGTGTCGGTATGCATCGTCGTCTGCTCTCGTGATGGTCAATTTGCTTGAGCGTAAGAGAGGGCGCCACCGCGTCAGCGCTCGCCGTATGGCGTGAGAGAGCGAACGGCGCGCGTTCACTATAAAATCGCTTTTTCAGCGACGAACGCTGAACTACCAGCTCGCAAAGAACGATAACGCGCCCTCGCCCGCGAGAGACAACGCCGACGTCTGCTAGCGAGTTTGTTGACGGAAAAACACGACTTCTCGCGCTGCCCAACCGTTCACCGGCCGCCCCGTATATTTAGGCACTGGATCTTGACCTGCATTGTGGTGCCAGTGGGAGATTTCTCTTGTGCGTAGTTGAACAATAAAGATTCGCAGCGTGGACTTTAACTAACAGCGGACTGAGAGTCTGTGTCTAATCGGAGCACCCAGTTTTAGGGGCGAACCCCCCTAGCGCCTCGGTATGTCGACGTGTCTCGTCTGCTGTACGGCGTATGTCATGGGCTGTAGTCACGGTTCATCTGCTTGATTAAAACCGGTTTAGCGCACGACAGGGCGCTACCACCTGGCGAGAGATAGCAAACGGCGACTTTCTTTCATTCTTTATTTCATTGCCCATTAGCTGTGATTTTGCTGTGAGAAACACCAGTGCACACTGCGTGCTTCACCCCTGACCAGCCAGGTTTCAGGTTAGTGGAGCTGAAACGCCCTTCGTCTACATATTTCTCCCTTCCCCAGCTATTTTTTTCCGAAATGATGTTTTAGCCAGTCTTCCTACGACAGTTATCGTTCCGAAAAATATGCGACCACTGTGTAGGGACGCCCCGTCCTCTTAGACGGGGTCTCCCCACAGAGGCTCTTTTTAACACGAAAGTGTTTTATGCCGGGGTCCACCACGGCTCCTCTGACGTACTTCCGTCACGGATATGACGTTGTAAAATATAAACTAACATAACGAGATCAAAGAAAGACTAGAAGAAAAAATGCCCCCCACCTCCCCGAAAGGAATCGTGAGGAAATGCGAATGCATTTCGCGCGCGCTTCACTCCATTTATATATACGTGCGAGCGAGCGGACGGGAGTGTGGGGCGCAGGGAGGAGAGAGAGCGAACGGCGAGAGAAGGAGCGGCGAAGCACTGCACCTACCCTCTGCTACACTCTCCACACACGCGGGAGCTCCGCCGAGCTTTCGCGATGCGAGCGCCCTCACACACCAGAGCGCGCTCCTCCTCTCCACTCACTCTCCGCTACTCCGCCCGCACCACCTGCTCCGGTTGCTAGGGGCGAGGATAAGCGCGCGCGCCCGCAGCTGTTGCTATGGGATAGGGAGTGCGAGCGGAGAGATAAAAAATCACACCATCTTCCGCTACAGGGAACCATGTGTAGATGTGAAGCAGCGGGCGCTAACGCTCACACCGGCGGCGGCGTTGACGCTGGCGCTCATCGCAGCGTTGCGCAGGAGAGAAAAATAGGGATGCGTAAAGCACGCAGCGATGGAGCGGTGTTTCCTATTGGAACATGCCAATCGCTGCTAATGTGCAATGAGAGACAGAAGACTCCGACTGGAAACAGTGACTCCCAGTCCGCTTTCAGTTAACGCGCACGCTGCGAATTTTTATTGTTGAACAACGCACAGGAGAAATCTCCCACCGGCCCCACCTTGGAGGTCAAGAGCCATTGCCATATATACGGGGTGGCCAGTGAACGGTTGTGCAGCGCGAGCAGTCGGTTTTTTCAACCAAGAAACCCGCTAGCAGACGCTGCCTGTGTCGGCGTCGCAAGGCGAGAGAGGGGGGGGGTAGCGTAGGAGAGGAGAGAGAGGGGGGGGCGCGCATGCGCAATGGGAGTGTGGACGCCGCGGGCAGGGATGCCTAGAGGAGAGAGGGGGGGAGCGTAGCAGGGGAGAGAGGAGGGGAGGCGCATGCGCAGTGAGGGTGTGGTTGCCGCGGGGAGGGATGCCTAGAGGAGAGAGAGGAGGTTTTTATTTTTATTTTTTAAAGGGTTTGCGCATGCGCAGTAAGGGTGGTCACGCCGCACACCACCATCACCGGATTAAGCTTCGCCATAAGATGCTTCACATCTAACACCTGCCGGCGCTTACCTCCTCAACCTATCCTCCTCCTCCTTCTCCGCGGACAACGCTGGACAACGCCGGATGCCTGACATAGCCCGACTATGAAATGCATTCGCATTTAAAAGTTCCGTCGCCGGGGGGTCGAACCTACGACCTCTCGCTCCGCAGCGCGCGGCGCGAAACCACTCGGCTACGGGAGCGTACGTTCCTCAACTTGCTAACGGCAAGCTATTTATACACGCCATATACCGTTGGCGGTCCTCAGAGCTGCTCTACTTCAGCGCGTTTTCGTCATCACTAGCGAGATGGCGCGAAGGTGGCACGGAGCGCGCGCTCTAAAGGTCACCGTGCCTCTCGCAGCGGTGAGCGTGCGCCTCCACGGGGCGTGGTCGCTCGTGCGCGCGCGCTTATCTCCTGATCGGGTCATTCGGGCGCTTCGCAGTTCGCACGCCTCGTGCTTCCACCGCAAGTTTGCTTTGAAGTTACAGTGGTTAAAGAGTCCACGAAGGTCGCTTCCATCGCCGCAGCGGCCGCGTTTACGAAAGGAGCGCGCCGCTTACACACGAAGGAACAATTGTGGGAGTTGTTCACGCTCGTTCTGTGTATGCTTGTGCGTTCGTTTCGGGCGTCTTTGTGTTAGAGCAGCGCGCTTTAAATGTTGAGGTGTGACAGTTAGTCTTGTGTATGCTCATTTCGTGCGTCCTTTCTGCTTGAGGTGCGCGCTGCATGTTTCGAGCTGCTTGCCGTTCCTCGCGTCACATTACAATTTGTTGCTGTAGCATCCATTTGATCGCTCTTTTGGCGAAACAATGCACAATAAACGCTCAACTGCCTATGTGAATCCACGTTTCACTTTCGTGTTATACCGATTCCTTGGACAGAGGGATCAGCCATGTTTTTTTTTTTCACTTTTTCCTTGACCGTGCCTGCAACGCCTTACCCGAGCGCCAGCCACAGCGAAGCGCGAGGCTTCATATAGGACATGGACACTAGAATCAAAGCATTGCGGAACTATGAGCTGATGTGGGAGATGTTTCTACGTTATAATACCGCTCTTCTCACAAGTATACATCAATTGAGAGAGTGTTCACTGTAGCACCTGACCTCTTAGTGAGGAAACGCCGAAGAATCAGCGATGACTACAAAAAAAAAAACTTACGAAGGGTCGCAAACTATTACATTTCTGTAATTGATTATTTAATTTTCTGGTGCTATAAATGATCGCTGTAATCAGTTACAGCATAAAGGGAGTAATTGTAATCGGTTACTTATTTTTTGTAACGTGTAGAAGTCTGCCTGTCCCTAATGGCACAAAAAATTGAAGGACACTTTGTACACTCCAAAGTGCGTTCGGCGAAAGCGTGTGGCCATTCCACTGATTATGCCATGTCTTTTTTTCTTATCCACTCTCAGTGGAATAATACACGAACCGAATGTGTGCGTGTTTTCTTTTTTAATTTTTTTACCGCAAATCGCAGCGAGACGCGAGACTCATCTTCCTCAGTTCGCATGCGTCAGTATTTTCTCGCGCTGTGCGCATCGTGCAAACGCCATCCGCGTTCCAGCTCTTAAATTGACGGACCTTTTGTAAATTCGAATGTGTATTCCGTGAACGCCTGGGTCCATTGAGACGGCGTCGGTCAGAATGATTGCAAACTCTGGGCACAGCGACGCTACGCAAGCAAAGCGCGAACGCTATAGAGTCCGACGCGACCGGCGTCCGTTTAGGCATCCCGGCGGCCACGTGGCTCCGTGCCAGAGCTCGGATGGACGGACGGACGGACGGACATGGACGGATGGACAGACGGGCGGACGGACGGACGGACAGACGGATGGATGGACGGACGGACGGATGGACGTCGGACGGACACCGGACGGACGTGAGCATGAGACATTAAAGGCTTTCGCCTTAAAGATTACACCATCTCCCGCTAAAGGGAACCATGTGTAGATGTGAAGCAGCGGGCGCTAACGCTTACACTGGCGGCGGCGTTGACACTGGCGCTCATCGCAGCTGCACAAGAGAGAAACCTGGGGAGGCGCAAAGCACGCAGTGATGGACCGGTGTTTCCTACTGGAACATCCCAATCGCTGCTAATGGGCAATGAGAGACAGAAGGCGCGGACTGGACACAGAGACCCGCAGTCCGCTTTTAGTTAATGCGCACGCTGCGAATTTTTATTCTTCAACAATGCACAGGAGAAATCTCCCCCTGGCACTACCTTGCAGGTCAAGATCCAGTGCCATATATACGGTGTGGCCAGTGAACGGTTGTGAAGCGCGAGCAGTCGGTTTTTTCAATCAAGAAACTGGCTAGCAGACGCTGCCTGCGTCGGCGTCGCGAGCCGAGAGGGGGGGGGGACCGTAGGAGAGGAGAGAGAGAGAGGGGGAAGACGCGCATGCGCAGTGTGGGTGTGGACGCCGCGGGGAGGGATGCCTAGAGGAGAGAGGGGCAGCGTAGGAGGGGGAGAGAGGGGGGGTACGCGCAGGTGCAGTGAGGGTTTGGCCTCCGCGGGGAGGGATGCCTAGAGGAGAGAGGTGGAGAGGAGGTTTTTATTTTCATGTTTTTTAATGGGTTTGCGCAAGCGCAGTGAGGGTGTGGACGGACGGGCGGACGGACGGACACCGGACGGACGTGAGCATGAGACATTAAAAGCTTTCGCCTTAAAATTGAGCTTAAAACTGAAGGTTACCCATTCAAAGTACCATTCATACTCTACTATGGTAGAGTAATATGTCCTCCCAGTTCAAAACTCACGAACCCCACCCAAATTTAAGTGTTAACCTCATTCCGACTAGAGATGGGTCGCTCAGTAGCGAGCCGGATCTTTTGAGCGGCTCTTTTAAAAGAACGAGTGATCCGCGGATCAGTAAAAGTGAGCGGCGGTTCTTCGGGAGATGGCTCACTGAGCCAACAGAACCAAGTGAACCGTGGTTCTCTTTCGTTCACTGAGCCGGTGGCTCCCTCTCGCTCAGTAAGCGGCGGCTCTCTCTCGGTCAGTGAGCGGTTGGTTCTCTCTCACTCAGTAAGCGGCGGTCCTCTTTCGCTCGCTGAGCGTTGGTTCTCTCTCACTCAGTAAGCGGTGGTTCTGTTTCGCTCGCTGAGCGTCGGTTCTCTTCCAACGCCACTAGGCGTTGTTGGCTGAACCGCTCCGTTTCGCGTTCCGTTGACCGCTGCAGTCGGACTCGCTTCTCGCTCGCTGTGTGGTGCGCGTGGCGGTTCATTGTGAGCTGGTGCAACTCGTCGAAGACGAGCAGATGAACGTAGTTTACGGCAAGGTTTTCATTAGTGTACCGTAAAATCCCGAGCAAGCACCCCCCCCCCGCGCTCTACGGTAAAGAGTAGTCCGACAAGATTCGGAAGGGGGGGGGGGGGGTGGCTTACTCGGTCATGGATTAAAATTCAATATGGCGGTAGAAGAGACGCTAAAAAAATTGGGGAACCCTTAAGCTTCGCCTTTAAGAGTTGAACGCGATAGCGATATCCTGTCCCGAGTGCCTACTTCAACCACTTAGTGCGTACTTGCTTTGCACCCACCACGTTGTTTTAAGGGAATACACGCAGTAAGGTGTGCGCCTTTTGTAATGGGTGGCCGGCTTTAAACTACGAAATCGTTATGATAACCACATGTTCTGACCCCCGATGGCAATGCACGCTTGTACCACGCAATATTACAGGGATATTACATGTTATATAGCGACGCCTATATAAAGAACGCTTGCGTTCGCGAAGGATGAAAGTTACTTTCCCTGCATTTCCAAGCAGAGGAAGTTATTTTGACTGTATTTCCAAGCAGAGGCGTGGCTGAGTGGTAGAACACCTGCTTGCCACGCAGACGACCTGGGTTCGATCCTCAATCGGTCCCGAAATTTTTTTTCTTTATTTTATTTGCATCTTTCTCGATTTTTCGGTCACGGACAAGACGATGATCTTTCGCTCACAACCAACGACTCCGACGCCGGGATTTCTGCGAAACGAGTTCTTTAACGCTATCGCGTTAAAAAAAGAGCGCACATTAGTGCTACTAATGCAATGCTTTATAACATAAGCATGCATTAACTGTTTCATTTGGCCTTGTCGGGCGAATAACAACAATGAATGAAACAGTGCAAATAGTGGGAGGGGAGATGGGGACGCATATTTGCAATCTCCTGAAGAAGGGAGGGTGGCGCTTGCTCGGGATTTCGCGGTGGTCATGAAAATGTCACCCACAAATCCACTCCAGTACTTTTCTGAGCGTGCATTATTAGCACGTCCATAAAACGAATAATGTCTTGTGCTGAAACAGGATTTCATTTTATTTCGTTCTGGTGCAGATACATTATCATGACATGATACTATGTTGAGTTTTGATCTGTTTGAATAGGCCGCACAGATGCTTTTCGACGTCTTTGTTTCAATGGGTAAAGTGACGTCTTCCAGAAAGGCGTCCACTCACAGTTACACACGAAAAATTTAAGTGCTTGATTTAAGACAAGGGGACACAAGACAACGATCGAAGCACGCGAGTGGTACACTCCGGATAGTTCTTTTGCTTGAAAGCAGATCCCGCATCCACTCTCCAAACGACTTAGAATTTAGCAACTTTGTTTTTATAGAGGCAACGCGAACCAACTAGTCCAAGCTTCTATCCTAGCAAGTGTCCACTTTAGTAAATAAAGCCCCTGCAAGGTGCTTTATTTTTGCTTGTGTGCCAAAGGTATCATTATGCGTCCAGAGGCAATGTTTTAGCCCAACAACACGAGCTTTTATACGGCAAGTGTCCCGGCATTTTTAGTAACAGATTAAAAGTGGCTAAGCTATAGACATTTTTGTCACGAACGAGGGCTCAAAGAAGCGTGCATCGCCGATTTCAAACGGCGGCGTGAAATCCAGGCGCCAGTTTGTCGCGACAGAGCGCAGACAACGAAAAAAGTCCCAGTTTCGCCACTAGGGCGAAGCAATGAATGCGATAGCAAGAAATTAGTTTGCCACACGAAGAACGACAAGCAGCTCGATACTTGCAACGCGCCGTCGCAGCACAAAGAAGGACGCTCGAAAAGGACGCATAGGTATACACAGAACAAGCGTGAACTAACAACTGTGGTAGTTGTTACGTGTTTGTATTTGAGCAACGCGCTGCGAGTGTCCACAATGCAGAACCTGACGCTGTTGTTGCGTCTGATATGGCTCATACCCACTCAGCGGGATTGGCTAAAGATTGATTATATTATTACATACTTTTCCACGCTGTTTAAACTGCGGCACGTGGAATGATTCCTCTGCGTCTCCTGCCACGCGATGGCGTCTGACGCCAAGTGTGCCCGGTGTTCTTTTTTTTTTCCTTCTCAATCATGAGTGGTACAGAAGGGAGCCACTTTTTCGTTCGCATCTCAAGGGCAGTTTTCACTTTGAAAGAAAATGTAAAAGCGTTGTGTGATAGAAAACACGGTCAAGCTGTTCCGAGATCTGCGTAGCGCGAGCGGCAAATGGTGCATATGAATAGCTCGCCGTTATGTCCCTGGCACGAGCATGGCGTGTGGCTGTGTTCGCTAGCGCAGTAGTCTGCGGAGCGAGGGCTCGCTGGATCAAATCCCCGGTCAGGTGGTTTGGAATTTTTTTTCTACTGATTTATTTTTCTTTATGCATTTTTATATATACACATACCTATACATATCCGGGACATGACGACGTCGACAGACGGCAACGGCAAAAGTCAGCAAAGAGTGTCCGTATAATTGCTATCGCAATAAAAAGAAGCATCAAAAGACGCCGCGTGCGCGCCCCTCTCCCCCTCGAAACGGCCGTCGCCGCGCCATCAATCGCTCTTAGTTCAAAGGCCGAGCGATCTTATCCCATGGATTGAAGTGAACCGGTAAGCCGTTCAACTGACCCGGTTCACTTAAGTGAGCGGAGCCGTTCGGAACCGCTCACTTAAGTGAGCCGCTTTGCCCATCTCTAATTCCGACGATATTCAGGTACGTGATTTGCATATACAGGCACATCTTTGTGGCGCTGGTTTTTCTGACAAAGACTTGAACTTCCTTTTAAAGTTTCGGAATATTTCCGACCTCCCCGCATTGCCCCACGTGATATTTTAGGTGGGGAGGTCGAACTTTAATTCCACGTAATTCCAGTGGTAACATTAGCAGCAAAAAAAAAAAAAACACTTACGGGTGGAAGGCAAACCCCCTAGCATGAATCTCTAGCAGAGATACGCGCAGATGGACAGCAGTGCCTCCCATTGTTCCCCTGTGTCGTTCATACATTCCGTGTTTCTGACGAGCGCTGTTTGCCGAGATGCACTCAGCTTGGATGCAAAACGACGGCTAAGCCAAGTGGACGCACCTTCACCATCCGCGCAATCGACTTCGTGAACCGTGCACGAGATACGTTCTACGTTCCGCTGCTCGAGCGATCGTTCTGCGCACACGCACTGCAGTTCCTTCTACGCGTTTGTATGAAAACTTCTAGCAAACTCACATCTGACCGGAGTGGATCGTAAACGCTCAGCTAAAAGTGCCTATTCTTAGATGTCGCCGAGCTGAACGAACACATCGCATCCTGTAACAATGCGCGTTTAAAGTCCGCAGTACTTTAGGGATACGCCCTGTCGTCCGTAAATCTCATGTGCCGTGGACACCCTCATAATCAAGTGCTTAATACATACCTGAAACCAGGCTAGCAATGCTCTAAACGGGGTTAAAATAAACAAACAAGGTCTAATATAATATAATTAATCAAAACAGTAAGAGATAATCGCAATAATTAAAATGTTCCTAAAAAAGAAACCGCCAGGCCTGCGCAGAAGGCACAGCACAGCCACAGCGAAAGCTGGGAGAGCGGCCTTTAGCCTTTTTAAACACTCTTGGGGCAACTACTACAAGCCCACTTGCATGGTACCCACTACAATATAAATCATAATTTTTATGTAGTGGGGAAGCGTCTACTATGCCATTCTTCGTCATTCTTCAGAAAAGCGCGGTGCCCGCTACACTCTTGTAACGAATTATGTGCACTTTGTCGATGCTGTGGCTGACGACGAAGAATTATGCCACAAGCTTTTGTAATGGGTTGGAGCAGTGAACGACCCACTCGTTACGCAATTCGCATTGTGTGACACCTGGTTCTTACTTTACTGCTCTAAAATGCTTTACAACACACGTTAACGCGATTCATTACCCGATATGAAGCCTGCCTAGGGTCAGTTTGCACCGCAGTTTCAAGCAGTGGCGTAGCTCAGTGGTGGAGTGCTGGGCTGCCACGCAGAGGACCCGGGTTCGATTCCCATTCTGTCACAGGTGTTTTTTATTTATTTAGTTTTTTTCTTATTTCGTGCGATATTGGTTACGGACACCGGCGGCGGCGGCGGCGGACAACTACGGCGCAGAAACGAGCCTTGTTGTGATCTCATAACAGCTTTCGCTGTAAAACGCTCACACACATGCGGTTAACATCCCCGCCATGCAAGACAGGGCGCCACCGGCTCGCAGAGTGCGCGACTGCTCCTGCCGACCGTGGGCTGCGGCGGTCGCATTTCGATGGAGGCAAAATGGTAGAGGCCCGTGTACTGTGCGATGTCATTGCACGTTAAAGAACACCGGATGGTCGAAATTTCCTGAGCCCTCACTACGGCTTCTCTCATAATCATATCGTGGTTTTGGGATGTAAAACCCTCGATATTATTATTATTATTGTCCTCCCGACGGTGCTTCTGCGGTGCTACGTCGCTGCCCCTGAAGGTAAAAGCAACATGACGGTACTCGCTGCAGACGACTTCTATTTCGACTGCCGTGACAAGGAGGAAGCCGATAAAGCACAGCAAACAGAAGAAGCTTGCGTGCGGCACACCGAGTTTGAGAATATCCCTGACAAGACGAACAAGATTCTACTCGTGCCGGAGGAACCATACATGCTTACCTGAAACATTGACGTCATCGACGGTTTATTAAAGGGAGCAGTGCGAACTCTACGATTGGCTATCGCTTAATGCCCATGCCCAGGTTCATCAGGTTTCACAGTAATGGAGCTGCATTGAGCGCGGGGTTTAGAATCGCACTAATCGCTAGAAAAGTTTTTTTTTCTTTTATTCAGGGCACAGCTATGAAACCGGTTTGACGATTTAGTATAATTGCATTGAGCCGGTAAAGCAAGACCTAAGAGTCCTTTGCACACCAATTTAGGCTCTCTGCGTCAAATGTGTTATTTATTACAATACATGTGAATCGCTACAGATCGCAGCGGCTCAGCCAAACGAGTTTTCAGCTTCTCGCGCCCCTTCTACGTAGCATTGTTCCATGTTATGCGTAGCACCGGAGACCAACCTGATTGTATACGTCAAGTCTACGTCATGAAAGCTCCAGTGGGCATCGAGCGTTTTTTTTTTTTTTTTTTTTTTTTTTACTCAGACGCCGTGAATAGCTCTTGCTGGGTTGTGCGCCCAAAATCAAGCGATCGGTAACTTGTAAAGCTGTGACATTGTTCAGGGCTTGTATCATATTCGACGAGAAGAGTCGCTTCAGCTCGTCGCTGCAGTGGACGTCGAGGTCTCGCTATCCGATAGACGCCAAGATCCACGCGTCGGTGACTGGAACTTCACCCCCGGAAGGCAAAACCACATTGCCTGCGTTTACGCTTATTAGTGATCGTTCTCAAATACTTTTCAATAGTCCGTTGCAAGGATTAGCAGATTCAAAATGCAAAAAATTGCCACGAATTTAGAAAGAGTAGCAAAAAGTAAGGAACTTGAGCCAAAGGTGGTAAATTAGCCAAAAGTAGT
>JALIZH010009890.1:0-104130 GCA_030522465.1 Rhipicephalus appendiculatus
GAAATGTGCAGCACAAGGTCAAAACATTTGGGTTCGCATAAGAAGGGCATTCAGCGTTATGAAGTGCTTTGAGAACATGTGTGAAGCGAACGTATGTTTGTTTCATAGAGCAAGAAAAACAGATCCAGCATTTTATAAGCGCTCGGATTAGTAGGCTCGTAATGCACACCACTGCATAGGGAATGTGGACGAACGGCGACTATGTACGTGTAATGAAACGCTCCCTGTCGCCAAGGTTACCACGTCGTGTGTGAGAGGACTTTGAGCAGATTTGCTGGTGGTGGTGGTGGTGGTGGTATCTGGCTTCAGGCATTTGGGCGATGACATATTCGTGGGAGGAATGTTCATCGAGTTGGAGTCATAAGCCATCCCTGAAAACGTTTCCTCGTTGGCTGTTGTTAATTTCTATCCCTGCAAATTAGTATGTCGTTGTGGAGCTTGCGCTCTGTTGTAAAGGTCCACAAGAACTTTCTAGCGCAATATTTCAATCCGTTGCATATTGCAGATAGCGCTCGCTTGCTTTGGAACGGAAGCCAATTTCATTATTAGCGATAGCAAAACGGCCATCTGGAATTTCGGGGTAGGGCACTATCTCACCGGAAGCGGCAAGGGTTCTGACCGGTAAGGCTAAACAGAAGAATTAACCTGATTTCGACCCAAGCACACACGTCCGTTCCGGGCAACGAGGCGGCCCACGAGTTAGCCCGAGCTCTCTACTTCCGGGGGACTTTGGAGCCGCCCGACTGCCGGAACATGGACGAGAGTCTGCAAAATTATACGGAGATTGCGAAAATTATCGGTTGCATAGGAAACAGGTGACACCCCCCAGATAAAACTAACCAATAAGGAGGCAGTCGCATGGCGGCACCTGCAAGCTGGAAGTTTTATAAACCCAGTCTGGGCATATCACTTTCACACCGACGAGATGACAGACGATAAGTGCAGGCAGTGTGGGGCGAGAGGGAGCTTCGACCATATGATTTGGGAGTGCGATAGCTCCCCAGGGGCTCAATCGATTATAAATAGTAGAGAGACCTGGGAAGTCCTGCTGCTGAGTGAGGACTCTGCTTCACAGCAACAAGCCAGCCGCCCGGCGGAAGAAGCCGCGAAGAGTCGAGAACTCTTTGCTTGCTTTTAATGGCGGAGGTTCCGGCCCCCGTCATCTAGGCCTGTGTGCCGGGGACGGGGAGTGGAGGGCCTCCTTATCTGGCGGAAAATAAAGTTGTTATCATCATTATCATACCATCCTAAATGACGATGCGATAGTAGCAATAGCGTCGATGATACGAGTTTTCTAATCGTGGCGGCGACTGGCGCCGACGCGTGAAAACGCTGTCATTCCTCGTGCCTCATGAGCTTGATTTTGGTCGCACCGCTTCGAATGATTTGTCGTCTTCCCATCAGTCAGTATGTCGGGCGACGTTGTCGGAGCGAATCGCGAAGGCCACGGTATCTAACATCATGGTTGTCCAAAGCCTCACCAGATGTCGATATTGCCGTCCGCCAACCAGATATTCCTAAACCCCTTTCGTGTACCGGGTGTCTTCTGTGCACGGCGGCCGTGCACACCAAAATTTTTAAATGCGAATGCATTTCTTAGTCGGGCTATGTCAGGCATCCCGCGTTGTCCGGCGGCGGGGTCCGCGGGGAGGAGGATAGGTTGAGGAGGTGTCCGCGCGCCGGCAGGTGTTATCTCTCCGCTCTCACTCCCTCTCCCATAGCAACAGCTGCGGGCGCGCGCGCTTATCCTCGCCCCTAGCAAAGTGGAGAGGAGGAGCGCACTCTGGTGCGTGAGGGCGCTCGCATCACGAGATAAAAAAAAAAAGAGAGAGAAAAAAAACAGGCGCTGCGCCGTGCCCCCCGACCGGGCTGCAGAAATTAGGCGCCTTTTCCTTCTTCGAACCACAACCACCATATATAAATGGAGTGAAGCGCGCGCGAAATGCATTCGCATTTCCTCACGATTCCCTTCGGGGAGGTGGGGGGCATTTTTATATAGCTAAGTGAGTCATACCAGCGAGCATGGCTTACGCGCACGTCCCCAGGCGCCTCCTTGTCGCTAGTTGTGACAGCGTCCGTTTCTGAGTCGTTTCGCAAAGGGTCGAAGCGAAAATTAATTGTGACGTTGAGAATAGTGGTGATTCCCAGTTCCGGAATGTTGTCATCATCACTTTTTGACGCTGTTAACGGTTGTGACGATGATACCGGTGACGACATGATGCACCTAGTAGACGAAATAACAGCTGAACTACACGTCACTTCTTTCTGTGGTGACGTGTTCAGCTGGCGTGCGTTCTGGGGGGTCACCGCAAGGCAGCGCTAGAAATTGTCGTGCTTGCCGCCCGTTTTGAGTCTTGTTTTTATCTGGTCTTGTTAATAAATATAATACATATTTATTCGATCCTCCATTGCACATTGATTACCAAATCGATACTAGGGATTGGATTATTAGTGGTATTAATAGTGATTAATAGTGGTATTAATTAGATTAATAGTGATTGGGCTTGGCAACACCGCAGCCATGGTCACGGCAACTCACCTGCGACACCTTTTCGTATTGCAGGCGCTGTTATGGTCTCGCGCTATCCCATGCGGCGACGTACAGCCTGGTCACCCGCCGGAGGCCCTTCCGTTCCCAGTATGGGTGCGCGCTGCGCATAGCCCGAACTCGCCTGTTCAACCACACCGCCAACGAACAGAGGATCCAAGTTCTCCGCAACGCCCACTACTCGAGCCAGTGCACCGGACATCGATAGCAGCTCACGTGACCGCGACAACTGCTGATCTCCGGATTACGTCCTCCTCGCCACCGGAACGCATATATGCATGCAGGCCCGGCGCGGCCCCCATTGGGCTTGGCAACACCGCAGCCATGGTCACGGCAACTCACCTGCGACAGCTTTTCGTGTTGTTGGGTAAAAAATCAACATTCATTATACGCACGTCGCACTCGTTATGCGGCCCTCCTGGTGTTGCCAAGCCCAAAGTGTTGTTTAGATATTGCAGTTGATTGTGCACATGTCATCAAACAGATATTAGCATTATCAGGCGACGTAGAACTGAATCCAGGCCCTAACACTCGTTCTGGTGAGACGCAGGCATCCGGTGACTTACTCCTTGTTCTTAAAGAACTCCAGTCTGGTCAAGCTTCCATGCTGCAAGAACTTAAATCCATTCAGCAGAAGTTATCCCAGAACGACAGCGCTATTACAGAAATCAACAAAAGGCTCACTAAAATAGAAAGTGACTGCGAATCGATAATGGGCGTAAAAGAGCAAATCGACGATATCCGGGTAATTTCTGATAAAAATGCGAAAGATATAACGACAATCAGGGCGAGATTAGACGACTCGGAAGACTGAGCACGCCGTTCTAACCTCGTATTTTTTGGTTTTCCGGATCGCGAGCGTGAAACGTGGGCAGAATCAGAGGCTTCAGTGCTGCAATTCTGCAGCAAAGAGCTAAACACCACTTTCGAACCTATGGAAATCGAGAGAGCCCACAGACTCGGAAAATACAAACTAAACAAAAGCCGTCCCATCATATAGATTTGCTCACTTTAAGACTAAAGATAAAGTTCTGTCGTGCGCCTATAAACTGAAGGGTTCCGGTTACCGAATTTCTGAAGATTTCTCCCCCCAACACACTACAAGCAAGGAAACATCTTGCTGAATTCGGACGAGCCCAACAACAACCGTTTAAACTTCGACATTACAAGCTAATCATTGGTAGCAATACCTACACGTACGACCACAACGTTCAAAAGGTTGTACACCGCCCTTTAAACGCTTAAGCCCCAGCCATGCCAGTTCGCGAAGAAAGTCGTTCTCGTTCCTATACACCAACATAAGAAGCATCCTTCCGAAAGCAGACACTCTTCAGAGCCTAATTAACACAACGGAAACCGATTTGTTCGCCATTACAGAGACATGGCTCAACCCTTCTATTACCGACACTGAGTTGCTACAACTTTTCCCAGATTTCGATGTATTTCGACGTGATCGTACTAATAAACGTGGTGGTGGCGTACTAATAGGTAGTCATAAAGATATTCAGTGTAGCGAAATTAAGACTTCCTCATGCGTAGAAATCATGTCTGTTCTTTGTAATGCTACTCATCCTCCCACAATAATCGGTGTTTGCTATCGTCTCCCTGGTAGTGACCCCCCATTTTGTACCCGAATTCCACGAGGCTATTCGCTCCTTAACTGAATCTTATCGACATTTTCCGATACTTCTTTTTGGCGACTTCAATTTTCCGGCAATTTCTTGGACTAACCTAGCATGTGTGGCTTCCAAAAACAGTACAGAGAGCGATTTCGTCAATTCATGTCTAACTTTTGGACTAACGCAATTAGTCAATGAACCTACACGCGACAGTGACAACTCCCTTCATATTCTTGATCTTGTTCTCACTTCTGAGCCTGAAAAAGTGTCCCAGATGACGTTCCTACCAGGGCTCAGTGACCACTGAGTAATCCATGCCTCCTATTCTTGTAAACTATCTCATCCAACAAAAACAACAAAAAATATAACACTGTTCGACAAAGGGAATTATTCCGCTATAAATTCGGAGCTCGAACAATTCGCTGCTTCCTTTTCCACCGACTTTTCAAAGCGTTCGGTCGAAACAAATTGGCTACTATTCAAAACCAAATTGTTAGATCTATTCACTAAGCATGTACCCAAAATTACCGTAGCCGAGAAAAAGTCATCCCCGTGGTTTAACATCACATTGAAACGCCTAAATAATAAAAAGAAACGACTCTTTCGATCGGCAAAGCGGTCCAATAGCGCATGCGTGTGGAGCAACTACCACGCTGCAGAAAAAGAATTCGAAAGACGTGCCATCAAAGAAAAGCTTCTTTTTTTCACAAACATTGCCCGCTATGTTAACCCCAGTAACTCCCAACCGTTAGCACTGTACAACGATCAGAACCATCCAATTCCCGATCATGAGGCCGCTGAACAACTCAACAGCTTTTTCTCTTCCGTGTTCACCGTTGAACCTGTCGACAACTTGCCTTCATTTCTTAATCTCGACCATAGCGTGATGCCTGACATCACATTCTGCCCAAACGGCATCGCTAAACTAATCGACTCAATAAAACTCACATCTTCATGCGGCATAGACAGCATCAACGCGAAAATGCTCAAAAACACAAAATCAATTGTTAGTACATTACTTTGCCATATTTTTCAGCAGTCACTATCATCAGGAGTGGTGCCGGAAGACTGGAGAGTGGGCAAGATTGTTTCAGTCCCCAAAAAAGGTCCTTCATCTCTTTGCAGCAGTTATCGCCCCATTTCCCTTACGAGCGTCTGCTCCAAGCTAATGGAGCATGTGGTCTACTCTAACATTGTCAAGTTCTTAGTCAGCAATAACTTTTTTCACTCCAGTCAACACGGCTTTCGCTCAGGTTTTTCATGTGACACGCACCTAGCTTTATTTTATCACGGCATCAGTTCCAGCCTTGACTTAAACATACCTGTCGACGCCCTTTTCTTAGACTTTGAAAAAGTGTTTGATAAAGTCCCACATCAACGGCTACTCCTAAAACTTTCTGGTTTAAACATTAATACAAATGTATTTATTTGGATTTGCAGTTTTCTTACCAATCGCCAACAGTTTGTGTACGCTAACTCCGTCTCATCTAGCCGTTCCTCTGTAATCTCTGGTGTGCCGCAAGGTACAGTGCTCGGACCATTACTTTTTCTCATTTATATCAATGACCTCCCATCAAACATCACTTCTAGCATTCGCCTCTTTGCAGACGACTGCGTCATATACCGTCCCATAGTAAACAGTGCAGATATTAATACTCTTCAAAACGACCTCAACCCTAATTGTATCCTGGTGTGATAAGTGGTTAATGTCGTTAAACATAAAGAAAACTTCATTGGTATCCTTTCATCGCAGGCCGCATCACCAGTCAGCAGAATATACCATTTCCGGCTCTGCAGTCTCATCCGCTGAATCCTACAAATATCTTGGCGTCACATTCTCAAGCAATATTTCCTGGTCCACCCACGTGACTAACATAGTCAACTCCGCGAATCGCACTCTGGAACAAACATTACGTTTGTTCGTCCGAAATTGGAATATGCATGTTCAGTCTGGGATCCCCACCAATCTAACTTATCCAACGTTCTAGAATCGATACGAAACCGTGCTGCACGTTTTATCTACTCCGAATATTCCTACAATTCGAGTGTTTTCAAGCTTAAAACTCGTGCTCATCTTTCTGAACTAGAATTACGACGTCACATATCTCGACTGCGTCTTTTTCACAAGTTTTATCATGCTTCCATCGAAGTTTCAGCCATCCTGCCGGTCCATCGCTCATCAAGCCGCACAAACCATTCAAGAGCAGTATACCCTCCGCCAGCACAAACCACCGCCCATCTTCGCTCATTCTTTGTGGCAACCGCACGGGACTGGAACGGTCTACCTGCAAGCACCGTGCACCACTCCGACCCACTTCAATTTAAGACTGCTCTCGAATTACTTTTCTTCTGTGATTGATACCAATCCCTCATGTAATACCCCAGCTGGGGCCTTTGAGGTATTCAAAATAAATAAATAAATAAATAAATAAATAAATAAATAAATAAATACATCAAAAAATATTGGCCTGGGTAGAGTTGATGTCAGTGCTCCTTTAGCGCCCAATGCACACATGTGGGAAGCACTCCGAAAGTGTAAACTTATTAAGATAAATATTCTTAAAAATTCAGGAGTCGTTCACACCCCCCCCCCCCCCGGAAAAGTAGCGGCAAGCGAAGCTGCGCTCGTGCATGCCTGACCTAGTGCTTTATTTTATTGTTCTTTCTATCGCATTGCACGAGGCTACCTCCCAAAAACTCTTTCCTTCCGAACTGGCGGAAATTGAATTTTCGTCCGCGTGCTTAGAAGCGCAACAATTCAGTTTCTAAAGCGACAACGACGGTCATGCGTTCATTAGAAAAGTCACAGTTTCGCCACAAGGCGAAGCAATGAATGCGATAGCAACAAATTGGAATGTCAAGCGACGAATGGCAAGCAGGTCGAAACGTGCAGCGCGCTGCACACGCACACATGACGCACGAAAACAACACGCACAGGACGAGAGCGAACTAAAAACATTCACAGCTCGACATTTAACGCACTGCTCAAACAAAAACGACGCACGAAACGTATTCACAGCTACAGACGAGCGCGAACTAACAAGTGTCACAGTTGTTACTTCATCATCATCATCATCAGCCTGTCTACGCCCACTGCAGGGCAAAGGCCTCTCCCATGTTTCGCCAATCAACCCGGTCCTGTGCTTTCTGCTGCCACGTTATACCTGCAAACTTCTTCACTGTGTTTGAAATGCCTGCTCTTTTCGCAAACGGGGTGACTGCCGCGAGCGAAGTGACCTTCGTGCGCTCGGTGACTACAACGCTACCACGAGATAAGCGCGTGGACGCACGGGCATCTACCCTACCCCCCCCCCCCTTCCCCTTCGGGTAAAGTGCGCGCCGGAGAGATAGGAGCATAGGACGCCTGAGAGCGCGCGTCGCGACGAACGGGTAAGCCCCGCCCAGCTAAGCCCCGCCGAGCTAGGGTTCCTCGATGCGCGCGCTCCCCTTGCCGCCGTGGAGGGTGGAGACAACAGCGTCGTCTGCTACGGCGTCCGCCATTACGATGCCCTCTCCGCAGGCCACCTATAGCCACGATAGGCAGCCAACGGGCGTCGCGCGGCTGCATGCAGAGTTCGTTGAGTCAAAACGAGTGGTACTCAAACAACATGACAAAAATACAGTTTTCGCATCGGGAGTGTGAAGGTCTCAGATTTCTATTGTCTAATCTTTATTTTTAAAGCGACATTAGCAGCTGGAGTTGCTCGCAGCAGAAAACTACCGTCCACGTCAGCCACGTTAACACCTTCAGTTAGCATCTTCTTGGGCTAGTCGGTAACTATTTATATTGGTTAAAGATGCGAAACACACGCACCCAAGTCTCATGGCCTTTCATTGTGTCTGTGTGTTTTGTTCCTTCCACAAAAGTGTAAAAACAGTTTGCCTGCCGGTCGAAAACAGAAAAAAAAATGACGTGATGTCACGAGAAAAGAGAAAAACTGTGATTGCACACCATATTTTCAGATCTTGTTTTCGAATTATTCATCAGCTACCCCACTTACGGACCGCATTCTGAAACGCACAGTATTCTGAATTTTGTTTTCATCTCTTTTACCTTACTGTAAATAACAGACGGGCAAAAAATTGTTGAATACATATCATACTATTTGGGGCTCTACATTCGGCTTTTATGGCCATTAAATCATGAAATTTATGGCATTAAATCATACACACACGTACACGCAAGCGCACATACGCGCCCACGCACACACACGCAATCACACGCACGCGTAAACACGCACATGCACGCACGCGCACACACGCATGCGCACATGCTCGCACCCACAAACACACATGCACACTCAATCATGCGTACATGCGCACACGCACAAACACTCATGTACACGGACATACACACGCTCGCGCACACACACACGCACGTACACACACGCATGAGCACACGCACGTATACGTATACAAACGCACGCACGCACGTACAAACACACACAGGCACGCAGATATGCACACACGCATGCGCACATACACACAGGCTCACACGTACACGCATACATACACTCACACGCACACAGACACACGCATGCGCGTGCGTACACACACGCACGCACACACAAACACGCGCACACATAAGTACGCCCACACAGGCATGCACACACGGACGCGCGCACACACACACACGTACGCACACTCATGCGCGCACACACGCGCGTGCGTGCACACATGGACACGGACGCACACGTACACACACGCACGTACAATCATGCGTACATGCGCACAAACACACACGTACACGCACATACACGCAAACACACACACGCGCATACACCGTCACCGTTCGGCAATACGCGTCCGGGAACCAGCTGAGAAACGCCAAGGTGTCGTTTCTGGACCTACAATGAGTGCCCCGAAACAGTGAGTGCCCTGAAAGTAGACAGTTATAGTATAGCGTTAGCGTGATTGCGGGAGTTAAGGGATTAGCGTTACCGTGCCGCACACGTTCGTTTCGGACAGCGCGTTATAGTTTGGCGGGATAGCGTTTACGTACCCAAGCTGGCACGGTGGCGTCATCTAGCGGAGGGTGAATGCATTAAAAAGAGTGAAAAGAAAAAAAAACTGAGAATTCTCGTCTGTATCCCCGCGCGCAGCAATATTAGTACTTTTATTTAGTAATAATAAAAGTAAATAAGTATAAACCACGCACCAAAAGCGCGAATTTTTATGTTGCGGATTTGTTTACACCGATCTTCTAGTTAGGCCTAGGGACGTTCGAAATGGGAAGCGATCACAAAAACTAGGCTAAGTTGTCCGTAATACTCGGTCGTCGAAGCTACCTGAAGGCAAGCGAAGCCATTTTGCACAGTCGTTAGCTACTAAAGAACTGGATCCGTCCCCACCAAGGCTAAATTCAGTTCGAAGCGGGCGTCCAAAACCGCCGCCATGTTTTACGTACACTACGTAGACCACGAAAACACGGTAACGCTAAATCTGAAAAATAGCGTGCGTGCGGTACACGCTACGGGTCTTTTAGCGCACAGCGCATGCGCACTTCGATCCCGCTATTCCGCTAAGCCCGCTATCCCGCTAAGCCCGCTATACTATAACTGTCTAGTATCTTTCGGCAACGTATACGTTGTGGCGAGTTACGTCAAGTGACAAGGCCAGCGTAAGCGCGGCGAGGTATAACTCTCCAAATGCTGAAATGGCATAACAGCCTGCACAAACGCGAACGGTCCGTGGGTTGCCACTTGTCGCGCTTGATCTTTACCAGCCACAGGAATCGCCTTTTCGCATCTTTCGGAAATCCGAACGGCTTATAGCCATTTCGCGAGTGGTTTGTGCACTGTGGCACGCAACACCCGGGCATTTTGTCCGAGAAAACGCCGCGCACCTGTCTCACTCAAAGAGCCGCGACGAGGCGGGGGGAGCCCAATGGCGGCCGCTGATCGGAAGGCGGCATTCACCCCCTCAAAGAATGGCTCCACCCTCCAAGGGGGGCGCGCGCATCGAGAAACCCTACGCCAAGCGCGGCCTTTGCGCCATCTCGCTGGTAATGCTGAAAACACGCTGAAAACTCGCTGTATATAAATAGCTCGCCGTTTGAACGTTGATGGACGTTTGCCTTCGTGGCTGAGCGGTTAGTCATAATGTAGGGCAGCGCAAAAAGCAGACAACAGACAAGCGAGGGGACAAGGACACAGCGCATTCTTCCAACTGAACTTTATTAGATTGGGACGCACGTATATATACACAGGCAAAGCAAGAAAAGAAAAACCAGGAAGTAAAAATCAAAAGGTGAAATCAAGAGAAGTGCCGATACGTCACACACGTGCACTAACACCGCCCCCCCTTTTCATGACTCGCCAAAAACAAAAGCTCTTCGTCAGAAAGGTGCAAGGAAGGCATGCTTACGCATGCGTCCCCAGACCGTTTGATTTCCTCAGCCTCGATGATTTCCCTCACTCTTTGGTCCCCATTGCGTGCAAGGACCACGGTGTTTTCAAAGATAGGGCTACACTGCTGCTTGCGCTGCCCTACATTATGATTGACCTATTCCAACTCGCCCAACAAGCAACGTTGCTGAGCGGTTAGCGCCGCGCCCAGCAGAGCGAGAGGTCCCTGGTTCGGTGCCGCGCATCGGAAACATTTTTCTGAATTATTTTTCTTTCAGGTTTTTATAAATATATAGATACATATACGGGACATGATGGCCGCCGACGGCGAAAACCAGCCGAGAGTGTCCATATAATTGCTATCGCAATAAAAGGAATATACTTTCTTTGTGCGCAGAGCGTTTCAGAAAAGAAGTCAGACAGGACAGAGCGCACACTTACAACCAAATTATTGCTCAGATGGCGCGAATACATATACAGCAAACTGGTTGTAAGTGTGCGCTCTGTCCTATCTGACTTCTTTTCTGAAACGTTCTGCGCACAAAGATAGTATATTCCTTTTATAATACAATACCAACCAGCCCAAGTAGCCGCCCCTTTGTAATGTGTTCATATTCACGCAACAATGAAAAGTGACAACAAGAAATGACATATTACCAGGATAAAAATGAGATTGCCACATCAGACACGTTGGATCGCCGGCAAGCCTAGGATCTGGAAAGCATCAATTATAGGAAAACCGCGAATACAAAAATGCATGTGGCCAGTGCACTTTCCAGGGCCGCATGACTTCACGCCCATCTGCGGCGCGACCAATATGTGAAACTCACCATAAGGTTCTCATGAGAATTCCTGTATCAGTGCACGACGCCGCAGACATACTCCCGCTGCAAGTAAAACAAGCGCAACATCACTTTACAGCAACGCTCTTACTTTCTTCAAGATGTACACAACGCACAGGTAACCGCTTCACAACAGCATCAGAAACGAACATGCCAAATTTTAAGGCGAAAGCCTTTAATTTCCCATGCTCACGTCCGTCCATCCGTCCGTCCGTCCGTCCCAGTGGCGTAGCCAGGGGGTGGCACACCGGGCACGTGCCCCCCCCCCCCCCCCCCTGAAAATTTTTTTCGCCATGGCATGCACAGCGTAAAATGACCATTTCAAGGAGGTGCCCCCCCCCCCCCCCCGAAAAACATTTCTGGCTACGGCCCTGGTCCGTCCGTCCCTCCGTACGTGCCCTGGCACGGTGCCAGGTGGCCGCCGGGGCGCGTCAAACGGACGTCGGTCGCGCCTCGTGTCGGACTCTACAGCGCTCGCGCTTCGCTTGCGTAGCGTCGCTGTGCCCAGCGTGTCCAATCATGCAAGAAGGGAGACGCGCGCATCGCGTTCCGTTCTGACCGACCCCGTATCATTGGGCACAGGCATTCGTCGAACAAACTTTGGAATTTACATAGTGTCCATTTTTTTTTCCTTTGGGTGCTTACGCGGAATCCCCCCATTTTCAATAACCATGGTTAGGAGACTAACTGCGCTTTGTCTGCCGTGTAGCTACTTATAACCGGGGTTAGCCGCAACTGTAGTTAGCTTAATCGCTGTTAAGGTTGTTCGTGTGACAGCGGTATTATTCGGCTTTGGTTGAAACAGAGAAATGCCAGCCGAGGCAGTGAGTAAAAAGAAATCTTTAGGGTACGTGCACACTGGCGGAAAGCTTCCCGCGGCGGCGTGCCGCCCGTCGGCGCCTCCGCTCGGCAAGCAGCGGCACGCTGTCCACATTGGCGGCGCCGCGTAAGTAGAGAGACAGGACTGTACATGTCGAGGCGCGCGCGCCCATCGGCTCAACCCCCCTGCGACAGACGGAGAGAGGTGGTGCGGGGGGCGCAGACGACACACGGGTGAGGAGCAAAGGCAGGCGCTCATTGGCGGGTTGCTTGCGCGCAAGCGGCGGTAGCGGCAAAAATGGTGCACGGAGCGATTTGGTCGGCGGCAGAAATTCCCTGACGCTCCGCGGGAGAAAGAGAGAAAAGCGGGTTCTCGCGAGCGGTGAGCGGCGCGCGGGAGAGTGCCGCGCCGCCAGTGTGTTCATACCTTTACAAGAAAAAATTCGACGTTTAACGACCCACCCGCATTCTTTTTCAGGGTTTTCTTCCTGCCGTGGGGTCATTCTCCAGGCCGACTCTCGATCGGCAGCGCACCTCTAGACCATCTAACGTTACCGACTGTCACCTGGATGGGCCAGGCTTCCACAAAAGCCGCTTGAGAAGCGGGAGTTGTCAACTTCAATGCGGTGATCGTTCACCTCGCTGTGCTAAGCAAGTGTAGTCCTGTCACTCGAAATTGCAGATTTCATTTTTATTTTGTCGTACCTGAACACGCGCACGATAGAAATAAGTAAGAGACGGTTAGAGTATTGGTGGCAGAAAACTAGAGAGAAGGGACAAAAAAAATAGTGGGAAAAATAAGGACATTCTGCTGCAAAGGGCAGAGAACTGGGCTATGAATTTACGTTTCTTTTTTTCCTATAGTAAGGCAGATTTAATCAAAACAGACTATTAAGGCATTAGGCCAACTTAAAAAGAAAGAGAAAGACGAAAACGTTTTTAGGGGCGAAGCTCCTTAGCCTGTCGGCCGTGCGTCCCTTGTATGTAGTAGCCACCTGCTGATGACGATGACGATCGCGATCATCATCCCCAATATGCGATCGCGATCGCATAGTGGGTACATGGAATGTACCCACTATGCGTCATAACGATGACGCTGATGACGATGACGATCGCGATGCCATACAACACATGGCATCGCGATACCACATGGAATGTACCCACTATGCGTCATAACGATGACGCTGATGACGATCGCTGTAGTAGGAGGCGCTGCCAGCTTGCTGGGTGCGCCGATAATACACTCGCGCATCGGCGTCGGCAGGATTATTTTCTTCGGGGGGAGGGAGGGGGGGGGGGTAAACGCGTGGGACATCGCGGTTGGGGGGAGGAGGATGGAGTACTCGTGCAACACCCTGTTGGCTCGTGTGGCTTGGGGAGCGGGGGCAAGTGCCCCTTTTACACCCCCCCCCCCCTCCCTGGCTGCCGAAGAATGTGCACTCGCGTCGGTCGTTGCTAGATTCTCACCGCTGAAAGAGCTTTTTCAACGTAGTCAACAGCTTTATGAATTAAGAATGCACTTATGCCGCACTGAAGAATAACGGCATTAGTGCGAACATTTCGGCAGTTAACAGGCCCAACAGCTTGTTGGTACGTACTGAAATTCGTAAAAACGGCGCTGGTCTTCTCGCTTCTTTCCATGTCCCATGGCTAGCGCTGTTTTTCCGAAAAACCAGACATAACTCAACCCTCCCTAATGCAACCATTCTTCGATGAAGTGTTATTTCGAATCAGCCAGTGTTTACATAAGTTTGGTGAACGCGGAGAATGATCTCCATCTTCGTAATATTTATCTACACAATTACGGAGTAAAAAAGAAAACTTCTTCAAGCGGGGACATTAGATGTTTTCGATAGTTTTCTAACACTATCACGCGATAACCTTTGATAATTTGTATTGTCCCGTATTACTAATTATACCTTGGTAGTATGAGTAGCCTTGTCCATTTGTTCCCTGTAGTTTATTAAATGCTGAACTTCCATTACACTTCCGGTCGCGCCGTGATGGCGCGACCTCAAGTTTCAAGGCTTCAACCAAATTTAATTAGCATCGTATTATGATCAAGTACATTGGTGGATTATGTCTGGGTTAAGTTCTTTTAATTTTTTTTCGCCATCTGCCTGGTTGAGGTTCTTCATAGGAAAATTAATCTTCGATCGCGATGCAAACGAATTTGAACCCAGATTTTGTGAATTGCTTACATGTTCGCAGCAGCCAGTTTCTGCAGCACGCTGCTTACAGAGCTAAAAGCTGCCTGCTATCTTTGAATGCAGGCGCAATGTGCGGAAAACATGTGTCAGCCTGCTTTACATTATCTGCGTGTGATGTTGTATAGGTCTCGCGCGCTCAGTTGGTGGCGCCACCGCTCTCCGAGTGCGCAGCGCCAATGCGGCCACTTTGTGCATTTTGTCCCTGTTCCCTTCCCGGCGCGTAGCTTGAAGTTGTGTGCGAAGAAAGCCAGTGCGTGACAATGGCAACGCAAAACGAGCCACGCTTGCTGTTTTGCAGCTACGGACGAATAGCAAACGTTCAGGAATACTTCAGACGAAGTAGTTTGCTTCATGGTGGCGACTTGTGCGCCGCTAATCGCGTTTATTGAGTGAGAGAACCCCACAGTGCCGTGCGTCGGAAATCTTAGGAAAATGCGTCGCGCAAGTGAGCGACGTGCGTTTGGAGATAAGTAAACTTATTTTTTTCTTGGCAGACGATAGAAAACATTTTTATCGGTAGCCTGGCGCGTCACTTGTTCTATGACCGGCGCGCATTAGGAGAAAGTTGGGATAGCTTAAATGGCATATTAGCAGCGATAAATGGACAGAGACCGCATAAAGTGCTCGTCTGTGTTTTCTAGGGCTGTTAGTACGTCGAGCGAGCACATTATCTAGTACGCGGTGGCTGATTACGTTTCATCAAACCCTCCTCGGAATTCTTTTTCCATTGAGTTGATCTGGGCGTGCGTACTTCAGCAGGCTGGTTCCGTTCTCTGTATTGTCTGCAAATACTTACGTCTGTGCAGGCATAAACCGACTGTGTACTTTTCTTCCACTAGTTATTAGCGCACGAAAGAAAAATTGTACAAGCTCATGGCACCTGCAAGGCTGGGTTTCATGGCTGGTGCAAGCACGACGCGCCGCAGGCCCTCTATGTCAACAATCACCAACACACGTTGTCACAAATGAGCACGTGAACCGCCCTCAAAAGCGCGTCATAACAGACGGCGCCAGCCGATCACGCGCCGCGATTCAAGCCGCCAGCAACGGTCGCTTCTCCAAAGCGTACACCACCGCACCTCCTCCATAAACAACGTACAACGTGAAAGCGAACACCGGGCACGATCGAGAGAATTCGTGAAGCCGACGCGGCGGCCACCGGCCCGCGTCCGTCTACGCAGTAGAACCTACTAGAAGGATATACCCTGTTCCCTAGCTTTCGCTGTGCTGCGCCCACGTGAGTGGTGTGGAACGTTCGCGAACTCGAGCGCGAGCTGATATAAGCGCACAGTAAACCAGTTTGCACCCTTAAGGGGGCTTTGCCGTGTCTATAACTAACACCCTTACACCCTAGGAAAAGGGTGCTTTGACGTACCAAAACACCCATATCATGGGGTGTTTCCAATGGCCTAAACACCCTTACACCCTTATCACTGAAAAAAAAAAAGGGAAAAATGAAATCTACCAGTCAGGGAACGTGGAATCCCAGTTGGCATCAGCATAGAAGGTGCACGCGCGCACCAGACCATACACACAGCAGAGCGTATTGTAAAATATCCCATGGACTCTGCGACGCGCTGCACAGCCTTCAAGTGACCATCGGCTATATATAGCCATGGTATCTTAACCACTGTTCAGTGCCGGTGGGGATATTCCTGTTCCCTATAAGTGAGCACTAAACATTAAGATATCAGGCGTAAATTTATGGTATGCTTGTAGATACCCCTAAAAGAGACATAACTTTTAATCTAAACTCGCCTAAGGTCCAACGACTCTTTAATCAGCGAGTCCCAGTTATCATCTGGTACGCTGTTGTGTGGGCCATGGGTGTTTCGATTAGCCAAAACACCCTTACCCCCTAAAGGGTGTTTTAGCTAGAACATCACCCTTAAGGGTTGTTTGATGAAGGGAAACACCCTTACACCCTAATTTTGCAAATTTTGGTTAGGCAAAAGGGTGTTTTGCCTGTTTGAAACACCCTTAAGGGTGCAAAGTGGTTTACAGTGCGGGCGACGACGGAGAGTCAGGGCGGGCGGTCGGTGAAGAGCGGCAAGAAGAGTGATGTAACGGGCCAACGACGGAGGGGAACAACAACCAGCGCTGGAGTCTCCGTGTTTCCTATAAGAGAAACATTCGGACGCACTTGAAGACTTGGTGGACCGGACATCTTCGGTGAATATTTTAGGACAATAAGTGTTCTAAAGATTTTGTAAAGTATAATATTGTATTCGCAGCGCGATTGGTTTGTTGTCCCCGTTGTCCTAATCATATTGTAAGTTATATTGAACCGACTTGCCCAGTGTGCATGAATGTACATGTGTGTGTAATGATTGTCTTGCCTTAATTAAGAATATACTCTGTTCTGTTGTCAACTCTTGGCTCTGACTCGGTCTTTGGACTACAACCGGCGTTTGCTGGCGCACTAAAGGGACCTACCCCCCAATTGTCCGAGCTTTCGTGGTGCGTTTCGGGGGGCCGATACGTCAGCCCTTGGAATCCGCCCGGCGATTGCCTTCCCATCTACGGGATTCGTGACACACGTCATGTATTGACCTGCCGTGTACTTAGCAGAAGCCGCCGACCAGCGCTTGAAACAAAAAAGTCCGTCAGTGAACTGTGAACGTCTGTTTCCACCTTGCGAAAACATATTTTTCAACATGCGCAAACGTGTTTTTCGTTCAGGTCATACCATCATAAATCAGATCCTTAGGCCCCTCAGCCCAACAGATGTGCACAGCTGACAAAGTGTGCACTGCAGATGACTGTTTTACGTCGCACTGGTTGCCACCAATATCCATTCGCGCTAACAATAACAAAAATTGGGGGGATCCTTAAGCTTCGCCTTTAAGAGTTGAACGCGATAGCGATATCCCGTCCCTAGTGCCTACTTCAATCACTTAGTGCATACTATGTAATGGGTAGTATGCTTTAAACCAGGAGCAATTATGCGCGGCAAATGTGGGAAATGTTTTCGAACTTGTAATGCACCCACTACGTGGTGTTAAGGGTATTAATACGCGCAGTAAAGTGTGTGCCGTTTGTAATGGGTGGCTGGCTTTAAACTATGAAATCGTTATGATAGTCACATATTCTGACGCCCGATGTCAATGTACGCTTGTACCACGCAATATTCCTGGGATATTACATGTTATATTGCGACGCCTATATAAAGGACGCTTGCGTTTGCGAAACATGGAATTTATTTTCACTGCATTTCCAAGCAGAGGAAGTTATTTTCACAGTATTTCCAAGCAGAGGCATGGCTGTGTGATAGAACACCTTCTTGCCACGCAGACGACCCGGGTTCGATCCTCACTCGGACCCGAAAATTTTTATTATTTATTTTATTTGCATCTTTCTCGATTTTTCGGTCACGGACAAGATGATGATTTTTCGGTCACGGACAAGATGATGATTTTTCGCTCACAACCAACGACGCCGACGCCGACACCGACGCCGGAATTTCTGCGAAACGAGCTCTTTAACGCTATCGCGTTAATAAAAAAGAATAAGGGAACCAACAATGTGGTAATATCACCTGGAGCAGCAGCGTAGCCAGAATTTTTTACAGCAAAAGCTGTTATGAGATCACAACAAGGATCGTTTCTGCGCCGTAGTTGTCCGCCACCGCCGGTGTCCGTAACCAATATCGCACGAAATAAACACCTGTGACAGAATGGGAATCGAACCCGGGTGCTCTGCGTGGCAGCCCAGGACTCTACCACTGAGCTACGCCACTGCTTGAAAGTGCGGTGCAAATGACCCTAGGCAGGCTTCATATCGGGTAAGGAATCGCGTTACCGTGTGTTGTAAAGCGTTTTAGAGCATTAAAGTAAGAACCAGGCGTCACACATTGCGAATTGCGTAACGAGTGGGTCGTTCAATGCTCCAACCCATTACAAAAGCCTGAGGCATAATTCTTCATCGTCGTCAGCCACAGCATCAACAAAGTGCACATAATTCGTTACAAGAGTGTAGCGGGCGCCGCGCTTTTCTGAAGAATGACGAAGAATGGCATAGTAGACGCTTCCCCAGTACACAAAAATTATGATGATTTATAGCGTAGTGGGTACCATGCAAGTGGGCTTGCAGTAGTTGTCCCAAGAGTGTTTAAAAAAGGCTAAAGGCCACTCTCCCAGCTTTCGCTGTGGCTGTGCTGCGCCTTCTGCGCAGGCCTGGCGTTTTTTTTTCTTTTTTTTTCAGTGGGGGTCAACCGTACTTCGTATGCGCTCGCGCATGCGTTTGTATGTACGCGCGTATATATACACACGCTAAATTAAAAAAAAATGGGGGTTGGGGCAGATGGGTTGTGACCCCCCCTCCCCTGGTTACGCCAGGGACGCGGAGAGCAAGCGAAGGAAACCGTACGAACACAGGCCGCGTTTGCTTCCGAATGGCTGCGATCCTACGTTCTGCCGATCAGCGTAGTACTATTTCTAAGGGAGATGATAAAATTGCACCTTCGGCAGTTTCCCCGCCATGTTTTTGCACCTGTTATGTCATCAGAACACGCAATAGCAGATAGAAGTCGACTTTTTTCGCCGCGTACACACCCTTGCACTGCTAGGGACCATTGCCAACCTGCTGCGGCCAAGCGCAGCTGTGCGGAGGGAACAGGGACATTTTGCCAGCAGCTGCCGCAGTGGCGCTGCATGTCCGATTTGAAACAGCAGTGCACGAGGCCTATAGTCACGCCGGGTGGGTACAGCAGCCGTTAAATAACCAATTTTCTAGTTATCTGACTTTGCAGCTGTCCTGCAGTGCTTTCTAGGGGCACGATGCGTGCATTTTTATTTGTGCAGCCCGATGGCTGAATGCGTTCTGTAACTATGTAACCAGCAATATAATACACAATGTGAGCATCGCTGCGTTGCTCTGTATATTCGATGAAAATATAATAAAATAAAGCCGAAAAAGAAAATAGAACGTTCAGATGAATGCACTTATCAAAGCTATCGTTCAGTTCTTTGAGAGCGGTACAAAGCGTTTAGTAACTCAGCTGCTCGTGTTTGTGATACACGCGCGTAAAAATTTTGCTACACTTGTGTGGGTTCAGTACAATTACTTTGTGTCAAAATGTGTTTTTTTTTTCCTTAGATGGCCGAATTTTCATTTATAATTCCATCGGCCTAGAGATGGGCAAAGCGGTTCACTTCAGTGAGCGGTTTCGAACGGCTCCGCTCACTTAAGTGAACCGGCCCACCGGTTCACTTAAAGGGACCGACAACTGCCCAGAACATGAACTGAAATTACTCTACTGATGGAAAGATTGTGCGTCACACTGACTCAAACCAACCCTGTTTTTTTTCGTGAGACGTGGATTTATATTTTTATTTCTTCATCGAAAGACACGAAAATAACCTTTGGCGGCCTCTGGTGGCAAATACATGAACGAATCGATGTACCGTGTCACGTGGCCGTTCACTGTCGTAGACGGTTGAGGATCTTTTTGTTGGTACTCAAATATTGTTCGTTTCTTTAATTGAACGATATTACTCCATAAAAATGTATACATAGGCCTGCGTTAGTAGTATGCATTAAAGCGGCGCTGCCTTCGCGTGACGTAATGATACCATGCTCGTCAGCGCGTCTTGAGCAACTTTTCAGCGTGCTCATGCAACCGTGCACGCAGGTTGCAGGTCGCTAAGATTTTTGAGCGACATAATTTTGCTACCTACACTTCGTCTCAGAAATGACGCGCACTGCTACTCGGCGCGGCCGTGCATATGCGTGGTGACGTTTCCTGTGATTTGGCTTGGCTCGTGTATCGAGAGAGTAACGCCGCCGGTACAAGCCAACCATGACACAGGCACAGGCAACCTTGGGCGCAGGCACACCCAACGCGGTATAAATACAGGGAAGGTGTATAATGCCACATCATCTCATTGTCGCAGGTTGTTATTTTCAAAAATAGTTGAAAAGCTCAAAATAAAGGTGGTTAGGCACAGTTGTAGGAACTCCTGCGAAAGCAGAACGACGACAGCTTTCACACATCGCGAGAAGGCCTGGCGGCATCGCTATCAATTCTCAGCGTTGCTGGAGGAAAAGTACATGTGTGTTTAGAGCCTTTCAGATCGAAAAATACTGCTTGTAAAATAACTACGTGTTTTGGGACGAACTACTGCAGCTGCAAACACTGCGAAGGGTGAGCTTTCTGTCGCACCGTAAAAAAATGGGTCGAGAAAAATCAGTTGTCGGTCCCTTTAAATCCATGGGAGAAGATAGCTCGGCGTTTGAACTGATGATGATGATGATAACAACTTTTTTTTCCCGCCAGATAAGGAGGCCCTGTGCTCCCCGTCCCCGGCACACAGGCTTAGGTCACGGTGGCTGAGAGCGCTTGATGGCATCGTTTCGAGGGGGAGAGGAGGCGCGCACGCGGCGTCTTTTGATGCTTCTTTTTTCGTTGTCTGCGCTCAGTCGCGACAAACCGGCGCCTGTATTTCACGCCGCCGTTTGAAAGCGGCGACGCGCGCTTACTTTGAGCGCCCGTTCGTGACCTATAGCTCAATCACATTTAGCCTGTTATTTAAAAAAATGCTGGGAATCCTGTATAAAAGGTCGTGTTTTTGGGCTAAAAATGTTGCCTTAGGACACATATTGATACCATTGACACACGTGCCAAAGTAAAGCACCTTGCAGGTGTTTTATTTGCTAGGGTGGACACTTGCTAGGATCGAAACTTGGACTAGTTCGCGTTGCAACACTGAACAACACTTTACGTGCTTCGATCGCTGTCTATACTCGGCGACAACCTTTCTTGGTACAGAAGCGAAGGCTACAGAGCCAAATAGCGCGTATCTCACCGCTAATTAACATATTCCCACAATTTCATCCGTCTTTTCTGTGTAAGACATAAAAAATACTGCTTTCATTTTTCACGTGTAGCTCTTTAAGACACAACACAGAGCACCCCAATGAGATATTTGTGCTTGTTTTACTTCATAAGTTGTCACTTTGCGTTTTTGAACGCGTGAGTAAAGTCGCGCCTTTCACCAGTGCCTCAAACGCTGTAGCGGCGTCTGCGTCGAAATGCAACGCTGATTTCGCGCAGCCATCACTTTCCACAGCGGAACGAGTCGCATGCCAAACCGGACTGCTTTGCGTAGGGTTACATGTCCGCATGCTCCGCCCCCCGTAGCTTTCCCTTCAGCAGGGCTTAAAGTGAGGGGGGTGCCCAGGGGGGCCCGGCTCCCCCCTTGGCAGGTCAGCTGCAGCACTGCTGCACCTATTTGACAAGCGCTAGTGTTGAATTTCCTGGCAGTAGTGCTATGTACGGAGAAATTATAACTGTAATATATTTATTTGCATAACAATCTTAAGCATTTGTTCAGTGCTAGAGACAGTTGGCTTTATATATATAACGTCACCGCCCTAAAAGCCCCCCCCCCCCCCCTCCAGTGACAGGAGACTTTAAGCCCTGCCCTTCAATGCCAAGAAAATTGTCCGCGAGTATAGTGTCGACAAATCAAGCACTTAGTTTTCTCGTGTGTCATTGTGAGTGGACGCCTTTCTGGAAGACGTCGAAAGATATCTGTGCGGCCCATTGAAATACGTCAAAACTCAACGTAGTATTATGACACGATAATTTGTCATCATGCACCAGGACGAAATAAAATAAAGCCCTGTTTCAGCACAACATATTCGTTTTATTGACGTGCTAATAATGCACTCTCAGAAAAGCATTGGAGCGTATTATATGGGTAACAATTTCATGACTATACCGCAAAATCCCGGGCAAGCGCCCCCCTCCCTTGTACAGGAGATTACAAATATGCGTCCCCTTCTCCCCTCCCACCATTCTCACTGTTTCATTCATTGTTTTTTTATTCGTCCGACAAGGGCAAGTGAAAACAGTGAATGCATGCGTATTTAATGAAGCATTGTATTAGAAGCACGAGTGTGCGCTCAATTTTAGCGGCTCTTCAACCACCACATTGAATTTTAGTCCATGACCGAGCAAAGACCCCCCCACCCTCCGAATCTTGTCGGATTACCCTTCGCCGTAATGGGGGGGAGGGGGGGTGCTTGCTCGGGATTTTACGGTAAACTAATGAAAACCATCACGTACGTTCATCTGTTCGTCTTCGACTAGTTGCACCAGCTCACGATGAACTGTCACGTGCACCACACACAGCGAGCGAGAAGCGAGCTAAGCGAGTCCGCCCGCAGCGGCCAACGGAACGCGAAACGGAGCGATTCAACCAACAACGCCTGGTGGCGTCGGTTCAGCACGGATCACGACTCACTGAGCGAGAGCGAACCGACGCTCAGCGAGCGAAAGAGAACCGCCGCTGAGCGAGAGCGAACCGACTGTCAGAGAGCGAGAGAGAACCTACCACTCACTGATCGAGGGAGATCCGCCGCTCAACGAGCGAAAGAGAACTACCGCTCACTGACCGAGAGGGAGCCACCGCTCAGTGAACGAGAGAGAACCACGGGTCACTTGGTTCAGTTGGCTCAGTGAGCCATCTCCCGAAGAACCGCGGTTCACTTTTACTGATCCGCGGATCACTTGTTCTTTTAAAAGAACCGCTCAAAAGATCCGGCTCGCTCCTGAGCGACCCATCTCTACATCGGCCTTTGGGATGGCAAGCTTCCAAACTGCAAATCTGCCAGCATGCCGGCGCACGGAAAAGTGAAACCTTTTCCGTGCATGTTCCGAACCCGGAATCGCAGCGCGTGGCACGAAACACGGTCGCTGAGGTTTCTTAATTTCGTAGACGCCATTCCTCTCAAGGCACACTAACACAAAGAACTCGAAAAATCACGTGGAACGCCGAAGAAGCTGACAAGCTTCCGTCGCAAGTGGCCTACACTGCCATCTCCCAGTGGCGGACCCACTACCGCCCCCCCCCCCCCCAAAGCCCCTGCAGCCTCCCCCCCCCCCTTCAGTGCCTCTCGTACGCGCCCTTTGTCAGGTTGCCTGTGGACGTTGCCACGGCTACCACTGCCCAATCATTGGTAGCCGAGCGGTTAGAGCATCTGTTTCAAATGCAGGAGGTACCGGGTTCTATTCCCAGTGCCGTCGAACACCCACCGATTTTTCTAATGGGTGCTCGGTGTTGTGGGAATCCCGTTCTCGAGGTGGTGCCCCTTTCTTTCCTCCAACTTCTTTCACTGTCCCTTTCCCAACGGCGCTGAGCCTCTCTTTCGCTACTTAATCCCCGAACACTGCACGGGATAGTTGAGGTGTGCTCCTCTTCTCTACCCAAGAATCTCACCTCCCCAACCCCCCTTGCTTCCCCAGCAATAGGGAGTGGCAGCTTAAGAAAGCCTCTTCGAGGCGTAAAGACAAGATGCTGGACTGCACACATCGCTGACATATCTTAGCCAGAGAAGGTTGTGACAGCGAAAAACATTTTTTGTTTGTTTTTTACGGCGCTCCCAGTGCAGCTTGTCGTTTGGCACAAAGTTTCCCCTGTGAGAACTGAAAGTTCAGAAGCTCTTGAAACGATGCTCCTGCAGGGATTAGGATGTCGTAGTCAAGTACAGAAATACCGTGTCGTTGGCACGGTATTTGTCGTGTTTGGGTGCCTTCACTGGAATTAGGAGCGCCAAAGCACAACGAGCGAGAAAGGAGGAGCGCTACCGTAGTCCTGTTCCGTATTTGCGTACCGCATTTCCGTAACTTGCATCTTTCGCCGGAGAGCTTTCGCGACGCGCAAATAAGCGGCAGGTGCAGTTTTGAGAACTACAGCTATAACGCTGTAGGTTTGACGTTGCGCTGCATAAAAAACACAAAGGGCTTCTTACAGCGTAGGAGTGAAAAGAAAGGTGAAAAGAAAGGTGCATCGTCTTTGTTTAGGTCAAGGATATCCACTCTCGACTTTGGCAGGGAACACCGGTGCGCAGTGAAAAAGCACAGGCGGCTGCCGACTGTCCCACAGTCCTGTGAGTATCGTAGACATGCGTGTTGCCACCCGAGCTGTATGAATTTGGAGACTGGTACTATGGTTGCCACTTCACCCGTCCCGACGACGCAAGGTAAGCGTAGGCCACGCACAAATATATAACCGGCGTTTAGAACTTTAGATTTCATATTGACTCCATTGAAATGTTTTTTTTTTTGTAGTTCAGGAAGTCTTGAAACGTCACCTATAAGTGCAAGCTGCAGTATTCGAGCTACCAGGCACACCAGTAATCAACCAAATATATCCTGCTATTTGTCGTCATCAACCTATTCAGAGCAGCGATTAGAGTATACCTTTCTGCCACCCTTTTTACGCAGTTACGAGGAATGTACCAATATCGTATAGAATTCGCCCTAACAATATGCATTAGTGCCTGAATTAAGTACTTTTTGCATCAGCATACCTTTTTTTGTTTTTCATATGACAAAACGTCAAGGTACGTTTTTCTAGACATGTTGCGTTTACAAAGAATATGAACATTTATTGTTTGTCTTGGATGAAAGACTGCCAATAATTTTGTGCTGAGAAGTTGCTGAAGCAATGTCACCTAAACTGAACCAATTTCGCTAAAGTACAAACGATATGTTGCGCACTGATATATTGCAGCATTTTTCTCCCTTTCAGCCCGATATAATGTTGCTTCGAGCATTGTTATTTATTCTTTCAATTACAAAATGCGCAGTTGATTTTTTAAAGGTTGAAAGAACGTATGCTTGGGCATGTTGGTCATTTTAAAGGTATCGCGCAGGAAGTCCTTTGCAAAGTTTACGTAAATATGCGTAAGCACTGTGCTACCAGCTAATATTCGTCGTCTGTGATGATGTTGCTCTTCTGCTTTGTCGTTGCTGTCATCGTTTTATTTGTTAGATTGATACGACGTGCACGTCGAGATGAGCAAGTGGCGCAATGCTTGCGATCTCCTCTGTGCACACACTTACTATTGTGAGGACTTTCTAGGCATGAGTAGACTCCCCTGTAAATGATTTAGATACTCATAATAAGTATTTTAGATACTCTCTTAAATAAATAGTTTGTTTTGCAACCAGCACATGCGCAGCTCGGGAACCTCTTCCGCACACTCACATGCGTGTCGCCACTGGTCGGGTACTGAAAAAGGCAATTTATTTAGTGACGGTTTGTCTCCTCATTTTCTGATCAAGAAGGTTCCGGCTTTCCATTTCCCTCACGTTTCGGAGACACTGTTTCGGAAGCACTGTTCTCAGCGAGCAGTTCATGTTTGCAGGTGTGTTCTGAATTTTCCAAAACTCGGGGAACAGCCTTCTTCCCGGACTCCTTTCTGTCACAGAACGCCGTCAAAGTAAATTTTGTGGTCGCGCTTCTCACATTTTACCCATTGAAAGGTGTGCCCTCGGTTCTCCGATACTGAAAGCGACCTGGAGGGGGGCTGAGGGGGGAGCAACAATCCCGCACCTGTTGTCGTGCCGTCTCTTCGGCGCCATACTGACGATAATTGGCCAAGTGTATAATCCTCGTACAAGTGCTGACAACGCGGGGTAGAGATGTTGGTATTCAAACTTTAAAGCCCTGCGCGGCTGACTGGACATTAACCTTTGAAGTGCAGGTGTGGGCTCATCATTACGACCATGTCAATGCCCTCTAGGAATGGTTAAATCTGGTCTACCGCGTGGTGAGAGGGAAAAGGGGGTGGACCCAACCACGCTTATTAAATCCGGTGCACCTGAGAGCGCTGTGCTTGTTCACTGAAATCTGGATAATGTAAACTTGTATACAGTTTTCTTCCTTACATCGGCTTGCCCTGATGACCCGGCGCGACAACAACCCGTGTTCGCACCGGCCACGTAACCCCATTCCAAACAAAGGCTTAACGCAGCAAAATTTGCCTATATCTAAAGCGTGAAAGAGCGTAATTTGTCTTCTTTTAATTAATTACGATTAGAAAACCGATTAGAACTAATAAGTGGGACTATTGTGAACAAAAATTAACAGTAATTAACAAATGAGCAGCAATTAACAGTATTTATGCTATGACGAGGTTCTTGTGATAATGTGAACTACTGAAAACAAAAGAGCCAGGAACCCCTCCCCCCTTCCTCCTCCTCACCGGTTGTACTTCAAGTGGCCGCCCCCCCCTAAAATGAGTGGCTGGATCCGCCCCTGCCATCTCCCCCCATGCTAGCTGGCTGCGCCTCCAAGGAGGCTGCCATTTTAAATGCGAAGCATTTCTTAGCGAACTTCGGCGACTTTGAGCGTATCTACCTATCTATCTATATATCTCTAGCTATCTATCTATCTAGCCGCCTACGACATTGTGCTCTCCTGGCCGTATCGTTATTGGGATTTATACAAAACTTGGTATGGCATAACATGACTATATGACGAACATAAATGGCTGGTCATATCATGAAAATCATGAATAACTTGTCATGAAAAGTATGATTTACGTGCAACGGTCATGGCGCGCTCGCGGCCGTTTCGTTAACTTCATATACACCAAATTCGGGACTGAGTGACGTGACTGTATGACGAACATAAATGAGATTGTAATATGCAAATAATTACGTGCATGTCATGAACAACATGATTTACATGCCACGCTCATGGGGCGCTCGCGGCTGTTTCGTTAGCTTGATATACACCAAATTTGGTATTGAGTGACATGACTGTATGACAAACATAAATGACAAGTGGTACTATGGAAATCATGACTTCTCATGGGCGACATGACTTGCATGCCACGCTCATGAAGCGCTCGCGGCCGTTACGTTAGCTTGATATACACCAAATTTGGTATTGAGTGACATGACTGTATGACGAACATAAATGACAAGTGCACCACCGAGCGCAGCAGACGCTATCCCCACCCGCTCCCCACCCTACCGCCTTCATGGAAGCCAGCAGCAAGATCAGGCGAATAGTCGTTTGCGTCCCATTTCTAAGGAGCTTCGCTCATTGGTTGTATTCGTACACGGAACAACAGCTAGTTTTGATCACAGCGGCTCACACGGGCATCCGCTTCGCTCTTGCCACTACAAAAGCATATAGAAAACTGTACCATGGTGGCAGAACGATCGCAGCGCCAGTTTCCTCTCTAGGTTACTTCATGAAACTTTATGGAGGAAACAAAGCACTTGCCCGAGATAGGGTGGCTAGAATGTAGAATGAGGAGGTGTGAAAAGCAAGCCGTATTTCCCTTGCCCGGAGGCACACCGGAGGCGCCGCCTTGCGCGATCTCTCCGCTAGGCCGAAATATAGACCGTTTTCACGGAGAGGAGGAGCGTAGCCTCGAACCGGTGCATTTTCGTCACTCTCTCTCTCCACCGGGCGTTCGGCCACCTCCGCTGGTGTGTGGGAAACGCCGGGTTTGGCACGCACGGCGCATGAGAAGTCAATGTGTTTCCATTTTTTTTTATGCGCTAAAGCAGTTGTGCTGCCGAAAATCGAAATATCGGACAAGAACAGGTCGACAGGTTACCACGGGACTGCGTTTGTTTGTTTATTGTTTGTTTATTTTGGCATAACACGTATACATGGTTTGCCCGCGGGATAAGGCAAAAGGAGGACTTAAACCTCCTGACTAGGCCTTACCACACTGGGGCAGCAGAAGCAACGGATTTGAAAACAACAATTCAACTTTGAAAATTCTTAATCAACAAGGACATAATCATAATTACAGTAAGCATATAATCACCAATTACAGTAATAACATAACGACAGTAATGAACAAAAAGTCATGATGTAATCACAGTAAGAACATAAGCACGAATGCAATAAAAACAACAAGCATCACTAATGAGGTAATTAGTTTTACTAGTAGCAATAACTTTAATAACATTACGATGCAATCGCCGAATATCATTATTATTTGTGTAGTCAAAGTTACATTAAGAATTGTACAACACATCCGCATTGGCTGTGGCAACAACTATCGAAAGCTCAAAAGGCTGGCAGCCGAGACATGCGAAGTGCACCTTGCTTCGAAATGACTTTACTTAGGTCTCAGGCCTTCTTAACCGACAAATATTATATGTGGTGTCTGTCGTCGTGGCCCTTTCTTCATTACACCAGCTTGTGATTCTGCTTGGGTGCTGGAACACTTCATCATCTGCAGCAAAGAGAAGCAATGTCAAAGCTGACGGTTAATACAGAAAATGTTTTGCCCAGAATTCTTCTGTTGTAACATCAAGATCCCCCATTTCTATGCAACAGCAAATTAATTACAATGCCTGCGACTACCGAAATCTAAGCGTGTGCAATTTCGAGATTACCGAATGAGCATTTTCCAAACTGCATGACAGAAAGGCCCGACATAAGCGTTCTTAGGCGCAGGAACGTGCCTGTAGCGTTTCTTCGACGGCGCATCATTTCTCCACTTCTCAATTTTGCGACGATAACTGGGGCAGTTTAATGACAACCGCAGTGTTCTTTTTTTCGCAGCAGCCTGAGTGTCGTGAATAACCGTCCCACAATCATTAAAGCCAGGTCGTTACCTAAATACGTCATGACGCTTCTTAAAAAATAGCACACAACAATGTTACCAAAAAACCGGGCGCATTTTCGCCGTATCGCCAGTGGCGGCTGCTCGCGCCGAAGTGAATTTACGCCATGCCGTGCTTCCAGATGTGCAAGACATTTATTTTCATTTTTTCTTTCTTTTGCTTCTTCAAGGAAGTTCGAGCTCATCCGTCGTACATCCGTTTCTTATCCTGCGCAACGATCAGACACAAGCTTTTGACGACGACACGAATCAACACAGGCATCGGTGTTTGTGCTTCCTTCATTCCACAAACTTTGAATTGCGACGTTCTGGACGGACGATATAATCTGGGTTACGTTGAACTTAAAGAACCACGGCAAAGTAGCCCACGAAACATTTTAAACACTAATGCGCGCACTTAAAATGCAGCTGGACAATGGCGTACGTATTCACTCGTCTCCATTTACGTTTCACCTATTACTTCGAGAGTTGTCCAAAAATTTAACGCTAGTACATACTCCCAGAACCCCACAAGGCCAGCTATAACAAAACATACTAACCAATTACCCATTTGCACGTGCTGCTTAAGGAATACATTGAAATTCTACTCACCTCCTACGTCTATCGTCGGCACCGCTGCAGGAACATCTCGTGGATTGCCGCTGCGTTCTGTTTCAGCCATTTCGATGCTGACAGCTTACCAATAACTTTCTAGCGCCTTTACACTCGCGAAGCGTTGCTGTCTTTTGACCTTGTACCACGAAGAACAGCAATACCCTGTGAACTGAGCGCATACTCTGCATACACCGCAGCAGATCCCCACACACCGGCACGGCGGCGAAACATCCCAGACGCTAGACGGCGCTGCGGCGGAAAAAAGCCGGCAGATCCCACGCACTGTGGGAATCGATGTATTGCGAAGCAGCCAGGAAGGAGCAAATCATGCTTTACACAATTGGCATGTCATGCTGTACATGTTAGGACCTGTCATTTATGTTCTTCATACAGTCACGTCGCGCAATACCAATTTTGGTGTATATCAAGCTAGCGAACTGGACGCAAGCGCACCACGAGCGTGGCATGTAACTGGCGTTGTAGATGACATGCATGCCAATATTTTCATGTTACCACCTGCCACTTATGTTCGTTATACAGTCATGTCACTCAATACCAAATTTGGTGTCTATCAAGCTAACGAAGGGGGGAGCGAGAGCGCCATGAGCGTGGAATGCAAGCCATGTCGCTCATGACATGTCATGATTTCCATATTACCACTTGTCATTCATGTTCGTTATAGTCATGTCACGCAATACCAAATTTGGTGTCTATCAAGCTAACAAAACGGCCGAGAGCGCGCCATGAGCGTGGAATGCAAGTCATGTCGCTCATGACATGTCATGATTTCCATATAACCACTTGTCATTTATGTTCGTCATACAGTCATGTCACTCAATACCAAATTTGGTGTATCTCACGCTAACGAAACGGCCGCGAGCACGCCATGAGCATTGCACGCAAGTCATGTCGCACATCGCAACTCATGACTTCCATATTACCACTTCTCATTTGTGTTCGTCATACAGTCACGTCACTCAATACATAGTTTGGTGTATATCAAGCTAACGAGACAGCCGCGAGCGTGCCATGAGCGTGGCATGCAAGTGATGTCGGACATGACAAGTCATGATTTCCATATTACCACTTGTCATTTATGTTCGTCATACAGTCATGTCACTCAATACCAAACTTGGTGTCTATCAAGCTAACGAAACGGCCGAGAGCGCGCCATGAGCGTGGCATGCAAGGAATGTCGCTCATGACATGTCATGGTTTCAATATAATCACTTGTCATTTATGTTCGTCATACAGTTATGTCACTCAGTACCAAATCTGGTGTCTATCAAGCTAACGAAACGGCCGAGAGCGTGCCATGAGCGTGGCATGCAAGTCATGTCGCTCATGACATGTCGCGATTTCCATATAACCACTTGTCATTTATGTTCGTCATACAGTCATGTCAATCAGTACCAAATTTGGTGTATATCAAGCTAACGAAACGGCCGCGATCACACCATGAGCGTTGCATGCAAGTCATGTCGCACATTGCAAGTCATGATTTCCATATTACCACTTAATGGGGACAAGTAAGCGAGTGAGTGTGCGGCGCGCGCAGCGCAGGGAGAGGGAGACAGGTGGGAGAGGGGTTAGCAACTCTAAAACTTCTCGATTCTTTTATCTCTTCCCTGTGCTGCTCAGCCATCACAAAAATTTGAGGGAAAGCTTTAGTGTTATTCGGAGCTGGAGCATTGCGACAATGCATATGTTTCGGGGAACGCCTGAGGCCATGTTTGAGTGGTGGCGGAACTGGGCAACGATAAAGTTCGTGTCTTCTGTGGCCGAAAGTAAACAGCCATATCCTTCGAAGTGATTGCTTGTCGCTCCCTCTCGCGACACCATGAATCCACAGTGAATGAATCCACAGTTCGCCGGACAGTGTGAAAGAACTCGCGCCTCGAAAAATGCGGTACCGTTGTCGGCGGTGTGTCGATGGACTAAATATCCCGACGGACGCAAACAATAAAAAAAATCAGGGCTGAAGCACAGTTCGACGCAGAGCATTCTGCACGGTAGTCACGTATGCTAGCGCGAAGTCACGCAAGTGCTTCAAACTTTTTCGGAAAATGCATCTACACAATTGTCGTGTCAGGTCAACATTAATTAGTCTGACTGTGTCAACCCTCCATTTTTATATTATTGTAACAAGCATTACGCATTGCTCCGCAAAGGTGAAAAATAGGACGAAAAAGCACGAAACGAGACGAGGAAGAAGGCGTTCATCTTTGAAGCGGATCGGTGTTGGCGTCGCACCCTTTCACCCCCTTTTCATTAGTGCGTCTTTAAATGGACATAACTTATCTTAACATATTTTGTGCAGGTGTGGAGTTCAAGGGCGGCCCCGACGAACGATGACGCGGCCATCGCAGAGGTGTAAGAGTTGGAGCTTCGCCGAAATCAACGAACTGCTGGTCTGGCCCCAGCGATGGCTTCTCGCAATGACAATGACGACGAAGATCCGACACCTTACAAGGTGTAGGTAATTTAGGCTTAGTTCTCATAACAGACAGTCAGAAATACGTTTTATGACGACGAAGAGTGGCATTGTTTTCGTCAACCTGAAGATGGAAAGCAGTTTATGTCGAATTCGATGTGGTAAATTGGCTAACTTGATAAAGGACTGTTATCACCATATGTAACTAACTATTTGATGATATGATTTATCGGTTAATAGGATTAAGGCAGCTTCGCACTCGTTGTGTCATGACTATAGGGACATCGGTGCTGGGTGGCCTGCCTTGTTTCTTTTCATTTTTCTCTTTCTTTCTTCCTCTCTTTGTTTCGTTTTCTTTCTTCTAGCTGTCTTCATACCATTTTTTTATCTGGTTATTTCTTTCTTTCTCTTTTTCGAATTCTTTCTCTTTCTTGATTATCTCTTCTTCTCTCCATCTGTGCTCGTTGCGTCGCCGATCAGAGTTATTGCATCCCGCACCAGACAAATCAACGCACTTGTTCTGGGAGCGAAGCAGAAGATGAAGGAGAGGACGAAGACGGCGCGTGCCAGTTCGTGATACCGAAAATGTAACTTCGCGACTAGAGGAGTTACTCGGACCTCAAACCGTTCCGCTGTTAAAACTTTGGTTGGGTACCCGACGCCGTGACGTCAGTACATAGTGTAAAATAATGTTCGCAGTGATGGTCTCGTTTCATTTTTCGTTTTTATTCTGTGATTTGGCGGTTGAGGTTTTCTTTCCCTTGACAGGACGCGATCCTCGGTACACGAGTACAAACACACGCGCCAGGAAACGCGGGAAATAAATGACCCTGATGCCGTCTAATGCACAAAATTGCCCATAGTTTAGATTGCGATAATATGAAGCAAATAGATCGATCCATTTATGGCACTTATGTTACATCCGCAGTTGCACTGCCGATTTGAATAATTTACCCTCGAATTTAAACACCGTGTTATAAACAACACCGGTACATTTCTTATCGCGGCTTGCACAGCATATACATCTCGTAAATTTCGTGTCACATATATCTTTTATTGAAAGCTCTGTTATAGAATAATGTCGATTACGAGTAACATTACACATATACCGAAGTTTGATGCTATGAAACTATTATTCAAGTACACGCTACATGACACCGGCAGTTGATCTTGACCAAACAGTTTGTCTACACTGCCATTTGTTGCGCATGACAAATATAGACCTGCCAAATTCCTTTAGTTATCCCCATCAGGCGCGAATTATGAGGCACTGTCGGTAAATGTCTAAATTTCGCAGAACATAATTCTAAGAATTTTTTTGACATTCCAATATAGACAATTAGGATATACGCTGTTTTTTGCGAGCATGGCTAATTCATCTTAACTAGCATATATATTTAACTTTTTAATTACTCGGACAGCCAGTCATGATCGGTTTTTACACAAAAAGAAGAAAATGTTAGCTCAAAATGCACATGCAGTTTGTTTCTGGCTATTTTCATTTTGAGCAAAGAAAAATAATCCTGATTGGTCCTGGAACACGACAAGTCTAGTGACCCGTCAACATCCTAGTGCCTTCATCAAGGTGATCGGCTGCAGTCACATGCAGCAGATTGGGGTTAAGTCAAGACGCGTTTGTTATGCAAAAGGTTCAATTTATCTTATGCGCAATGTATCTCGCCCACATTTCCCACTAGTCCGATGAACTGGCAAAAACAAGGGGCGTCCACATATATGTGGACGCTGCGCCTGAAGGATTTATTATGCATAAAATATAGAGAGAAAAAATGAAACGTTGAAGAACATTAGGGGACGCGAATCTACATGATTACTATAAAAAGACCAGGTAAATACAACGTTAAAAAGAAGTAAAGACACAAATGCATCGACAGCTAGAGTGATGTTTATTTTTGTATACGCACTTGAAGCTGAGCACAGCGTCAGCATAGGATATGAACGATAGCCATGTGCACGGCAGACTACTGTTGGCATGAAACTAGACAGGTGAAAAGAAGGCCTACTATTAATGGACTTCGAAATCTCATCAGCTCTTCAAAATTGTCTCCAAAGTACGAGAACGTGTTTAAGCACCAAGACTATGACGCGTCTACGAGTGGTAATAGCGAATATTGACAGAACTAGTAGGAAATAATTAAACTGTGCAGTATTACACTAGTAATGTACTAAGCAATGGGAGGATTTCAAAAAACCAACGCTATCTGCAATCCTCGCCACAATTCGTTGGAGCTAACAATCATTATAATAGATAACTTATTGAATAACTTAGGTTATCGCTAGAGACTACACAATCAGAAATAATTGTCAAATAAGGTCTTTTATCCAGCACAAGTCGAGCGCATAGGCCATAATGAAGCTCAGGCATGGGGATAATATGCTTTCATCATATTGGAAATGTCACTACATAGAAGTCGGCATAAATTGTTCGTCATATTTAGGCCAGCAAAAGAAACATGAGGGTTCGGCTTCTAAAATTTCTCACTTTTTATCTTTTATGTGAAATAATCGTTAATGTGACATGCCAGTAAAGCATGTAGCGGCTGTACCTTGTATAGGGGCCAAAGCTATAATGTAGGCAACGGATTTGGTGTGTGGAATAGTAAGTGAGGCTTCCTTTTCTTAATACACAAGGCGAAGGAGCAGAAAAAGAAAAATTAACGACATATTGGAAGGAATATGTAATGTCATAAAGAAAAATTCACAGTTTCGCCACTAGGGCGAAGCAATGAATGCGATAGCAAGAAATTAGTTTGTCACACGAAGAACGACAAGCAGCTCGATATTTGCAATGCGCCGCCGCAGCACAAAGGACGCTCGAAAAGGACGCATAGGTATACACAGGACAAGCGTGAACTAACAACTGTCGCAGTTGTTGCGTGTTTGTATTTGAGCAACGTGCTGCGAGTGTCCACAATGCAGAAGCCGACGCGGTTGTTGTTGTTGCCTCTGACATGGCTCATATCCACTCAGGGGGGATTGGCCAAGGATATATGATTATATTACTTTTCGACGCTATTTGATACTTCTTTTTCTTTTGAACTGTGGCACGTGGAATGACCCCTCTGCGTCTCCTGCCACGCGGTGGCCCGGTGTTCTTTTTTTTTCCTTCTACATCATGAGTGGTACAGAAGGGAGCCACTTTTTCGTGCGCATCTCAAGGGCAGTTTCCAATTTGAAAGACACTATAAAAGCGTTGCGTGATAGAAAACACACTCAAGCTGCTCCGAGATATGCGTACCGGGAGCGGCAAATGGTGCATATGAATAGCTCACCGTTATATCGCTGCCACGAGCATGGCGTGTGGCTGTGTTGGCTGGTGCAGCAGGCTGCGGAGCAAGGGTTCGCTGGTTCGAATCTCCGGTTAGGTGGTTTGGAATTTTTTTCTGCTGATTTATTTTTCTTTGTGCCTTTTTTATATATACACATACATATACATATCCGGGACGTGACGGTGTTGACAGACGGCGACGGCGACGGCGAAAATCAGACGAGAGTGTCCATATAATTGCTATCGCAATAAAAGCATTGCAAAACATTGCTGGATTCTCGAGTAATCATGAGAACATGTGCCGAACATGTACCCATGAAAAGGCTACAGCAAAGCAGATTGGTTGAAGGTGATTCTTGCCACAACATTAGGCGTCACGTTTTAAGGTGTGTCGAACGCAACGTGACGCCATCTGTCGGCGAAGCCAGCTATTCGCGCCGTCAAACCGCTGTCTCTGCCACCAACTCCGGCTAGGTGCCGTTGAAAAGAAATTAGTCGTTTAAATTAGCAGGGGTATGTGCCCTTTACTGCTATTTGGAACGTTTCTATTGAAAATTGCAAATCAAACTTCAGCGCAAACAGAAATTCCAGCTTCAGGTATAGTGTCAACATACAATAAGAAAAATATGAAAGGAAAACTAGAATTTTTGGGGACGTATGTGGTAGTGTGGCAAGAATCGGGGCCAGAGAAAGTATTTTAAAAATTCCAGGTGATTGCACGACTCTCATTTTGGCCTTAGCTATGGTGATCAGATGATCTCGCTTGAGCTCCCGTATGGTCTGGTTAGATATCCGCGAGAACTGCGCTCTCATTTAGCTCATGTTTTCACTTGAAGACCGTCCACAACGGGAGGAGAAATCATTTCATGCTTGAAAAAGTGCAGGCTTCCCGGAACTTAAAGTCATATAGGTCACTTATTTTGTCAGAACTACCATGGTGTAACCAACAGTCAAATTAGGCTGCTAATAATTTAATCGCATATCATACATCGAGGCTTATTCTCAACGAAAATGCAGGAGTCCTGTAAGTTTATCTTTCAATGAGACCAGGAAGAGGGTACAAGTTTCCTGTATACAGACATTATCATAAAAAAATTTAGGAATATCACTCGAGCGTTGACCTTTGGACAAGGTAGCGCCTAATGTATGCGAGAATTCTCAAGGGTTTCCATGTGATAAGCAAGCTATCAAGCATGCACTTGGTTGAGCGCCGCCTGCTAGGCTGTTCCCTCGGACAGGATGTTGCGATGCTGTTTGTTGTGACAGAATTTTCCTGCTCTGTTTACCTAGACATTACGATCACGTGTTCCGAAAGCCGACTTGTGACACTGCTGATAGCTTTGTTAATAAGCTAAATGTTAATTACCGCATCCTGGGGTAAAAGCTCGCGCGATATTATCAAGTTGCTAGGGTGTACATGCTTGATTTGCTCCTACGCCTTTAGGTAGTATACTTGTCTGCGTTGACTGCGAATGTCGTATCAGTCGTGAAAGATACGTCAGCCAGTTTAGCACTTCATTAGTGGCGTTTTATAAAATCACAGCTCATCAGAAACATTTCATTACGACTAACTTTGGGACGGTAGATGTCCGCCGAGCCTGTATGTATTCGCCGACTTCTTATCGGTTCAAGCTTGCACCTTCATGGGAACTTCTTTCCTGTTAGAATGTTTGGTGTTTTTTGCATCATAACTACAATTTCCTCTTGAGGCATCGTGTACTCGGGGCTTTGAGGATACAACTATCTCAGGGTGTTCACCATGCAGTGTATTCAGTGTGCACGAACAATTATCCGTAGCGCACTGAACTAAATACTGGCGCTCTGGTCGACAGTAATAGGGAAATTTCGAACAGTAACTTTGAAGACATTGTTTTCTTTTTTATACAAGGGTGTACTAGCTGTGCCCAATAATTAGGAGCAGATTGATCTGATTTGATTTGATGTCATGTAGTGAAATGTCTGAACTTCGCTCGTTTAGTCTTCTCTCTTATAGACATCACATCCGGTGTGACGTTTATGAGAGGAAAATTAGTGATGGATCACTTATAGGAAATGGCTGTCAAATGAAGCTAACTTTTTGTTCTCCTCTTTGTCGTTTAGAGCGCAGCTAAACGGATAATCTATGCCCTTGTTTCTGTATATATATCCCACACTCAATTCTTTGGAATCGCGAATCTACAGCGACTTTCTCTGTGCCGATACGTCTGACCACAGGTGAGATGAAGCGGCCAACTAACGACGTTTTCTTCATTTTACACTTAGTCACAGTGAACATGCCGATATAGGAGTGACATACTTCAAAAATATCAGACATTGTGGCACAATAATGTCATTGCATGTTTAGAGAAACTTAAACATTCTGGTGGGCTAATGGAGTATTAAGTGGAGACGAGTATAAGCATAAGAAATCTATTCTGCTTTATCTTGCAGTTATAGTCCGTTGCACTGAATGAGAAATATTTTTGGCATGCTTAGTTCGAGATAGTTCCTTTCTAGCTTAGAAGATAGGGAAATTTTATACAGCCTATGAGAAGTTATACCGGAGAAATATAATGAAAGCTGTGTAGTTTCTCTGCCTCGAAAGGTAATTATACGCGCGAAGTGGAAATGGGCATTTAAACCTTGTTTTCGTATAATTCATACACTTTATAGTTTGGTCATCAGTAGAGACCGGATTATAGGCAAATGCCTATTTTTTTCCTTGCGTTCCTATCGCGCCATTTTGATATATGAGCATGAATTAGGGGTAAAGGAGGGCTTTTATAGTGTTTTTTATGTGTGCCTATAAATGCCTATTTTGGGGGTTTGTCATAGGCGTGCGCAGGGTTACCGTTCAGGGGGGGGCGGAGGTATGGCGGAGGTTCGTCGCAGCGCCCCCCTTCCGTATTAAGTCAATGTATGGGGCAGAATTTGCGCCCCCCCCCTCTTAGGCTCTCAGGTGACTAGGGGGGGGCGGCCGCCCCCCTCTGCCCCCCCCTCGTGCGCACGCCTATGGGGTTTGTGCCTAAATGTCTATAAGTGCCCATAAATGCCTATTTTCAAAATTGGTGCCTATATGAACGCTATTTAGCATCAAATTTTGCTTTCGAGTACAGTTTGAGACCGTAATTCATGTTACCAGGCAAAATTGACGTTTCCGAACTTTATGGGGTGCAACAACCTATAGTTCCCTAGTTCAACAAACATCCGGGAAGCAACCGGAAGCAGCAGTGAAATGGGATCCGCCGGCCACCTTACCCCACCGCACTGACATGGCGCGAGCGGTTGGAGCAGGGGAAAGGAAAGGACGCTATTTCTGCAACCCTAAATGGGAGCACGTCCCAGGCGGCAAGGCGGGAAGAGGAGAGGGGAAGAAGAGGAGAGTGGCGTCTATGGCCGGGGACGTGGCGGGCGGCTTTTACCGCCGGTTTTCCAGTCCAGTGTTCCCATCGAATTGAAGCACCTCCTTGAAGACTTGGGCGTGGTGGGGGGGCAGAAAACAGGAGGTGCCTGCGCGCAGCAGCAGGAATATGGAGAGCGAATGCGAAACCATGGAGTGCCGTCAGGAGAAAATAGAAAGTAGGTAAAAAAAAAAACAGATGTGCACATGGCTTTTGTTTCGTTTGTAATTTACTCTTAAAGGGCGCTTCACTAGATCACATTAGAAATTTTAGTCAGATACTGGAAGTGTTCGCGTGCCCAATGAAGAGCTTTGTACGACAAGAACTTTTTAATTGGTTCATTACGAGCCGCGAAAGCATGACGCCGGTAGATGAGCTTGAAACCTTTGCCACTCGCAAGCCAAATTCCTTCCCTGCCCTCTTCGGCATCAGAGAAACTCGGAGCCGGAAGATCACACGACGTTGACGCATCAACACGCCATGCGCACGCAAGATTACACTATGTGCACATGACATGCCCAAGCCAGGTCTTGCGCACAAGCGGTGTTGTATCGTTTCGGCATTCGCTCTATAGTGTACTGCCTGTTTCTGGGGGGATGGATCCGTCTATGCGTTTGGAGAGGCTGGCATGGATCCTGTATCCTTACCACGACACAGCGCGTCGCACAGCTGGAAGTGCTGTAAGGAACGATGCACCAAAAACATGCTAAGCGTTGTCAGGGCTGGCGTCGGCACGACGCGGGAACGGCGAGAACACGAACACAAAAGAAATATAGGCAGCTAAGTCTCGCATCGCTCTCGATTCGAAGAAAAAACTAAAGAAAAACACGCACACATGCCGTTTGTATGTTTTAATATTTCTATATAACTTTCATTCTTCTATTCAAGCAACAGTTGCACAAATTACACATGTAGCCTCGAATAATTCTCACAGTTTCATGTACTACTGTGACATACACAGAACCATTCCTTGTTGAACTTCACCTCCCCCCACATTGGTGCGCGCGCCCGTGAGATAAAGGGCACGAGGCATTCAGTCTGACATTTCACCTCCTTCCGGGGAGCGTAGCGTTGCAAATCTTGGCAGACGTGATCGTTAGCGCAATGCATGCATTACATTTCTAGCTCGAAACGCTCAAACCTGGTAAGGGGCCCTTTATGGTGTTCACACAAAGAGGAGAAATTGACTCTGCGCTATTAGACCCGGCCAATACGAGGCTAACAGACCCTTCTGGCATTTTAGCGGTCTGGCTATTGAATCCTGTGCTGCCCTTCCCAGCCATGCCGAAAAGAAGCAGACCCAGGAGCGTGTTTATTCGATGGTGGACACTTAACTTACCATTCTGGACAATAAAAGGAGAGACCGTGTTCTGGAAACCGTGCCCGAAAAGGGACCATTGCATGGCTATGTTAAATCATTAACGCCTTTGTACAATCATAAAATATAACATTTCTTTGCTTTCCTGTCGTAGACCAGGTCGCGCACGTCCTTATTCGAAAATTTGAGTTTTTCTAAAAATTTATTGTGCCTATATTTACGATTTTGGGGGGCCTAAAACTGTGTTTTTCCTGCCTATTTTTGGCGCCTAAAACACGATTTTTTAGTGCCTAAAAATCCGGCCTCTAGTCATCAGCATGACTGTGATTTTTCTGCAGCAGGAGCCAACATGAACCGTTTTCTTGGAATGGACCTGCTGGTGGCTGTTGCCATTGCAATAGGTAACACAATTGAAATGGAGTCAAATTAGAGAAGGCTAAGTTTTACAAGGCGTTTGCGAGCAAGAACACCTGCTACATTGATGAAGTAGCTTTATCCACTAGAAATACAGTTTCTATATCGAAAATGTGTATTTTCCCTAGAACTGCTGACTGGTTATCTTCGATTCTGATTCCTTGGGCAAGTGTAGAAAAAAATGTAGTTTGCATTTTCGCGATCTTATTCTCGGAAAAATGCTACGTCAGTCACAAAAAAAAAACAAGAAAGCACAAGAATCTAACAAAGTGACTACGAATGCCCCTACAGAATAGTTTCGTAGGTAGCTTGTATAGAAAAACGGAGGTTTTCTTTTCCTGATCTGAGCGAGTTTCTGTGCTGCTCATGTGATGGCGTTTCACTATTCACAGGTGAACACGCACTTTGCATGCTCCAGCTTTAAGAGAAGCCGATCAACGGCATCCAGTCCATTCCGCAGGCACTTCAGAACCTATGTTAAAAAAAACAACAATATCCACGTCATTTAGATAAACAAAGCTGCTTTTCCGCTTGAGCTTAACGTAAACTCTGCCTACGATTATTTGGAATGACTCTGAAGTAACGAAATTTGCCGAAACATAATTCTTAAAATACGTCGAGCCTAAGAAATACCTCTATTGTGCGTTGCCATTCATCCGCTTCAGTCTTATAATAATTACTCTTAAGGTGGCTAGAATAACACTGTTTCCCGTTTCTGAGTATATAATTAGCAGTCTCTTATTTCTTATTCTTATTTCAATTTCAATAATGTAGCAGTATCTAATTCTTATTTCAATTTATTTAGCTCATGGTTGGTTGGAAACATAAAGTACATCACCGTCTTTCTTGCTGATTAGAACTACTGCCGATGAAAAGGCCAATGCAAAAAGTTTGGACCATGCTGATGTGACAAGCCTGAAAATGTCTGTAACTTGATTTTAGCGCAGCTTCACTGTTTAGTGAACTTTCACACGTGAAACAAACCATGAAATTTGCGCGTCGTTGCAAAACACTTTTCTTTATGTGAAATGAAGAGCGGCATTATAGCGGCCGTTCTCGCAACTCAGTGGAGAGTTGGGAAGAATCATTGTGAAATAAAAATCAATACTTGCGGCATGGGAATGCACACACCGACACACATTCACACAGAATGCTTAGCGACCGCGATTCCCGAACTGTCAAATGCGTACTCGGACTGTGCACATTAAGATGGGATGTGTGGTTCTGTCCGCCAATTGTACGCATGAACGCTAGGCTCCAAGACAATGTAGCTTTGCGTAAGAAGGTGAATAGGCTTTCGATTATGATAAAATGGTCTTAGCCACAGGCCATAGCCTTGTGACCATGGATCAGTAGAAAGTGTAAACCAGCTCGGCTTCGCGATCACCGATGAAACAGCGAACCTGGTGGCGTTCCCTTCATCTGGCCAACGCATTTCTATGTTATACGAGGCTTTCTCATATGTTGTATCACTGCTCTTTATTAAAAACTCTTTCTTAACCTTTGAGGAGGTAGTAGGGTAGTATAGTTTTACTTCATTTTTACGACATCACTCCTTATACACAAGGTTTACAAGAATGTCTTCGCTTAAGGTGCTCCGATATGTTCTATTGCTGCTCTTTATTAAACTCTCCTTTGTTAAGGTTTGAGGCGGTAGCATCTTTCATAACCAGAAATTGTCACTTGACAGTGGTGTGCCTTTGCTAACGCGCTCGCCATTTGTTCGGCTAAATGTTGCCTTTTTCCTGTGATTTATCCGATATCTGTGGCCTCATACCCATTTATGCTTCCCACGAGCGTTGCCAATGGATACCGGACATGAAAGGCTCGAGCAAGAACCTCTTCGCCGTTAATAACTTCCAAATGAGCCTTGCGTCCTTGTGCCAGTTGCGTGCGCCCATCACGTTTCTCATCCAATGGGTGTACGCTTCGTTAAGTCAGCCTTTGGACACGTCGAGTGTAAGGCATTTTCCACCGTTAAGATAGTTGTGTTCCCGTTCGCCCGCCGGGACAAGTGGCCCTCCGTCGCTGTTTAAAAACTTCGGATGACTTGATAGAACCACGCTTATGCGTACAGTTACAGTGTCCGAATGGAAGAAATGACGCGTTAATAAGCGACGAAGTGCTAAGTTCCTTTTTCGGTCTGTGAAGAAACTGAAGTAGTCGATAGTTATCGAAACTTTTTACCGTCTACTTTGCCATTATAATCACAGGATGGCCGACCTGTCTGCGTTGCTTACAGTGGTGAACACAACAAGTCTATCAGGTTTACAGGCAAAGGCTTGTTTTTTCTGCGGAAACGGTCGGCGACAGTCGAAATACGGATTCGCCTGGCATTTAACTACATCATGCCGAAGGACGTTGAAGGAAGTAGAGGCAGAGCCAGCGGAGAACACCTTGTAGCCTCGGCGCTGTCGACGCACAGTAATTCCTTTGAGACCGGTCATGTTTCAGCGCTGAGCGGTGTTCTTAAAGTCTGCGACACTTTCGGGGAAAAACGCTGAAAAATCGACAGTCCATGGGCGACGGCGGGCAGCGCGCCCGTCGAAACCAACCGATACCAGCGGATAATACCTGAAAGAGTTGGGCATGTTTCCTGAAATGAAATTCAAAGAACGATGATGCTATCGCGAGCCTTGAAACAACGCCGAATGCAGACTATATTCTGGCCGAAGGTATTGCGTGTATCAGTTTTTCGCGACGCGATCTTGCCCAAGTCTAAAATAAAGTGCCTGGATCCGTTTGGCTGGCATGATCAAGCGTGAGTAGGTTGTGCAGGATGAGGAATTCCTCCTGCTCGTAGTCATCTGGTGCACATATTAGCCCAACATCACGAGCAGTTGTCACGTGGTAAAGCCGAAATAGCGTGTTTTATATATTTTCAAGACACATAGTGAAGAACCGCAACCTTTGCGTAGATCCTCGTCCTTGTGGTATCCGGGCGAACAAACCCAGCAAATGATCAGACTAGCGTGCCTAGAAACACGCAGCGCTCTTCTTTTACCAAGGCCAGCCTGAAGAAACAAAAAATAAATTCAAATTAAGCGAGAAAAAAACACGAAGAATAATAAAAAGAAAAAAATGAAGAAGAAATGAAATGTAATAAAAAGGCGCATCTGTGAATATAGCTTCAAACGCCGATGAAAAAAATAAATAAAAATGAAATAAAATAAATGCCAGGGTATAAAATAAAATAAAAGCTGCCACAAATAAAGAATAAAAATAGATTGTGGTCTACAAAGATAGTTACAAAATGGTGTCAAAATATATTGCCTCAACAACAACATATATTGTCAAAATATGTGCCTCAACGTACAGCATACAAAGCTGCGGAAAATTCAAAGGACCTTGGATATTAGTCAGAATTCATCGATTGCAGAAAGTTATAATTTGTTTTGTGTGGTACTTGTTGTATCTAGCCTTTTGAAATTTAATTTATGTTTCATTCCTCAACATTAAAACGAATTGAAAATTGCAGGTAGACCTTCAGTACCCTCCTGTCGTATTTTTTGTGATATTTATCAAGGGTTCCACATGCAAAAATATGGCTTTATATTTATTGTTGAATCCAGACGTAGTCATTACTAATTGTTTGTGCAGGCTTCAAAACTCTTCTTTCTTTTCCTTTCAGCTGTTCTGATCATGGCACCAACCTGATGCCCTCGCTGGTGCAGGAGGTGTCGGAGGAAACGATGGTATCGGTGGCGTTGGCAAAAAGTAAATCGGCGAGTGTTCGGGGTAGAGCTCTGGCTGTTTACCATGCTATGGCAAGCGTACTCGAATTCAATAAATAACAAATTCTAAAAGGGTTGTCATTGCCATATTTCGTCACCTATGCATGTTCATAATCTGATCCCGAAATAAGCCTGTGAATGGCACGCACTGTGCGGTCCGTAGGCTTTGCATGCACGATGTGGGAGGTTTTATTCAACCTATGCGAAAGAAAATTCGACAGATCCCACTCATACTGGGAGTACATGCCATTCTAAGCACTGGTTGAGTATTGGTCTCTACCGCATTTTTTATATTGATTTGCATCGAGCGTAGCAAGCTAGACCGGCTCTATTGTGCATCTTGAGTGGTTATGGGCATATCATAGGCACGCTCGTAAGGGGCAAGTTTTTCGGGGATGGGGCGGGGCTATTTGTTGGAGGCCTCGGCTATTTCGGGAAGGCACTTATTTTAAGGAATGTATGTACCTACTTGAAAATTCAGCAATTTAGGGGAGTAGCTCCTATATATTCTTCCTCTGGCTACGTGATTGATTCTAGGTTTACATGTCAGGTCGACTACACTAAAGCTCAAATGGCACCCCATGGCGCGACATAACGTCGGTACTTACGTTATAGCCCGCGTGTAAGATTTGTCGAAATCAGTTTCACGCCGCGGTACGATGATGTGCATATCATAAGAAGCTGTTTTCGCCGTATTCCTCTGGGTTTAGCAATAGTTCACCATAGCTTCGCCAGACATACGAATTAATAGGTAATGTTTCATTACATCGTTATGAAGGCCGGTAGCGAGCACTACAACCATAGTTGGCATTGCCGCCATATGACGCCAATTATAGGATCTATCGTACGAGCAGTTTCAATTAATGACATTGCTCTGTGGTAGAATACATGACTCACAAAGAATGCCTGCGTGCTAGTGTCCACCAATGGCCATTGTATGCACACCATCAACTAAAACTTTCAGCCTCTTAAACATAAACACCGGTGGAGGTATCTCTTTTTGCAGCAAGTTACCTGTGGCCTCACACCTATCGGCCACGCTGCCTAGCTTTTCGGATCTAGTGACGGAGTCCAGCGCAATCGAGGAGCTGAAGGAGGCAAGAGAGTGCTTCCGCAATCGTCCATGTCAGAAGCTGCTACTGGGTCGTGAGTGTTTGGACCAGTGTCCTTGAAAAGGTGGAAGACCAGACTGCTGAGTCCAAAAGTGGTGACCGTTCGTAATAGCTTGGTACTCGCAAACGCTCGCCATACCCTTTATACATGACCAGTCACACCGGAGCTGCAGCAAAGGGGAAGCAGGGCAAGTCAGCGCTGCTCTCCGAAGTGCTCAGGCATGTTCGCACGTGCACGATGATTTCCGTAAATGCGACGATCAACAAAATCACTCGGCGACCAGCCATTGGAGTGTTCGGAACGGAATCGCTCAGAGCACTGTGATTTCTAGAAATAAGCCGGACTCACTGCTGGATACGCCGCAATTTTGCAATTCTCCGGCTGCGTTGACGGACGGATGCTTCGGAATCCGCAAACTGTGACTGAGCCATGTCTTGGGGTAATATGACTGAAAGACAGCCGCCATTTCACGTGTCATTTCTTCATGTATCAAGCTATTCCCCCCAAACAATCTCGGGTATTGTTGCCGAAAAGTCAGCAGTTGATGCCGCTTCTAAGGCTGGCCAACCGAGGTGATATTCGCCGCTACAACCGAGCCCATAGCTTCACACAAATCGACAGGATGAACGCCTGGAACAATCACTCCATCAGCCAAATTATCATCCACGAAGTTTTCAAAAAGAAGACATCCTTGAGCGTTCATGAGCCACCAAAGCACATCCTACCTGCAGACAACCACCAGCATCGTTGCGGCATCATTGACAGTCCTTGGCATGGCACAGTACGCAGGATCAGCGGCTAATGGACATGTAAACGACTGGTTGGCCCTCTTTTAACGCCACTTTACCGTCGCGTTTCGGTCGGCACAGGATGCGGTCGTCAACTTCAATGACTGCGTCACCACCGCGAGGCATTTCGATTTTTTCTGACGAAGCAGCAGAACATGGAGGGCACCTCTTTCGATGGGTAAGAAGCTACCTCACGAAGAGATCCATGTTCATCCTAACAGAAGATGGACCTACGAATAAGCATTTCTCAAGTCGTGGGGTGCCACAGGGTGGCGTATTGAGCCCGACTTTTTTCAACCTAGTTCTGGTGGGGCTCACCGAAACGCTGCCACAGACGGCTAATATATCTCTCTACGCTGATGACATCTGCATCTGGGCGTCCGGCGGGACACGGCCTCAAGTGCGCGCAAGAATACAGAAGGCGGCAGCATTGACATCTGCCTACCTTCGCAAGCAAGGTTTGACTATCGCTACAGAAAAATGCGCAGCAGTGGCATTTACACGCAAACCGATGTCATTCTACCCAGTGTGCATCGAAGGACAATCAATTGCGTATAAGAACATCCACAGATTCCTAGGTGTCATCGTGGATCGCGACCTAACCTGGAGTCCGCACATCACATCTGAAGAGAAAGCTCATTTGCATTGAGATTGTATTTAAGTTCGTTGCCGGAAAATCATGGGGCCCATCCGTGTGCTCAATGCTGCAGCTGTACACAGCCCTCTTTCTCGGATTTCTCCGGTACAACCTTCCTGTACTATCCAACACGTGCAAGTCTAACATCCGTGCACTACAGAGCGTGCAAGCCGAAGCACTTCGGACATGTCTTGGCCTTCCAAGATGCTCATCGACAGTTGCAACTATCGCTATTGCACAAGAACAGCCGGTCACAACTCATATCGTTGTCGAGACGCTGAGAGCGCACATTCGGCATTTATCACGGCTACCGTCACTTCATTTAGCGTGTTTGCCAGTGCAGAGGCCCCATGCTTCGTTCTGCGGTATTGCGACGAAACACCACGACATGGTACCGCCTGGCTTCAAACCTGCGATGCACCCGGCATCTGCGTTGTGGAGTCTCCATCAACCTGACGTGTGCTTATTGGTTCCTGGAATTGTTAAGAAGGCACGAATGTCACCACTAGCCCTGAAGCTGTTGTCTTTGCGTCTGTTGGACGAAATGTACTTGAACCGCATGCATGTTTACACTGATGGCTCCACTAATTACAACAGCTCTACTGGAGCAGTGGTTGTTCCATCTGATAACGTATTGTTGCGGTTCAAGTTTTCTCACATCACGACGTCGACAGCAGCGGAACTCGCAGCGCTTCAAGGTGCGGTCAAGTACATTCTACAGCAGCCACCTAATCAATGGGCCGTCTTTTGCGACACGAAGTCAGCCTTACAAACACTACGCTTTGCTTTACGGCACGGATTACACGAACAGTTGGTGTATGAGATAAGGCACGACTACCACCAAGCGCTCGAAGGAGGACATGATATTATATTTCAGTGGTTGCCGAGTCATTGCGGAATTGTCGGCAATGACCGCGCGGATGAAGCTGCACGATCGGCGCATGACCAAGACCTTCGGACACCCATACCATTCCTGAGAACGGACGCCGCGCGGCGACTGCAATCACTTGCTCGCCGTATTACGCTTCTACAATGGAATACGCAGGGTTTTTCCAACGCACGCCTGTATTCGATTGACCCAAATTTGCAACTTCGTTTGCCATCCGAGCTCTCACGACGCGATGCAACCTTACTGTGTCGCATGTGGTTGGGCGTGGCATTCAAGAATGCGTATTCGTGTCCCATTGGAATGGCCAGCAGTGCGGCATGCGACTTTTGCGCCTGCGAGGAGACGCTGGAGCACATTCTATGCCACTGCCCATCATTCAAGGCTCAACGACGTGTATTGGAAGTCAAGCTCCGTCACCTGGATCCAAGACCACTGACCGAAAAGAAGATCCTGGGACCTTGGCCTACGGTTTCGCATATGCGCAAGGCCACGAAAGCACTCATGTGCTTCTTGAGGACCACCGGACTTCACGAGCGCCTGTGAACGAACACCGCGAGTTCGTGTTGTGTAGTGTCAAGCTAACTGTGCAGCCATCTCTTTCTCAATCTTCTTCTTTCTTCTCTATCCTTTCCTTTTTATTATTCCCCCCTTTCCCCACCCCACGTGTAGGGTAGCCAACCGAGCCAAAGCTTGGTTAACCTCCCTGCCTTTCCTCTTCGTTTCTCTCTCTCTCTCTCTGACGCACATCTTCCAAAAGAATGAGTCCTGGTAAAAAAAATCAAAGGAGAGATAATTTAAAGACTACGACGAAGATTCGCTTGCAACTAGAGCTCCGTGTTTTTGGAGTTTATTTGTCTTGAAGTCCAGATGGTGTTTTATTGGAGTGTATTCCTTTTGCCAGAAATTCGGCGTTTATCGAAATTTATTTCTCAGAAATTCGTAAGTCCCAGAAATTCTGAGTTTATTCTTGCAGCACTCTGAATGCTCCAATATCTTAGATCAGGGGTCGGCAACCTTTAGAGGTGGAGGGCCGAGTGGCGTGAAGCCGACACGGCGGAGACCATAGTCATTTCAGGCGGGGGGGGGGGGAGGGGGGGGCGGGGGGTCTTCGCAAGCAAAGAGGAAAAAATTGGCTAATTGTAATTGATAATCATGTAAAAACGTGGAATAGAAATCGTTTTTATTTTTCGCATGCGTGCCGCGAGTGTGTAATTTAAAAGGAAGATACAAGCAAAAACTTTATTTCACGATCAAAGTGCCATGTCGACTTGAAGAAAAGAGTGACAAGGGGAAGGGTTCTGACGTGGTGCCGCGAGCAGCATATTACGGCCACGCGGGCCGCAGGTTGCCGACGCTCCTCTCAGACGAAAAGATCTGAACAGGAACACATCAGAACAAACCAGGCGTACTTTAGCTGTCTGGAAGATTTGAACGCACATACACATACACACGCAAGCACAAATACCTGAACACAAATTAAGCGCCTACGTTTGCGCGTATTACCACTTCAAACCTTGTTCTAGTAGGCGCAAGCATACTCTAGAAGGTCCGCATATACGATGTCGTCTGGCACGGTCAAGCATGGCCTCCGAGATTGCGCGCCGGTGAGTTTCCCTCAGGCCGTTCCAATTGCCACGCTCCCCAGCAAAAAAAAAAAAAAAGAAAAGAAAGAATGTAATCCACAGCGCACCCGGTTACCGCGAGAGGGCGTGCTAACTGATTACGGCTGGAGCGCTAGAGGACGGACGTGTTTTTCGTGGGCTCCGGAATGACAGCGACAAACAAGTTTTTTCTGCATGATTCGAGCTTGCTTTTATTAGTTATATGAGTACGTAAGGCACTAGATTGAAGCTTAATTGGGGTTACAACTTTGTACTGTTTCTTGTGTGACAGTCGCCTGGCTTTAGTTTTTTTTGTTCGGCCACCACGTGGCTGAAGGGTACACAAGTGCTTTGAAGCATACTGGCGGAGTTTTGTGGTACCTTTCGGCTTTGAGTGTGTGTAATCCGAAGTGTGAACGATCTAGCCATGGTCGAAAAGACCGCAAAGTGTTCACGGTGCGGAAGGGGATGGAAAATAGAGGTTTGTGCGGATGACAAGACAGAACAAGCTGACGCCAAGTGTAAGCAATGTGAGTTAGAGGCGAAAATGGAAATAATGATGGCTGCCCAGAATGAGCTCATGGTAAGAGTCGCCGAGCTGGAGAATGCGTTAGACAGAGCGCGAAAAAACGATGTCTATGGGAGGAAGGCTTAAGTCAGCTGAGGAAGGGTTAGCGAAGGCAGTCATGGTGAACAAGGAAGCAAGCGACGGCGGGAACAGGGGGGCATCAGCCCCATAGTGGGAGACGCGAAGGGGGAAACAGGTTTGGGGAAGACAGGTGCAGGGGTCACAGGACCCAGTTTCCGCGAGGTGGTTTTGGGGATGGGACGCAGCAAAACAGCTGCGGTTGCGCGAGCTGGAGATCGAGGCAGTGGCCAGGTGCGGGACAGTCCAGCAGAAAAGTCGGAGCGCGTGATAATGGCCGGGGACTCGAATTTAGCTAGATGCGCAGAAGCAGTCAAGGAAAGGGTGAGAGGCGACAAACGAGTTTAATAGGGACGTTCCCGGGACATAAGCTGGGATCAGTGATGAGACAAGCTAGCGCAAAACTCGCAGCTAAAGCTAATGGACGTAAACTCGTGGTAATTGCGGGAGGTCTAAACGACGTCTTGAATGAAGAATCAGCCGTACTAGCGACCACATTGGCGAAAGGGGTCGATGACATGCGCGCCATTTCCCCTCAGGTGCAGATAGTGGTATGCACAATACCGGAGGTACCGGTGCGTTACGGCAACCTGCAAAGAGCGGTTGTCGACGCAAACAAAGAGATATGACAGATGAGTCGAGAGAAAGGCATCGAGGTAGTGGAAGTAAACAGAGAGGTGCACAGGTGGGGTGGTTTTCGAAGAGACGGAATACACTTCAATAGGAGGCTTGGTCATGAGGTGGGTTGGCGACTTGCAGGACGCGCAGTAGCTTTTTTGGGGGGGCACGCGGGCCCTTCGGTGTCCAGGGTAGCGTGTAATGAGGACAACAACCAGGGGGGACTCTGTGACAGGTAGTATAGCGAAACACCAGAGAAAAGGTAAAAGAAGGGAGAAGGCGCGTGTCGTAATTGGTTACATTAACATGCAGGGTGGCAGAAAAAAGGCAAAATGGTTAGAGATTGAGGGACAGTTAAACAAGGAACAGATAGGTGTTTATGCGGTTACAGAAACACACCTTAGAGGCTTGGAAGGGCCACCACATATTGACAGTTATATTTGGGAAGGATGCAACAGGATCATATCAGAAAGGACAGGTGGGGGGTGTTGGAATGCTAATTCATAGCAGAGCAAAATGGGATAGAGTGAAGCAAACGAGTTCAGAGCACCTATGGGTGTCGGGCACCGTAGGTGGAAAGAAAACGTGGCTAGGTGTAGCTTACTTGTGGACGGGGAATAACTGCAGAGAAAAGAATCTGGAGATAGTGAAATGCATAAGTACCGATATTAAAGTATTTGGTCATGATGCCGAAATAATCCTTCTAGGGGACATGAATGCTCACATACATGACCTTGACGGATATTCAGACTCCAATGGCAAGTTATTGCTAGATCTCTGCGAGCAACATAGTCTTGAAATAGTTAACGCGGGGCCTAAGTGTGAGGGACAGATCACGTGAGAAGTCGGAAACAGGCAATCGAGCATTGATTATTGTCTCATGACAGAAGGAATCTATGACAAACTTAGAGAGATGATAATAGACGAGGAAAGCATTAACAGCTTGGGTAGTGATCATAAACGCATAACATTACAAATGGGATATAAAACTGAAAATAAGAACCTAGAATCAAACAATGGCAGCTCGTATTTAAATGAGAAGCAAATAACAAATATAGCCGCAAGAGTCGAGGAAGAGGTAGACAAACTGCCAGGCAAATACTGGAAGTATAGTGAGCTGCTACATGTAATCACGAAAGAGATAGAAAAAGAGAAGAAAACTATTTCTTGGAAAGGAAAGAGAAAGCCAAAAAGTTGGTGGAACAAAGAAATCCGGGATGCGATCGAGAAGCGACGTGAGGCATCACGGCAGCACAGACAGGCAGAAAAGGAGAAGCGGCCCAGGATGAAGTCAACCAAGTATGGGAAATATATTTAGAGCAAACATCCATTGTGCAGAAATTAGTCGAGGAAAAATTAAAGGCGAAAGTGAACGCTGGATGACAGATATTCGCGAAAAGAAGAAGGCCGCGCCTAGGATATTTTGGAGCCACCTAAAAGTGCTAGGTAGGAAGTCTGTCACAATGCAACAACATATGGTAGATGAAGGAGGAAATCAATTGGAAGGGTATGAAGCGCTAGGTTACATCCGAAAGGTAACAGCCGATTCGTTTAAAAAGGCCGCCCAGGGGAGTCCCCCGGTGAGTAAAAGTATGCAGAAGAGTACAACCGAGGAAGATGTAGTACTTGAGAATTTCAATCGGAAGAAGGCCGAACGAAAAATTCCTAAGCGCACTACTCCGGGCTTAGATGGGGTTCCCGTCAGCCTCATTAACGAACTAGGACATAGCACTAAAGAAGCACTGCTGAAAGCCGTAGAAAAGTGCTTACAGGAGAGGGAAGTACCAGACAGTTGGCGAAAAAGTAGAATGAACTTAATCTATAAAGGCAGGGGAGAAAAAGGATAACATTCGCTCGTAAGGACCGCTAACCATTACATCGGTGCTATACCGGTTGGCGAGGCAGGCAGTAAAATTAAAAATAGAAATGTGGGTAGAGCAAAATGATATTTTGGGAGAACTCCAGAATGGATTCCGAATCGACAGGCGGTTGGACGATAACCTTTTTGTTCTTACACAGTGTATAGAAATATCAAAAATAGAAAACAGGCCCTTATACGTAGCTTATCTAGACATCACCGGGGCATATGACAACGTTAATCAGGAAATTTTGTGGGATATATTGAAGGAAGTGGGCATAGGTGACGACTGTATACAGCTTTTGAGGGAAATATACCGAGATAATACAGTTTGTGTAGAATGGGAAGGATTAAGCAGCAAGGACAGCGTTGACATTAGCAAGGGGCTGAGACAGGGATGTCCTTTGTCCCCGCTGTTATTCATGCTGTACGTGGTGAGGATGGAAAAAGCCCTAGAAGGTAGCAACATTGGATTTAATCTGTCACACAAACAGGTAGGCGCGATGGTGGAGCGCAAGCTTCCAGGGCTATTTTATGCTGACGATATTGTCTTATTAGATGTGAAGCATCCTATGGCGAAGCTTAATCCGGTGGTGGTGGTGGTGGTGTGCCGCGTGGCCTCACTTACTGCGCATGCGCGAACCCTTAAAAAAAAACCTCCTCTCCCCCTCTTTCTCCTCATCCCTCCCCGCGGCAACCACACCCTCACTGCGCATGCTCCTACCCTTCTCTCTCTCCTCCTACGCTCCCCCCTCTCTCCTCTAGGCATCCCTGCCCGCGGCGTCCACACTCCCCACTGCGCATGCGCGTCCCCCCCCCCCTCTCTCTCCTCTCCTACGCTCCCCCCCCTCTCTCGCCTCGCGACGCCGACGCAAGCAGCGCCTGCCAGCGAGTTTCTTGGTTGAAAAAACCGACTGCTCGCGCTGCACAACCGTTCACTGGCCACCCCGTATATATGGCAATGGATCTTGACCTGCAAGGTGGTGCCGGTGGGAGATTTCTCCTGTGTGTTGTTGAAGAATAAAAAAATTCGCAGCGTGTGCGTTAACTAAAAGCGGACTGCGGGTCTCTGTGTCCAATCGGAGTCTTCCGTCTCTCATTGCCCATTAGCAGCGATTGGCAGGTTCCAGTAGGAAACACCGCTCCATCACTGCCTGCTTTGCGCCTCCCCAGTTTTCTCTCCTGCGCAACGCTGCGATGAGCGCCAGCGTCAACGCCGCCGCCAGTGTAAGCGTTAGCGCTCGCTGCTTCACATCTACACATGGTTCCCTTTAGCGGTAGATGGTGTAATTTTTTGTGGACGGTCAAGATGATATACAGCGGCTGGCAGATATATGCGGAAGGGAAGGCGAGGCTCTAGGACTATGTTTTAGTGCAACAAAATGTGGATTGATGGTATTCATTGATCAAGAAGACCATGCGGTCTTAATACAGGCCCAAGAAATACCGAGGGTAAGCGAGTAGAAGTACCTCGGAGTGTGGGTAAATGAGGGGGGATATATATATGGAGGTAGAAGAGAGAGCATCGGTAACAAAGGGAAAGAGGAATGCTGCAATCATGAAGCACAGAGCGTTATGGGGATACAATAGGTACGAGGTGCTTCGAGGGCTGTGGAAGGGTGTGATGGTTCGGGGGCTTGCATTTGGGAACTCAGTGGTGTGCATGAACTCAGAGGTGCTATCAGGAATGGATGTAAATCAAAGGACTGTGGGACGCCTCGCGTTGGGCGCTCACGGGAAGACGACAAATGAGGCTGTAAATGGTGATATGGGATGGACAGGTTTTGAAGTGAGCGAAGCTCAGAGCAAAATTAGATTTGAAGAGAGGCTGAGGAAAATGAAGGAGAGTAGATGGGCAGGGAAGGTTTTCAGGTATTTGTATAGAAAAAGCGTCGACACGCAGTAGAGAAAAAGAACTAGGAGGCTCACCAGTAAATATACGGCTAGCAGTGTGGGCGACATGGCCACAAGGAGCATTAAGCGAAAAGTCAGAGAGGCGGAGAGGACTTATTGGATGACAGCGATGGAAAAGAAGCAGGCTCTCAGTGACTACCGAAAGGGAAAAAACGAAATAAGGAGGGAGAGGTTTTATGATAATTCAAGGGGAAGCGCTTTACTGTTTGACGCAAGGTCGGGTTGCCTTAGAACGCGTAGATATAAATCGAGATTCTGTAACGAAGAAGAACAATGTACATGCTGTGGGGGGAACTAAGGAAACGATGGAACATGTAGTGATTGAATGCAGTGATATCCACCCATATATACGTGTGGGCACGAGTCTACATGAAGCCTTGGGCTTTAGGGACAACAATGGAAAGCTGAACACGTCCGCGATAGAAATAAGTAAGAGACGGTTAGAGTATTGGTGGGAGAAAAGTAGTGATAAAGGACAAAAATGAAGAATGGGGAAAAATAAGGTCATTCTGCCTTAAGAGGCAGAGGGATGGACCATGAATTTATATTTTTCTTTGCTATAATAACATAGATTTAATCAATGTAGATAAGGCATTAGGCCAACATAAAAAGAAAGTTTTTTTCGAGCCTGGTGGCAGACATGTCACCACCCCGTTATAAAGGGGACGCTCATAGCATCCATCCATCCGGTGGCAGTGGAGACCGCAGGAGACCGCGGCCAGAAAGCAGAGCGCACGGTATTCGAGCCTGCACATTCGTTCACGCTATGTTTGTTTTTTCGATATTCATTCGTTCGATGTTCGTTTTTACAACGCCCGACGTATCTACCAAACACCGTAAAACTCACAATGCCAAATGGGCGACCATAAATGAATATAAAGCCAGTAACCTTTTCTGGAGCCGTCACAGCACTGGCGACGTTGAGTCTAGACGCATGGAGACTGGCTCCATTATCCTCCCTGTCCCTTGCTTTAGTGGTGCGACAGGCGGCAGCTGGAAAGGGAAACTGGGGAAGCCTTGCGGGCATATGCGAAGCATTGTGCGCTGTGCGAGCGCAGCTCTCGCGCCAGACCCGGCAGCGTCGGCGATATCTCGAGGAGAGAGCATGCCGAATGCTGATGCCGAGTGCCGAGTTCGGTCGGATCAGCGTACTTCTCCCGCGTGCGATCGACCTTATTGTTTTGTAACCGTGCTCATGCTCCTGCGTTGGCGCGGTTACGTACTCATGCTGCAGCGGGCGTGGATGCATCGCTGGCGTTCTGCAAAAATGAGAGCAAATTTTGGCATCCGTCCGTCCCTCCTTCCCGCGTCGCACACCACCACGGCGCATGCGCGTCCCTTCTCTCCCCTCTCTCTCATCCCCCCACGCTCACCCCCTTTCTCTCCTCTTAGGAATCCTCTACTCTACGGAGCGGCGCCCGCGTCCCGCCTCCTACGTCCCCACAGCGCATGCGCGTCCCCTCCACCTCTCCTCTCCTACGCTCACCTCCGTTCACTCCTCTAGGAATCCTCTACTCTATGGAGCGGCGCGGCCGCCTTTCCGACCGTCAGTGGCGAGCGCCGCCGCGCGGAGGAGCGGGCCACGCCCACCTTAGATATTACGACTTCTACGTGAAATTGGGACGGCCGGAGAGAAACCCACCGGCGCGCAATCTCGGAGGCCATGGTGCAAGTGCCGCCAGGGGACCGTATGTGGCGTCTCGCACTCCCGGGGGGCCCCGCATACGTTGACGTCTCTCGCGCTGGGTTCGACAAGCCCTTTGTTAAATTTGTGGAACTTCTGGTCTACGAGATACTGTTGACGCGAGGTAAATAGGCATGGGACAGGGCACGCAGCGCGTAGGCAAGGATAACAGCCGCTCATTTAGGGTAATTGACTGGATTCCAAGAGATGGCACACACTAGAGAGGGAAGACGGAAAGTTAAGTGGACAGATGAAATTAACAAGTTTGCGGGTATAAGTTCGCAGCAGCAAGCACATCACCGGGTGTACTGGTGGAATAGGGGAGGAGGCCTTTTGCCCTGCAGTGGGCGCAGTGAGTCAGCTGTTGCTGATCATGAAAGTTATATTGACGGGAGTTCAACATACGTCGGTCTTTTGATGAAGAGCGGCAAAGGGTCTTATGACCGTTACAAACAGTTTATCGAATAAATCTGAATTGTCCGACAATTTTACCGGCGAGTTGCTATGGGATTTTTTTTTTCGTATTTGATCGGAAAACATGGAGCCTTATCTATAACCTGCCATGTGCAGACAACAGCACCCAATTGTGGATTTCACAAGCAGTTTTCATGCATTCGGAGCGCCAATCATGAATCGACCTTTCCCCAAACCCAAAGTAAAACATGTACGGACGGGAAAGTCGCCTAAAACGTTTTCCGAAAAAGACGCTTACCTTCCTCCGTGATTTTCATCTGCGGGAAATTGTCGTTGCCCACCTTTTGGACGGCACGGATAGAATCGAAGCTATATTACTGATGTCCCAGATGCACTTGATACCTCGTGCCGCATATATTACTCACAACATGGCTTGATCACATTAAGTAATATTAGTTTATCAGGCCATGGCGGGCAGCTTCCCATGTCGCAAAACCTACGAACCTGTGGCCCTCGCCCCTTTTAGAACTCGCATGTTTTGTTATCGTTGCCAAATACTTCGATTTATACACTTCGCGAAAGCAACAAAAAGGCTCCACATCTCTAACCGCCGACCACCTTTGAATTCGCGGGCATAAATTTATTCATACCAATCTAGCCCCAGGGCTCCCACGAATGGATAAAAAGCCGGCAGATCCCACGCACTGTGGGATGCGATGTAATGCGAAGCAGCTAGGAAGGAGAAAATCCTGCTTTACATGATTTGCATGTCATGTTTGACATGTTAGGACCTGTCATTTATGTTCGTCATACAGTCACGTCGCGCAATACCAATTTTGGTGTATATCAAGCTAGCGAACTGGACGCAAACGCACCATGAGCGTGGCATGTAAATGGCATTGTAGATGACACGCATGCCAAGATTTTCATCTTACCACCTGCCACTTATGTTCGTTATACAGTCATGTCACTCAATACCAAATTGGGTGTATCTCAAGCTAACGAAACGGCCGCGAGCGCGCCATGAGCGTGGCATGCAAGTCATGTCGCACATGACAAGTCATGATTTTTATATTACCACTTGTCATTTATGTTCGTCATACAGTCACGTCACTCAATACCAAGTTTAGTGTATATCAAGCTAACGAAACGGCCGCGAGCGCACCATGAGCGTGGCATGCAAGTCATGTCGCCCATGACAAGTCATTATTTGCATATTACTACCTGTCATTTATGTTGGTCATACAGTCACGTCACTCAATCCCAAATTTGGTGTATATCAAGATAACGAAACGGCCGCGAGCGCACCATGAGCGTAGCATGTAAAGCATACTTTTAATGACATGTTAGTCATTATTTTTATGATATGACCAGCCATTTACGTTCGTCATAGAGTCATGTTATGCCATGCCAAATTTGGTATAAATCCCGTTAACGATACGGCCGGGAGAGCACAAATTCGTAGGCGGCTAGATAGATAGATAGCTAGATAGACAGAAATCTAGATAGATACGCTCAAAGTCGCCGAAGTTCGCTAAGAAATGCTTCGCATTTAAAAAAATTGGGGGACGCTTAAGCTTCGCCGTTACGAGTTGAACGCGGTAACGATATACTGTCCCTAGCATAGGTCGGCACTTTAAGTGAGTACTCGCTCAAACTCACTCACCACAATATTTTTCAGCCTTCGCACTCACTCAAGTTCACACTCACGTCCACTCACACTCATGAGTAGTCACTCACGTTCACACTCACCTCCACTCACACTCGTGAGAACTCACTCACGTTCACACTCACGTCCACTCACACTCATGAGTACTCACTCATACTCAACTCACCACGTTCAAATCAGTGTGAGTGAGTGTGAGTTGAGTGCACTCATGAGTGAGTGTGCAGAGCTGACTCCCTAGTGCGTACTTCAACCACCAAGTGCCTACATTTAAAAGCGAATTATTTCATAGAGAACTTCAGCGACTTTGAGCGTATCTATCTATCTATCTATCTATCTATCTATCTATCTATCTATCTATCTATCTATCTATCTATCTATCTATCTATCTATCTATCTATCTATCTATCTATCTATCTATCTATCTATCTATCTATCTATCTATCTATCTATCTATCTATCTATCTATCTATCTATCTATCTGGCCGCCTACGACTTTGTGCTCTCCGCACAAAGTCGCCGCATCGTTAATGGGATTTATACCAAATTTGCTATGGGATAACATGACCATATGACGAACAAAAATGGCTGGTCATATCATGAAAAGCATGACTAACTTGTCATGAAAAGTATGATTTACATGCCACCCTCATGGCGCGTTCGCGGCCGTTTCATTAGCTTGATATACGCCAAACTTGAGATTGAGCGAAGTGACTGTATGACGAACATAAATGACAGGTGGTAATATGGAAATCATTGTCATGTGGGACATGACTTGCATGCCACGCTCATGGCGTGCTGGCGGCCGTTTCGTTAGCTTGATATACACCAAACTTGGGATTGAGTGAAGTCACTGTATGAGGAACATAAATTACAAGTGGTAATATGAAAATCAAGACTTGTCATGTGCGACATGACTAGCATGCCACGCTCATGGCGCGCTCGCGGCCGTTTCGTTAGCTTGATATACACCAAATTTGGTATTGAGTGGCATGACTGTATGACGAACATAAATGACCTGTAGTAATCTGAAAATCATGACTTGTCATGTGCGACATGGCTTGCATGCCACGCTCATGGCGCGCTCGCGGCCGTTTCGTTAGCTTGATATACACTAAACTTGGTATTGAGTGACGTGACTGTATGACGAACATAAATGACAAGTGGTAATATGAAAATCATGACTTGTCATGAGCGACATGACTTGCATTCCACGCTCATGGCACGCTCGCGGCCGTTTCATTAGCTTGATATTGTCACGAGGCGTCTTCGTCACGAGAATCCACAGAAGACGAGGGTGCGGCAGACAAGCTTTATTATTAATGAGGCGAACTTGTGCCTCGTACAAGTACCAAAGAAACAAAACGAGCCAGAGCGGCGTGTACATGCACGGCTGCTGCCGAGCAAAAAAGAACAACTTACAGCTTATGTGCTGCAGTATTTAAGCACTGTCTAGTCACACGGGATATGCGCGTACGTGTCATCAGATATTGTCCAGCCTGATACGATGGGCCCATCGGAAGTTTAAAGCTTATCTCAGTCGGTTCTAACCTATGTAAATGACGTAACAGCTGTCCCTCGGTGGTCCCAGCTGCGAAGCCGGACACGGCACGTGGCATTGCTCCCCCCTTCAAAAAACATCGCCTCGATGTTCCAAACAAGCGTTAATGGCATAAAACACTCAAAAAATATTTTCACAACAACAAAGAGAAATAAGGGCACATTATATCTGCTGGCGCACAAAATACGGTTTCAAGCGTACGACGTGAACAATTTCAGACCGTCCACGTCGACGCTGAGAGTCTGTCACCCCATCGGGGATGATTTCATAGTTCAGTGGCCCTACGCGACGAACAATTCTGTAGGGGCCAAAATAACGCCGAAGAAGCTTTTCGCTGAGGCCTCGTCGGCGAACTGGCGCCCATAGCCAAACTTGCTCGCCGGGTCTGTATTCTTGATGGCGGTGTCGAAGGTTGTAGTGCCGGGCATCCGTCGCTTGCTTTCGTGCCGTGCGTACTCGAGCCAGCTGCCGAGCCTCTTCAGCGCGCTGCTGAAAGGTCGCTACGTCAGGGTTTGGGTCGCCTTCGTTTACATGCGGCAGCATGGCGTCCAGAGTTGTTGTCGCTTCGCGTCCATAAACAAGAGTGAATGGTGTCAACCCGGTTGTCTCCTGGATGGCCGTATTATAAGCGAAGGTGACATATGGGAGCACTTCATCCCACGTTCTGTGTTCAACATCGACGTACATGGACATCATGTCCGCCAGGGTCTTGTTCAGCCGTTCCGTGAGGCCGTTAGTTTGCGGATGGTATGCGGTAGTTCGGCGATGGGTGGTGTGGCTGTACCGCAAGATGGCTTGCATCATTTCGCAGCAGAAGGCTGTCCCTCTGTCAGTGATAACGGCCTCAGGTGCACCGTGGCGCAGAACGATCTGATGAATGAAGAATCTGGCAGCCTCTTGAGAAGTGGCTCGTGAAAGGGCGCGGGTTTCTGCGTACCGAGTCATGTAATCCGTCGCTACAATTATCCACTTATTCCCTGCAGTAGACGTCGGAAACGGTCCCAGAAAGTCCATTCCGATTTGCTCGAAGGGCCTTGTTGAGGGTCGGAGTGGCTGCAGCAGTCCGGCGGGTTTCGTTGGTGGCCTCTTGCGGCGCTGGCACTCTCGGCACGTCCGTACGTAGTGCTTGACTTCTTCTAGAATGCGTGGCCAGTAGTAACGCTCACGGATCCGCGCAAGCGTTCGTGTACAGCCGAGGTGCCCGGAGGTCGGTTCATCGTGTGACGCCTGCAAGATTTCCTGACGTAATGGCGAGGGTACGACGAGGAGGTAGGTACTCTTCCTAGAGTCAAAGTTCTTCTTTACTAGGAGACCATCTTTTAAGCAGAATGCGCGGAGGCCACGCCGAAAGGCTTGGGGGGATCTCGCTACGTTTTCCTTCAAGATATTCAATGAGGCAACTCAGCTCAGTGTCGGCCCTTTGTTGCACGGCGAAGTCGGAAGCGGTGATCACCCCCAGGAAACTAGTGTCGTCGTCTGTACATGGCGGCGGTTGTTCAACGGGGGCTCGAGACAAACAGTCTGCGTCGGAATGCTTTCTTCCGTTCTTGTGCACTACAGACATATCGAACTCCTGGAGGCGCAAGCTCCACCTTGCGAGACGTCCGGATGGGTCCTTTAGATTCGCAAGCCAGCATAACGCATGGTGATCGGTAACGACGGTAAAAGGTCTGCCGTACACGTATGGGCGGAATTTGGAAGTTGCCCACACAATTGCCAGACATTCCTTTTCGGTGGTCGAATAGTTTGACTCTGTCTTAGACAAAGATCGACTAGCGTACGGCGATCACGTGTTCTCGTCCGTCGCGCCTTTGAACAAGAACGGCGCCGAGGCCGACACTGCTGGCGTCGGTGTGGATTTCTGCTGGCGCGTTGTCATCAAAGTGGGCCAAAAGAGGCGGCGTTTGAAGACATCTCTTGAGCTCCCGAAATGCTTCTTCTTGAGGTGCTTGCCACACAAACGAGCTGTCTTCTTTTGTTAGGCGTGTCAGGGGGCTCGGAAATCCGCGAGAAGTCCTTGACGAAGCGCCTATAGTAGGCGCAAAGTCCGAGGAAGCTTCGGAGGCTCTTTTTTTCGCGGGGCTGCGGGAAGTCTCGAACTGCAGCTGTCTTCTCTGGATCTGGTAAAACACCGGCAGAACTGACAACGTGGCCGAGGAACTTGAGCTGCTCGTAGGCAAAACGGCATTTCTGGGGTTTTAACGTAAGTCCTGAAGCCCTAATAGCACCAAGTACCACTTTTAACCTGCTGAGGTGTTCCTCGAAGGATGGAGCAAATACTATGACGTCGTCAAGATACACCAGACAAGTTTTCCATTTCAGACCAGCCAACACGGTGTCCATTACTCTTTGGAAAGTTGCAGGGGCAGTGCAAAGTCCAAATGGCATGACTTTAAACTGGTATAGCCCGTCAGGTGTAATAAACGCCGTCTTCTCACGATCCCTTTCGTCTACTTCAACCTGCCAGTAGCCAGTCCTTAGATCCATGGATGAAAAGTATTTGGCATTGCAGAGATGATCGAGGGCGTCATCAATTCGAGGGAGCGGGTAAACGTCCTTTCTGGTGACCTTATTGAGTCGGCGATAGTCGATGCAGAATCTCGGAGTGCCGTCCCGTTTCCTCACGAGCACGACTGGGGAAGCCCAGGGGGCTTTGGGAAGGTTAAATGATATCGTCGTGAAGCATTTCTTGTACCTGTTGCCGGATTGCCTCACGCTCTTTTATGGACACACGATATGGCGACTGGTGACTTGGCTGCACATTTTCATCAGTTATGATGCGATGTTTCACGAGCGTTGTCTGGCGGATCTTGGATGACGTAGCGAAGCAATCCTGGAAGCTATCGAGTAGTTTCTGCAACCGTTCTTGTCTTGGCAGGGGCAACGCCGGGTTCATATCAAAAGATACGTCATGTGGACGAGCATTAGGTGCGTCGTCGATCGTGGCTATATTGCTTATATCAGGGATAGTCTCGAACAGTGCCACAGTGGTGCCTTTAGCCAGGTGACGATATTCCGAGCAGAAATTAGTGATAAGTACACTGGTGGTTCCTTCAACAATGTCAACGATTCCTCAGGCAACAGCCAAACCTTTTTCAAACAGCAAACTCTGGTTGGCCTCGACCAACCCTTCAGCGCAGATGCAGCTGTCAACGCCCACGGGGATGAAAGTGCTCGAGTGTGGTGACAATGTCACGTGCTCATCAAGAACACTTAGTGCAGCAGATAATGCATGACTTGGATTTTGAGTAACGTTCTTTTCCGGTGACAGAGTGATTGTTTGCGCTCGAAGGTCTATGATTGCGTTGTTCGCCGAAAGGAAGTCCGCACCGAGAATGACGTTCCGAGAGCACTCATGCAGGACGACGAATACAGTAGGGTACATATGTCCTTCCACTTCCACACGAGCTGTGCACCGTCCCTTTGGTGTTATCACGTGACCACCTGCTGTCCGTATCTGAGGGCCTTCCCAAGAAGTCAGAACCTTCTTTAGCTGATCTGCGAACACCGCACTCACGACGGAAAAGTCAGCACCGGTATCAACCAACGCAATAACATCGCGGTTGTCGATTTTCACTGCCAGGTCCGTCGACTTTACCCTGGCGTTGCAGGTACGTCGTGGTGTACTGTCGCGGCTTGGTCGGAACTTGGTGCTAACGTGTCGCTCGTTTCGTCCGCACGCTCCAGGTAGGGTTACTCCGCTGGGACTTTCGGGCGGGGAGGGTGTTCAGGAATGTACCGGGCAGCAACCACACCTCCATTGGTTGCCGTCTTCAGTTTCCCAAGCGAGGGCTGGGGGACCTTCCCTGTGTTGCGTCTATGTAACCAGGGCTCGGTGAAGGGTAGCGGCGAGACGATGGCGACGGCGACCTGTAGCGGCTTGGTGGTGAATTTTGCCTTTGTAGATAGTCTTCGATCTCAAGCGGCCTTTGACCAGGTCGTGGACGTGAAGCGTCGATGGGGAATCCACGTATTCCGAGGCTCCTGTAAAAGCAGCGGCGGTATATGTGGCCAGGTTCGCCGCAGTGGAAACACAGAGGGCGGCGATCGTCAGTTCTCCAGACGTCGGACTTTCTAGGAACGGCCCTTTCGACAAAAGGTGGGCGGCCGTTTGGTTGTGGTGGCGCGTACGTCGGTCGGTTGGCGCGTTGCGCTGGCGCGTACGTCAGCCGGGTTGGGCGAACTGGGTTGCGAGCGGCGGCGGCGTACGACATAACCTGTGGTCCTCGAGGAGCCCATTCAGGTTGGCTTGGCGAAATTGACGGCCCGGTCCCCAGCGCCTGCTGGACTTCTTCTCTGATGACCTCGCTTAGCGTCGCGACTTGAGGACAGGAACTCGGGAACATCTTCCGCAGTTCCTCTTGGACAATTTTCTGGATGGTGTCCCGTAGGCTACTGAGGGTTACGGCGTCGGACTCGGCAGGTGACGTACCGCATACCAGAGCAGGGCGTCCATACTGTCTCCTCCGTTGGTCGAGTGTCTTTTCCATGGCGGCGGCTTCCGTTAAAAATTCAGCGACAGATTGCGGTGGATTGCGCATCAAGCCAGCAAAAAGTTCTTCTTTCACTCCTCTGATAAGAAATCCCAGTTTCTTTTCCTCTGGCATTTCCGGATCTGCTCGCCCAAATAAGTGCTTCATTTCTTCGACGAAGACAGCAACAGTCTCGTTAGGTAGCTGGAAGCGAGTATGCAGCTGCTTCTCTGCCCGTTCCTTGCGAGCAACGCTTGAAAATGTCCGAAGAAGGCTGCGTTTGAAATCTGCCCATGTCCTGAGCAGTGATTCTTGGTTGATGAACCACGTACGCGGAGACTCTTCTAGTGCGAAGTAGACGTATTCCAACTCCGCGTCGTCGTTCCACTTGTTGCATACCGCTACTCGCTCGAACTCCTCCAGCCAATCCTCGGGGTCCTCGCTCGGCGTTCCCCGGAATATGGGTGGTTCACGAGGTTGCTGCAGTACGACGGCTGTCGGCGGCTGGGGTTCGCTCATTTTGATGGAAGTGGCCGCTTTAATGGCAGGGGTCTTTTCTGGAAGGAGGCCGTGCTCAGGCGGAAGTCCTAGCTGTCGGCGGCTCCTTCTCTGGTCGTCTTCCTTTGCTTGGTGAGAACTGGTGTCACGGTTGCACGAGGGCGTACTGGACATACCCAGCACCTCCACCAGATGTCACGAGGCGTCTTCGTCACGAGAATCCACAGAAGACGAGGGTGCGGCAGACAAGCTTTATTATTAATGAGGCGAACTTGTGCCTCGTACAAGTACCAAAGAAACAAAACGAGCCAGAGCGGCGTGTACATGCACGGCTGCTGCCGAGCAAAAAAGAACAACTTACAGCTTATGTGCTGCAGTATTTAAGCACTGTCTAGTCACACGGGATATGCGCGTACGTGTCATCAGATATTGTCCAGCCTGATACGATGGGCCCATCGGAAGTTTAAAGCTTATCTCAGTCGGTTCTAACCTATGTAAATGACGTAACAGCTGTCCCTCGGTGGTCCCAGCTGCGAAGCCGGGCACGGCACGTGGCAATATACACCAAATATGGTATTGAGTCACATGATTGTATAACGAATGTAAGTGGCAGGTGGTAACATGAAAATCTTGGCACGCATGTCAGCTACAACGCCATTTAAATGCCACGCTCATGGTGCGCTTGCTTCCAGTTCGCTAGCTTGATATACACCAAAATTGCTATTGTGCGACGTGACTGCATGACGAACATCAATGACAGGTCCTAACATGTAGAACATGAGATACAAATTATGAAAAGCATGATTTGCTCCTTCCTGGCTGCTTCGCATTACATCGATTCCCACAGTGCGTGGGAATCGATCTGCCGGCTTTTTTGTTGTATGATGCTACTCGAGAAGTTTAGATTGTGGATTAATGTAATGTAATCGATAAAGCTGAAATTGGCTTGTGTCAGTGAAGCTTTCGCATATGGCTGTATTTTGTGTAATGGGTAACCACGAGCAATTATGCACGTTAAATGTTTTCGAACTTGATACGCACCCACTACTTGGTCTTAAGCGAATACGCGCAGTAACGTCTGATCGTTTTGTGATGGGTGGCCGGCTTTAAACCACGAAGTAGTGATGATAATCACATGTTCTCACGCCCGATGGCAACGTACGCTTGTACCACGCAATATTGCTGCGATATTACATGTTTTACTGTGAAGCCTGTAACAGGACGCGTGCATTTCCAAGCAGAGGAAGTTATTTTCACTGTATTTCCAAGTAGACGCGTGGCTGTATGGTAGAAGGCCTGCTTGCCACGCAAACGACCTGGGATCGATCCTTACTCGGACCTGGAAATTTCTATTATTTATTTTATTTGCATCTTTCTCGATTTTTCGGTCACGGAGAAAATGATGATTTTTCGCTCACAACCAACGACGCCGACGCCGACACCAACGCCGGAATTTCTGCGAAACGAGCTCTTTAACGCTATCGCCTTAATAACGTGGTGGACCACCTCACTGGCAATGTTGAGAGGACGGCCCTGCCTTCATGTGATGCCAACTGTCATACGATATATATATATATATATATATATATATATATACACCTCCTTGCGGTAACAATCCGGAACACCATTCCTCGTCCACCGCAGCCACTGCCGGCTCCAACTTCCGTCGAGGCCGCCGTCGCCCTCCTCCGCTCAGCCCGTCCGGTACCTCTTGGCGCAGGGCAGCCCTTTTAGTCCCCATCTCGGCGTAACCCCCCAACCCGCCACCACCACCACCTGTCGATGAACTTCTCGACTTCGAGGAAGAAGACCCGGCTCATCGATGAGGTGTGGGGTTATTGGGGGCGCTGAGTAGCGAAGAAGATGAGTAGTTCGGGGGCACGCGCTCATGGTGGAACTGCGGCATTGAGTTGAGCCCGGACTCCAAGTAGTAAAGGAGTACTTTGGTGTTCTGCCTCCGTGTACTCTCTGAGGGCCTCAGGCGACCCTTGACCCTGAGGCCACAATATATATATAAAATTAAGACAACCGCTAAGTGGAGTCTCTTCTCTTACCAGGTACGTTTGGCCCATTGAAAAAGCTAGCCCGGTATATATATATATATATATATATATATATATATATATTTATTTATGTATGCATGTATGTATATATATATATATATATATAAAGGAAGGAATTGTAGTGTATATATATATATATATATATATATATATATATGCTTAAGGTGTTTATTTCACGGCATCGGCAACAATGCACCGTGGCGCCAGTCAACGCAGAGGTCGAGCGGCGGTGTTCTTTCCGCAAAGAGCCAAAAAGGAAGACCCACTAGAAGCCGCTAGGGAGTGAAACTGCTCACAGAGTTCCAACGCTTCGTTATAATTACCCCTGGGTATGAAAATGAAGCATCCTGGTGAACAGCTTTTCACTGAGAAGGTCACGGTAGTATTGAGGCGTTCCACGTTCACAATGTCGCGCCGACAACGGCGCACGTCCGAAAATGGTTGAGTGGGTTCGATCAGGTAGTTAACCGAGAATGTGTGTTCGCATACATGGTAGGGGCCTTTGTATTAGGGTAGCAGTTTTGAAGAGAGGCCAGTTGCAGTTTTAAGTAGCGACAGCCTTACAAGCGTCCCTGGGAGGAGCGTGGGGGCAGAAGTGTTGGTGTTACCGCTAATACTCTTCTGCCGCTGTTGTTGACGCGTAGTAAAGTTTTTCTTGATCTCGCGAAATTTTTTCATGAAATCTGGCTGTGGCGTTAATTGGCGGATACGCAGATGGATGCGGCTTGTATGGAACGATCATGTCGATCGTGTGCGACGGGTGCCTGTCATGCAGTAAGAAAAAGGGTGAAAAACCAGCAGTGCTCTGAGACGCCCTATTGTAGGCGTAGATGACGAAGAACCGAATGGCCCTAAATTTGTATGATTGGCGGTGACATACATTCAGAGCATGCCACCGAGCATAGGGCTAAAGCGGTCGGTAAGGCCATAGGCGTGCGCACGAGGGGGGGCAGAAAGGGCGGCCGCCCTTCCCCCCTAGTCACGTGAAAGAGGGGGGCGCGAATTCTGCCCCATACATTGACTTAATAGCAAGGGGGGGGGGGGCGTTGCCATGAACCTTCGCCCCTCCCTGCCCCTCCCCCCCTGAAGGGGAACCCAGCGCACGCCAATGGGTGAGGCCATTCGTCCATGGGCGGAAAGCAGCAGTTTGGCGGTATTGTTGCGACTCGGGTCCGGCGGGTCTCATCGTTGTTAGCTGGCCCGCCCGCCGGTCCCCTAGCCCATCTTTAGCAGAGAGGAAGGCGCTCGCAGGAGAGATATTGTCACGTGGTCGTGCCGTCGACGAAGGCAGCAGGCGACGTATCCAATATGAAACTGTTTATTAGGCCGAACTTGTGGCCGGTAAACGGAAAGTAAAATTACAGCAATACACGCTGGCACTAATAGCGGCGAACGGAGCGTCCGCCGTCGATCAATCGACGAGCGGTGAAGCGCGCCGGCATTTATAAGCGTGGCATCGAATTTTCCAACCTTATCACCGGTTGTCGCGCAAGCTCTGGAATAAGCTCGAGTGTTCGCGCTTCGCGCGCAATCTTAACAAAATTATCTATAACAATCGCGAAGCTTCTCGAACAAAGAGGCGCGGTTTGCGATGAGCGTTGCTCACAGTCTTTGTGGGCGAAAACCGAATACAGCAACTGTGAAAATTAGAAACGCGCGTGGCAATGCTCCCCTCTGAAAAAGCATCGTCCCAATGCTTAAAACAGAACACGGGGGAAAAATGCATGCGACAATAAACAACAGCAATAAAGCAAGAAAGTACAATAATAAACCAATAAGTGCAGTCCTCAGGTTCGCTAACGCGGGTGATACGGTTTGAGGTGCACGACATGGACGACTTCAGGTCACGCACGGCGCCGTTGAGAGTTAGTAATGCCGTCCGGGACAACCTCGTAGTCCAGAGTGCCTAGACGTCGGAGCACTTTGTACGGTCCGAAGTATCGCCGAAGAAGCTTTTCAGAAAGTCCACGTCGGCGTATGGGTGTCCAGACCCACACTCGATCGCCAGGCTGGTATTCCACGAAGCGTCGTCGAAGGTTGTAGCGACGGCTGTCGGTCTTTTGCTGGCACTGGATACGCAGACGGGCGAGTTGCCGGGCTTCTTCAGCGCGCTGTAGATAGGCGGTGATGTCGAAGTTTTCTTCCTCGGTGACGTTTGGTAACATCGCGTCGAGCGTCGTTGTCGGGCTGCGTCCGTAGACCAACTTGTATGGCGTCACCTGTGTCGTTTCTTGCACGGCCGTGTTGTACGCGAAGGTCACGTACGGAAGGATGGCATCCAACGTCTTGTGCTCGACGTCGACGTACATGGCCAGCATGTCGGCGATGGTATTGTTGAGACGCTCGGTGCGGCCATTGGTCTGTGGGTGGTAGGCGGTGGTCCGGCGGTGGCTCGTCGGGCTGTATCTCAAGATCGCCTCAGTTAGCTCCGCAGTAAAGGCCGTACCTCTGTCGGTGATGAGAACCTCTGGGGCGCCATGACGCAGGACGATGCCTCGACGAAGAACTTGGCTACCTCGGCGGCGCTTCCTTTGGGTAGGGCCTTTGTTTCGGCGTAGCGGGTGAGGTAGTCGGTAGCCACGACGATCCATTTATTTCCGCAAGTCGACGTTGGGAACGGCCCGAGGGGGTCCATCCCGATCTGCTGGAATGGTCGCCGAGGAGGCTCGATCGGCTGAAGGAAGCCTGCTGGTCTTGTGGGCGGTGTCTTCCGTCGCTGACAGTCTCGGAACGTCCTTGCGTAGCGGGCGACGTCAGAGGCAAGGCGCGGCCAGTAGTACTTTTCCTGTGCTCTTGCGAGTGTGCGGGAAAGTCCGAGGTGTCCAGCCGGCGGGTCGTCGTGTAGTGCCTGGAGGACTTCTGGACGCATTTCTAAAGGCACTACGAGACGGTAGTCGCCTCGAAGCGGCGGGAAATTCTCCTTTATGAGAACTCTGTTTCGCAAGAGAAACGATGCGAGAACCCGCCTGAATGTCTTCGGAACAATCGCTGTCTTGCCTTCGAGGTACTCCATAAGGCCCCTGAGTTCCGGGTCGGCTCGCTGTCGTTCGGCGAAGTCGTCGGTACTGATGGTTCCCAAGAAGAAGTCATCCTCGTGGTCGTCCTGCGGCGGCGGGTCGACGGGGGCGCGAGACAAGCAGTCGGCGTCCGAATGTTTTCGGCCGGTCTTGTAAACGACGGTGATGTCGAATTCTTGAAGCCTTAGACTCCATCTTGCGAGATGACCTGAAGGGTCCTTCAAGTTAGCTAGCCAACACAAGGCGTGGTGGTCGCTCACAACTTTAAAGGGCCTGCCTTAGAGGTAGGGGCGAAACTTTCACGTAGCCCAGATGATGGCGAGGCACTCCTTTTCTGTTGTGGAATAGTTGGCCTCTGCCTTGGATAGCGACCGGCTAGCATAATTGATTACCCTTTCCAGTCCGTCTGTCCTCTGCACAAGAACGGCGCCGAGCCCCACACTGCTTGCGTCGGTGTGCACTTCTGTTTCGGCGTGTTCGTCGAAATGCGCAAGTAATGGATGCGTTTGTAGGCGTCGTTTTAGTTCTTGAAATGCTTCCTCCTGCGGCGTTTGCCACTTGAACTCGACGTCAGTCCTGGTAAGGTTAGTGAGTGGCTCGGCGATGCGGGCAAAGTTTTTGACGAACCGCCTGTAGTAGGCGCACAGGCCGAGAAATCGGCGCACGGCCTACTCGTCGGCAGGTGGCGAGAACGTAGCAATGGCGGCTGTCTTCTGAGGGTCGGGGCGTTCTACGGACTTGCTTATCACGTGGGCCAAGAACAAGAGTTCCTCGTAGGCGAAGCGGCACTTTTGAGGCTTCAGGGTAAGTTTGGAGGTCTTGATTGCTTGAAGTACAGCTTCAAGGCGCCGCAGGTGTTCGTCGAAGTTCTAGGAAAACACAGCGACGTCGTCCAAGTACACAAGACACGTCTACCACTTCAAGCCGGCCAGTACGGTATCCATAACACGTTGGAAGGTCGCGGGGGCCGAGCAAAGACCAAAAGCATTACCTTGAACTCGAACAGGCCGTCTGGAGTTATGAAAGCAGTTTTTTCTCGGTCTCTCTCTCGTCGACTTCGATTTGCCAGTAACCTGTCTTAAGGTCCATTGACGAAAAGTACTTCGCGTTGTGGAGTCGATCCAGGGCGTCGTCTATCCGTGGGAGGGGGTACACGTCCTTCTTCGCGATCTTGTTCAGGCGACGATAGTCGACACAGAAACGTAGCGTCCCGTCCTTCTTCACCAACACCACGGGAGACGCCCAGGGACTCTTGGACGGCTGGATTATGTCGTCGCGTAGCATTTCGTCGACTTGCTTCTTTACGGCTTCGCGTTCTCGCGTTGAATTTTGATACGGGCTCTGACAGACTGGTCAGGCACTTTCTTCGGTTATGATACGATGTTTGGCGACTGGGGTCTGTCGAATTCTTGACGACGATGAGAAGCAGCCCTTGAATTGCAGGAGCAGATTTTTGAGCTGGTCTTGCTTCTGCTTTGGGAGACTGGGGTTGACGTCGAAATCTGTTTCGGGACCTCGATTCGTCGAAGAATGTTCGGCAGTATCGGAGATGGCGAAAGCATTGCTGGTGTCCACGAATTTCTCGATGTAGGCGACCGTCGTACCAATGTTGAGGTGCCTATATTCGTGGCTGAAGTTTGTCAGCAGTACCTTTGCTTTGCCGTCGCGCAACTCGGCGATGCCTCTTGTTACGCAAATCTGGCGATTCACAAGCAGGTGCTGATCGCGCTCGACGACGCCTTCAAGGTTAGCGGGTATTTCTGTGCCGACGGAAATGACGACGCTGAAGAGAGGCGGAACGGTGACCTGCTCTTCTATTACATTCAAGGCATGATTCTCCGGCGTTGTGTGGGGCGGCAACGCTTTTTCTGAAGTCAGTGTTATCGACTCAGACCTCAGGTTGATGGCGGCGCCGTATTGACTTAGGAAGTCCATCCCCAGTATCACATCCCTGGAGCAGTGCTGCAGAATTAGAAAGCTGGCGGGATAAGTCCGGTTATTGATGGTGACTCTTGCTGTGCAAACACCGGCCAGCGTTATTAGATGATCCCCAGCGGTTCGGATTTGAGGGCCTTGCCAAGCAGTTTTCACTTTCTTCAACTTCGTCGCGAAAGGCCCACTGATGACGGAATAGTCAGCTCCAGTGTCGACGAGAGCGGTGACGTTGTGGCCGTCGAATATTACGTCGAGGTCGCTGGTTCGTCGTCGTGCGTTGCGTTTGGGTCGCGGCGTCGGATCACGGCTGCGTCGAAATGTTGCTCTGCTTCCATGTTACGTCGTCACGTCTTCGTCGGCCCACGATGTTTCGTCAGCAGGGCTTCGACTGCTTCCCGTCGTGTTCCGCAGGTTTCGTCGCGTTGTCGTCGTCGGCGGCCGCGGAGGATCTTCGGCATTTCGTCGTACAGCAACCGCACCTCCATCGGTTGCTGCACTTAGTTTCCCGGATACAGGCTAGGCGACCGGCCGCGGCTTGGGCCGGTGTACTGCCGGCGGTGCGGTGAGGTGTAGCGGCCTGGCGACGGCGATTGAGAAGGACTTCGCGGCGTCCATTGCGCTCCTGCCAGGTAGTCTACGATGTCTTGCGGTCGTTCACCCCGCTGTGGACGTGGCGCGTTGACGGCGAAACGTCGTAGCCCCATCTGTCGGTACTGGCACTGGCGGTAGGTGTGGCCAGCTTCTCCGCAGTGGTAACAAAGTGGGCGGTGGCCAGGGGTGCGCCAAACGTCGGTCTTTTTAGGAGTGTAGCGTTGACCGGCGGGTGGACGATATGGCGTCGGTGGCGGTGGCGTCTGGCGGCGGAACTGCGGCGGTGCGACGTCTTCACGTGGGCGTGGCGGGGGGAGCGTTCGACGTGCTGCGGCAGCGTAGCTCATGGCCTCCGGTTGAGGCTGCGGTGGTTCGGGGATTCCCAGAGATTGCCGGACTTCCTCACGAATGATATTAGTGATTGAGTGCACCTGAGGAGGCGATGATGGGAACATGCGGAGCAGTTCTTCTCACACAATGGTCCTTATCGTCTCGCGCAGGTCGTCGGAGCGGAGCCCTTGGACTTCGGTGATGTGTGGCGTGGAACGACGAGCATATTGCCGGTTGCGTATGTCTAGCGTCTTCTCAATTGTCGTTGCTTCAGCGACAAATTCTTGGACACTGGTAGGTGCGTTCCGCATCAGTCCCACAAAGAGCTCCTGCTTGACCCCTCGCATGAGGAGGCGAACTTTCGTCTCTTCGGGCATGGCAGGGTCGGCGTGGCGGAACAGTCGCGTCATTTCTTCTACAAAGATGGTCACGTGTTCTTTTGGCAGCTGCAACCGTGTCTCAAGCAAGGTCGCGGTCCTTTCTTTTCGGACGACACTCGTGATCGTCTCCAAAATAGTGCTGCGAAACAGTTCCCAGGTACGAATTGTGGACTCCCGATTCTGGAGCCACGTCCTTTCTGGTTCTTCCAGGTAAAAGTATACGTGGCGCAGCTTGTCCTCACAGTTCCAGTTGTTGTACGTTGAGACCCTCTCGAACGTCTCTAGCCAGGTTTCAGGGTCTTCACACGCCGAACCACGGAATGTCGGCGGCTCCCTGGGCGGCTGCATCACGATCGCTGCAGGGCGCACTTCCACCGTCATCGTGCATTTTGTCTTCGTCTCCGTGTCTTTTGGCTTGGCAGGCAGGGGTCCGTATTGTGGGGCCAGTCCTTGTAGTCTCGGGCTAGCTCGACTTTCCTGGATGGTGTCGGTTTCTTCTTGGCGACTTGGGCTGGGTTTACGGCTTGACGGGGGCATCCGGAACATGAACGCACAGCTCCTCCACCAGATGTCACGTGGTCGTGACGTCGAAGAAGGCAGGAGGCGACGTGTCCAATATGAAACTGTTTATTTGGCCGAACTTGTGGCCGGTAAACGGAAAGTAAAATTACAGCAATACACGCTGGGACTGATAGCGGCGAACGGAGCGTCGGCCGTCGATCAACTGACGAGCGGTGAAGCGTGCCGGCATTTATAAGCGTGGCATCGAGTATTCCAGCCTTATCGCCAGTTGTCGCGCTAGCTCTGGAATAAGCTCGAGTGTTCGTGCTTCGCGCGCAATCTTAACAAAATGATCTATAACAATCGCGAAGCTTCTCGAACAAAGAGGCGCGGTTTGCGATGAGCGTTGCTCACAGTCTTTGAGGGCGAAAACCGAATACAGCAACTGTGAAAATTAGAAACGCGCGTGGCAATATAACAGACGTTTATTCACATTTGGAGATCAAAGAACAGAGAGTGCTTTTTTCAAAACGTCTTCGGCTTTTAAAGCCCCGAGTCTGGCAACTTGAGGCAATAAAACCGGTGTCAGCAACACCCGCCAATAAGGTGTCCTGCCGCCACAAGCCCTGCCCCCAGAAAGGAGGTAACGGAACGCAACACAGATTCCTCAAAAGGGCAAGGACAAGAAGTCCAATTGGGGAACACCAATGACCCACACAGGGGGGATGTCCATGTAACATGCCCAAACGACTCGAAATTGTCGGCGAGGAGGAAATGTCCGAAGGGGAACCGGACAGGTGCCAAGTCGGTGACTTCTGAAGATGTGGTTGTTGCTGTCGACCACACCTGCAGCCGCTAAAGGCTCCGTCCAGCTGCAGAGACATGTCACGTCGCTGGGAGGGGGAGTCAGCAGCTCTTTCCCACGCAGGCAGCATCTTGCAACAAAGGGCTGTTCGCCGCACCCTTTCTGGGACTTCTGATCACCTGAGCACGCGGCACGCACTTGGGCATACCAGGAAAATGGGGTTAAACTTGCCCCTCCGAAGGGCAGCGAACCTGGGAGGAACTTTTGATTGACAGGAGCATTCTCCGCTGCCTCTGCCGTGATGGCTTCCAAGGCCGATCGTAACAGTAAACAGCTGGTGTTCTTTGAGAATCGCTTCGAGAACTTCACCCAAGAAGGCACGGCCCCGATCGTTGAGCAGCTCTTTGATTGGGTCATGAGGCAGTACAGATCAGTGGAGCAGGAGGGAAGATACATCAGTCGCTGTAGCCGTTGGGAGGGCGGACATACGGCGTAGCGCATTAGATGGTCAGCACCGACGATGACCCACCGGCTACCAGCCTTCGTTAGAGGATGTGGTCCATACAAATTGATCCCAACATGCCCTAACAACCTGCCAGGGCAAGATAATGGTTGAAGACCTGTTGGTGACAGGTACGTTGAAAATTTTGTGCACTGACATTTGAGGCAGGAGCGAACCAAATTTTGCGCGTAGCGGCACCTCCCACGCCAGTAGTGTCACTGTCGAATTTGGTGGTAAGTTTTGGATACCCTAGAATGGGCGCATATGTAATAACGCAAACTATGGAGTATTACTAGTTGCGAGAGGCGGCCGTTGGCATTGTAGTTGCGTCGGTGAAGCAGGTCGTCTCGAATAGCAAAGTGGTGGGCTTGACGTACCAACGCGTGGGTGGTGTTGCCTATGGATAGGTGAGCAAGTGTATCAGAGAGGCTATTCATTCATCCTTGCGCTGTTCGGTAGCGATACTGTGAGCGTCCATGGAAGAAACGGAACTGTGGGATACTTAGCCGTGGGCATTATAGCCAGGTAAACAGTAGCTCGAGATGGCGTCGGCGTCTTGCTGGCGAAACCTGCGCTACACAAACCCAGGATTTGCTGAAGTTGACGGCCTTGGGCCGTCGGATGCCAGAAGAGGACAAAGTTAGTCATATTCTGAAACCCATCGTGGAGGATGTCAACCAGCTCCGCATCGCAAGAGGCAGTCTCGAGCGGGTAAGTAACGTCCTCCTGCACGGCCGATCATTTGAAGGCTAGAAACTCGGTGGAATTACACCGAAGTTCGGGCTCTTGTACAGAGCTCCACCGACGTGCTTGCTCTGCGCTGTGATCTCTGTATGAATCTTCAATCGTCAAGCGTAGTGCGAAAACGCCTACGACTGTTACATGTGAAACGCACATCTTGATCTGTCACCGGGATCATCTCAACGTAACAACAATCTGCATAATCTGCATCTCCTTATCTATCTATCTATCTATCTATCTATCTATCTATCTATCTATATATATATATATATATATATATATATATATATATATATCAGTGAGAATAATAGTTCAATGGGCCAGTTGTCTTGGCTCAGCAATGGGTTGTAACACAACGGAGGCGTTGTCAACAAGGATAAATTATTTATTTAGTTCCCAACAGTTTCGGGAGGGGGACCTCCCTTCGTCAGGGGTTGAGTTAAACTAACGTCTCTAGCGGCGTCCACTCGCCTTCGACAACATCTCAGAGGAAATGGGAAAGAGCAAAAAAAAAAAAAAAACAGAACACCCTCGACACAACACAACACGACAAATTAAGAAAAATTGTCCACAGTCGAGGGTCGTTGAGCGTCCACATCTGCTTATGATCTCGTGTTTACCGATCCTCGTGGTGCGGAGGGCCACCCAAAGCTGTCGCCGCGGCGGCCGGGACGAGTCTGCGCCGCCACACGTGGAGGCAAGAGCGTCCCCTTAATGGGTCGGCTTTCCACCTTTCATGTCCGCTCGTTCCTTGTCAATAGCCCCCAAGTGGTAGGGGGAGCGTGGGCACTGCACATTCTACAAATGTGAAAAAAAGAAAAAAAGAATAAAAAAGAAGACAAGAAAGATAAAGAAAGGACACTGCAGACATACGAGCCAATCAAGAAACAAGCATGGTCTCAATTTATGTTTCCCTCTTGCCAAAATCATCTTCGTTCACCTCTCGGAGGCAGGAGAGTCTGCCAGGGTCTTCGTTGATGCCGGATAATAATGTTCTAAATTTGAAAATAAATTACCAACTCGCCCAACAGTCCATTCTTCTTGAAAATAAAATATGCCTCTCTTTGTTCGCGCTCCCGCGTGTTTCGAAAACCCGACTGTAGAAGGGTGACGCTCATATCTTCAAAGCTGTGGTTTGGCAGGCGTAAGTGTCTGGATAAGGGTAGGTTCGGCAGCGAAGTGGTGTGGTACCGGTGGTTATTGAACCGCAGTCGGAACGGCGTGTCTGTTTGGCCAATGTAGTCTTGCCCGCACGCATTGCAGTGTAGCATGTATATCACATTACTGGAGTCACAATTAAGGTTTTCTGTGATTTTGAATTTGAAATCTGAGGAGCTCGCTTTTAATTCACATGTTGTGACAATGTGGGGGCATACTTTGCACCGAGATTTTCCGCAGGGGTGGCACCCTGGTTCAATTTTAGCAGGGCTTGTTTTGGCTCTGACAAGGATGTCCTTCAGGTTTTTATCCCTGCGGTACACCACGCGAGGTGGTTCCGCGAAGATGGAAGTTAATCGTTTGCTTTGCCTAATTATATTGAAATGGCGGGAAAGTATGTTATTAACTCGTGGCACTGATGAGGAGTAAGTTAGCACAATATTTGTTTGGGAAGTTGTTTTTGATGCTGTTTTTGGCTCCTTAATTATGGTATACCGGTTCACGTTGCGAGCACGTAGTATGGCATCGTCAATAATGTATTCGGGATAATTCTGTTGTGATAGGGCATGCTTTAGGTATCCTGCATGTTTGTCAAATTCCTGTATGTCGGTGCATATTCTTCGATACCGGTAAGCCTGAGAATATGGAATACCCGTTTTGCAATGTCTTGGATGGCTGCTGTTGAAGTGTAGGTACATCTGCCGGTTTGTAGGCTTTTTGTAAAGGTTTGTTGTCAGGCGTTCATTTTCCATCGAGACAGTGACGTCCAAGAAGTCAATTCTAGTTTTGGAAATAATATGTGTAAACTTAATTGATGGGTGGAGTTCATTGAAATCACATATAAACTGGAGAAGGCTACTCTCATCGTGGTTCCATACCATGAATACATCGTCCAAGAATCTCCGGTAATACAAAGGTTTCAAGGTGCGCCCTTCTATAAACGGGATTTCAAGGGATGCCATAAAGGTGCTCGCAAAGTTCGGGGCCATTTTTGTGCCCATTGCAGTGCCACTGACCTGAAAGAAGTGCTTGTCATTGAACTCAAAATGGTTATGATTTAGTACAAGTTCAAGAAGTGTAGACAGTACCGCACCACCAACACCTGTCGATGAGTCAAATTTTTCATATTCAGAAACCATAGCCATTATTCCGTCACGATGGGGTATGTTGGTGTACAGGGAGCAGACGTCCATGGTCACTAGAAAGCTATCACCTGGTATACTGAGATCAGAAGTTTCGCGGATAAAGTGGTTTGTGTCCTTTAGGTAAGAAGGAAAAGTTGGTGGGATGTCTTTTATCAGGGAATTTATGAATTCTGATATATTTTCTGTTGATGTACTGTTACTGGATACTATCGGAAGTCCCGGATTGCCTGATTTGTGTATTTTAGGGAGTAGGTAGAATCGACCGGGAACAGAATGAGACGGCAACATCGCTTTTAGCATTTTGCCGGTAATTTTTTCATCCTGGCGGAGGTTACTTAGGATTGCTTTTATTTTCTTTTCCAATTCGGGAGTCGGGTCCTTCGGAAGTTCTTTGTAGAAGTTTGTGTCTGACAGTTGCCGGTCGTAATGACAGTTGCCGGTAGTAATTAGTGGTAATGTCGGGGTTTCTTCGCAGTTCATTGAGTGCTCTTTGTTCTGACTTTCATAAGTTGTTGCGAGATGGTCGTATTTTCTCGTACGCTCTGATTATATCTTTTTGGACAGCTGATATATACATATCAAGGTGTTTGTCCCTCTGCTCACTTGGACACCATGATTTGTCTCTACCAATCAATCTATTCTCGTCTGGACTCTTTTCCCGATCATGAAAGTATTCCCGGAGGCGGAGATTACGCGCAAAGTTATCGAGGTCTTGGTAAAGTTGAAACTCATTAAATATGCCGGATGCTGGGCAAAATGTTAAGCCCCTCGCCAGAAGTTGGAGTTGAGGGGGTGTAAGTGTTGTGCTAGACAGGTTAAGGACATTGTTCTCACGAGTTTTTGAGTGCGCTGGGTTATCTGTGGCACGTGGGTGTCACATCCATATTCGATAGTCGACGGGTCATTGTGATCAAATCTACGCTGTTGTTCTGAGTTGAAATGAAAACTCAGAACAACAGCGTAGATTTGATCACAATGACCCGTGGACTTTTCGTAATTCGTCGACTTTTCGGAATTACTTTTCGTAATTGAGCAACGAGGTCAGCGCTTATCACGGAATAATCGGCGCCCGTGTCTAACAGAGCGGTTACCGGGTGGTTGTGGACGAGAACGGATATGCGAGCAGATACACCTTTGTCGTCGATGGTATACGTCGGCGAAAGCAAGTCGTCGGATGTCGGCGTTCAAAAACCATGAAGGCAGAGTCAATGTCTCTTGAGTCTGTGTTCCCGCACTTGCCATACTTCTGTCGAGTTGTGGAAGAAGACCGACCTCAGGTGGTAGGCCTAGTTGCCGCCGGCTACGTCGTAAGTCAGCTGGTTCTTCCAAGGCGTCACTACTGCCGGGATCTTCCTGCTGGTTGCAGTGCATACAACACTACCCAGCAGCTCCACCAGAAAATGTCACGTGATTATGAGTACTACACAACCTCTGTCTACAGGAGTACTATACGTCGAGCCAACCGATCATCAGAAACACGACCTCATCGTCTTCTCAACTTCCTTGTCCTCTCCTCGGTTGCACAATGGCACATACGCACATTGGCATAGCTCCATCTCATTCCATGCCCGTGGCAATATATATATATATACAAACGATACCTTATAATGACCTGTTCGTTGCTTTTCGGTTTTCGTTCTCCTGTTGATGTTCCTGTCTTCCGAACCAATTGCGACAGTGCATGTCTGTGTATCTGTAAAACTCGATGCCAACGTGCACATCTCATTTTGGATGAAAGACGCGCCCTGGCTGATACGTCAGAATAAATTTTGTTCGTGACTTTCACTTTTAATTCACATCTAAAACCAAATATTCACAATATATATATATATATATATATATATATATATATATATATATATATATATATATATATATATATATATATATATTGTGAGCGCAGTCATTGACTCTTTGTGAACTGGACTTATCATCATCATTTGTACAACTTCTTCACCTGTTTACATAATCATCAGTGTGTGTATGCTCGAGCTCGACTCGAATAAAACGATACCTTATAAGTGGTGGACGGTGCTTCTCGATCCCCAAGTCCTCTCGCGCGTTATCACTGGAGCTCCGCTCGGGTCGTCGCGTAGTACCGCCTGACATGGCCTCTCAAGACAATCCTGCTTCATCCGACGCCGCCGGCCCACTGCAGCCTCCGCCGTCCGCTCTGGCCATCCACAGCCGCCAGCGTGACCCGCCAGTGTTCACTGGTCTACGAGGGGACGACGTTGAAGCCTGGATACAAAACTTCGACCTCGTCAGTGACTTGAACAGGTGGGACAACCCCCAGAAGTTGCGCAACGTCCCCTTCTACCTGTCCGATGTCGCCAAAACCTGGTTTTCCAACCATCACCCAGATCTTTCCAACTGGGACACGTTCGGGCAGCAGCTTCGTCAGATTTTCGGAGCACCCACAGTTCGTGCTGAGGCACCGAACAAGCTGGCTGAACGTATTCAACTGCCAGGTGAATCGTACACCTCGTACATTGAGGCATGGCCTCCGAGATGGCGGGCGCGCGGCGGGTTTTTCTCCGGCCGTCCCAATCGCACGGAGAGAGCGCATTTCCCGAGGTGGGCGTGGCCCGCTCTTTTCTCCGCACCGCGGCGCACTTACTTGGGATCGGAAAAGCTGCCGCGCTGTTGGCGCAGCTTGCATGTGGCGAGGAAAAAAAATGGTTTTGCGCTTTTATTAACCTCGCGCTGATTTGGAAATGTCCGGTCAAGGTGTACGAGAGGCCAAGTCAATGCCGGGGCCTATCAATTCTAAAATGGGCTTTTCTTTTTTTTTTTTTTTTGCTGTAGATTTGCGCCGCCTTTATTAGAGCACTTAGAAAAGCGATGCCTCTGCAAGAGATCCGCATGTGCTAGAAACTTACCTTACTTCGAAATTTGCGGGCTGTATAGTATGGGGGCGCTAGCGAAGGAGAAAAAAAAAGAACGATGATGAGGCTGGGCGTGATGATGCCCAGAGCTCGCGCTCGCCCTGCCGCTAAAGACCGATCAGTCGCTGCCGGGTTTTTCGTGTCGCCTACGTGTTCTCTGAGGGCTTCGGCCAAACACTGGCCCCGAGCCCACAATAGATATGTTGATAATGTTGTAAGTAGATTTAAGGCCTGCGACGGAAGCAATATCGCAAAAAGCAGGTATCGGTGCTTGCTTCCTTTGTACATTTTTTCCTTCGGTGTAACAACATATAGCGAAATGAAAACACATACAGCAGCACTCAAATTTTCCATCAGGAACAATTTGTTTATATTTCCTTTATTAACAACTTGCAGGCACTTCCTTCTATACGGAATGCTTTACAGGCATTGTATAACAGGTGAATGCCGTCACAGCAGCGTAAAGAAGTAAAAAAGTGACACCGGCATAAAGGAAGCATTATCCACACAGAGTGAAGTGGCAGATTGTGGCCTTCATGCAGTCAATATACATTGTAAAACTGAAGCGAAAATTAAGATCATGAAAAAATCACGCACGCAAAGCTGCTGGTAAACACTGCGCGACGATCATTGCACTGCAATGCGTGCGAAGAAATTAAATAAAACAAAAAATGCTCAGACGTAAGAAAAGCATTATTCGCATAAGACAGCTCAGTGCTGCATGAATACAATACCATAAGTACAACTAAAATGTAAACTAAAAATAGGAACTGTGCACAGAACGAAGCACAACGAATCTACGCAGTAAATACTGCACGAAGATTACGGCACCACAAAGAAAAAAAAAACATGCGCACGCTGTAATCCCGCGCGCTCTGCTTTCTGCCGCGGTCTCCGCTGCCGCCGGAATCCCAAGTGAGTGCGCCGTCTCGCGGTAGCCGGGCGCGCGACGCGATGTACGTTTTTTTGCTGGGGAGCGCGGCGATTGGGACGGCCGGAGAGAAACCCCGCCGCGCGCCCGCCATCTCGGAGGCCATGATTGAGGATGTTCTTGCATTGTGCAAGTGCGTAAACTCCTCCATGTCCCAAATCGACCAAATACGCCATATTGTAAAAGACATCAATACCGTCGCCTTTAACGCCCTTGCTACGCAAAATCCGACCACCACTCGCGACGTAATCACCATTTGCCAGAGACTAGACGAGCTGCAGTCTCTTCGCCTCTGCTATGGCACCTCGGACATTCGTCTTCCTGCGGCCCTCGACATACGTACGCTGAACCGCGACATCGTTCGTGAAGAGCTACATGGACGCTGCTCTTCCTGCGCTCCTCCAGCTCCTCTACCTTCAGCACCAACCAACTTGCGGGACATCATTAAACAGGATATCGCTTCCGCATCACGTCTAACGTGTGCCGACGGTTCCAGCGCTCGTCAGGTACCAACGTACGCAGACGTTGCGGCGCTCTCAGCAGCCACCACCGTCCCTGCGCCTGCACCAGGTGACCATGTACCTGTTGCCTCGGTGTCACCACCGGTGCGTCGAAAGCCCTGTTACACCGTACCGCGTTCTCCTCGCCCGATCTGTTACTACTGTGGCTATAGAGGACACATCTCTCGGTTTTGCCGAAGGCGCCAGCAGGACGAGCAACGTGGCTACGGTTCAGAGGAACGAGGAGGTTTCCGTCCAACCATGACCTACCAGCGAACGCCCTACCGCTCCTCCTTCCACCGGTCGCGCTCTCCTCCTCACAGTATGGATATGCCTGTGAATTCCCGTCAATCTCGCCGCCGGTCCCTTTCTCCACATCGTCGTTCGGTCTCGTCTCTGCGACCCGCATCTCACGTCCCGAAAGCCCACTCGGAAAACTCCCCGATGCAGTTTTAGGAGGGGGAAACTGCATCCACCGGACAGCTAACCATTCCTCCAGAGCGACCATCGAACTTGTTAATAGTGATAGTAGAAGGTGTACGCGTCGAAGCCCTTGTGGATACTGGCGCTGCCATTTCGATTATTCGCGCTGACCTTTGTTCTCGCCTCCGCAAGGAGACCACGCCTTACTGGGGCCCATCTCTTCGCGCCGCGACGAACGCCATTACTCGCCCACTCGCCCACTCGCCCAGTGTACCATTCGTGTTCTCATAGATGGTATTCGTCATGATATTGTCGTTGCGGTTCTCCGTGAGTGCACCCACCAACTCATTTTGGGGTGGGACTTCTTGTCTTCTGCGTCCGCTTCTATATCTTGTCGTCAGCGCCTCATCCATCTCAATGCCGCTGACTCTTCTTTGCCTGACCAAGAAGAGCGCATTCGCCTCGTCACCTCCTCAGATTATGTGCTTTGGCCATCCAGAGAAGCAATAATAAGCGTTCGTTCCAAGAACATTGTGAATGGCGACGTCCTCGTACTACCTTACGCCCATACCGTACAACGAGGCATTCTGATCATTCCGGGCCTTATTCGTTTTTCTGAAGGGTCCGCCTTCCTTACTGCATTAAATCAAACCCCCGAAGCATTATTGCTGCCCTGTGGATCAACAGTCACTTGCGCGGTTGACCCTCATCCCGTCGCAACTGTTGTCCTTCCGAGTCAAGAAGAGATACCAGAGTCAAGCTCGCTGCCACTCAGCTCTTCCATACCTTTGTCGGCGACCATAAGCCCTGATCTGACAGCAGCCCAGAGGCAAGATTTGCTCAACCTATTGAACCGACATCTTTCTTTGTTCGACGTACATTCGGCTGTCCTTGGTGTGACCACTGCCGCTACTCACCGCATTCAGACTGACGACTCCCGAATTATTCACCGGCGCCCATATCGCGTGTCCCTGGCAGAGCGCAAGATCATCGAGGAAAACGTCTCAGATATGCTTCGACGGAATATCATACGTCCTTCCTCGAGTCCCTGAACCTCCCCAGTTGTTTTAGTGCAAAAGAAGGATGGCACAGTACGTTTTTGCGTCGACTACCGGGCACTGAACAAAATAACGCGCAAAGATGTTTACCCTCTGCTACGGATCGACGATGCACTGGATTCGTTGCATGGTGCCGAGTGTTTTTCTAGCCTTGATCTGCGATCAGGCTACTGGCAGATACCAATGTCCGAATCTGACATAGAGAAGACCGCTTTTTCCACCCCAGATGGGCTGTACGAATTTAATGTAATGCCCTTCGGACTTTGTAACGCGCCCGCTACCTTTGAGCGCATGATCGACAGTGTACTGCGTGGTCTAAAGTGGAAAACCTGCTTATGCTTTCTCGACGACATAGTAGTGTTTTCGTCCACGTTCTCGCAACATCTGCAACGTCTCGAAGAAGTCCTAGCCTGCCTTGCAAAAGCTGGTTTACAGCTGAATACGAAGAAATGCACCTTTGCGAGCAAGACGATAAAGGTTCTGGGGCAGTTATTCAGCAAAGAAGGGATTCTACCGGACCCTGAGAAGCTTGCCGCCGTCCTCGAGTTTTCCCGTCCATTGCGTCAAAAAGACCTTCGTAGTTTTCTCGGCCTGGCATCTTACTTCCGGCGCTTCATACGTGACTTCGCAAGGCTTGCGTCTCCACTCCATCAACTGCTCGCAAGTAACGCGCCATTCGTCTGGTCCGAAGACTGCGAAAGGGCTTTCCTGGCGTTGAAGCAAGCCCTGACATCCGACCCGGTACTCTGCCACTTCGATCCAGGTGCACCCACCATCCTTCACACTGACGCTAGCAGCCATGGTCTTGGTGCCGTTCTACTGCAGCGTGACACCGCCGCGCGCGAACGTGTCGTCGCTTACGCCAGTCGTGCTTTGACTGCTGCCGAGAGGAATTACACTATAACCGAGCAGGAGTGTCTCGCTGTTGTTTGGGCAGTACAGAAATTTCACCCATATCTGCACGGCCGCCGCTTCACAGTCGTTACCGACCACAACGCATTGTGCTGGCTTTCATCGCTAAAGAACTTATCGGGACTCCTTGGTCGCTGGGTGCTTCGTTTGGAGCAGTGCGATTTCGATGTCGTCTACAGGCCTGGAAAGAAGCACGAAGATGCTGATGCTCTCTCTCGCTGCCCTCATCCCAGCCGTGATAGCTCACCGCCACCGATTCACACCGACACTGCTTTACCTATCGCGGCGCTCAGTTGGCTAAGATCCAGCAGCCCATCCGTCCTTGTGTCGCATCAACGCATCGACCCTTACTGCCACTCTATTATAGCACGCATGGAAGGTGCTTCTGCTCCTCCGAACGCCCGACTTCGTCGACAGCTTAACCAATTCAAACTTCACGGTGGTGTTTTACATCGCTACGTTTATCACGTCGATGGAAACAAATGGGTGCCGGTTATACCACGTTGTCTACAACGTGAAATTCTTGAAGCATTTCACGATGATCCCACTGCCGGCCATCTCGGCTATCACAAAACGTACGACAAAATACGAAGTCGCTGCACCTGGCCTGGCCTCTCTTCTGCCGTTGCCAAATATGTTGCCTCATGTGCTCAGTGTCAACGGCGCAAACGACCCACCACTGCTCCTTCTGGCTTCCTGCAACCTCTTCCTTGTCCCGCTTTGCCGTTCGAAGTCATCGGGATAGACTTGTACGGCCCCCCTACCCGTCACCTCTAACGGAAATCGTTGGATTGTGACGGCTGTTGACCACCCAACTCGCTACGCGGAAACAGCCTCACTACAAGCTGGTGCAGCCACTGAAGTTGCTGATTTTTTTCTGCGCAACATATTTTTACGCCATGGAGCTCCACGTGTTCTGCTCAGCGACCGCGGCAAAGTCTTCCTTTCCTCCATTGTTGATGAGGTTCTGCGCGCCGCCAACACCATTCACAAGACGACTTCGGCCTGCCATCCGCAGACCAACGGCTTCACCGAACGTTTTCATCGCACTCTCTCGGACATCATTGCCATGTACATCAACCCCGACCACACGAACTGGGACGCCATTTTGCCATTCGTAACGTTCGCCTATAACACGGCTACGCAACGCACCACCGGCTTTTCTCCATTTTTTCTGGTCCATGGCCGCAACAATTTTTGTCTCGCCTCGAGCACTGCCGCCATCTGGCCCGAATTAACACCGGCGTCTCCCAGGAAGCTCGCAAGTCTCGCTACGACTCGACTCACCGTGCTGTCACCTTTTCTCCGGGAGACGAAGTTCTTCTCTGGACTCCGGTGCGCGTACCCGGCTTAGGCGAAAAATTCATGAGTCGCTTTATTGGACCTTACACTGTCATTGAGAAAACATCCCCCGTTAATTACCATCTCTCACCCATTAGGCCTCCCTCCGACCACCGTTGCCGCGGGACAGAAATCGTGCATGTCTCTCGGTTAAAGCCGTATACCCGACGTAATTCTTAATATTGTCGCGCGGCCAGGCGGCCGCTTCCACCATGGGAGGGAATTAGTGTGAGCGTAGTCATTGACTCTTCTTTGTCAACTGGACTTATCATCATCATTTGTACAACTTCTTCACCTGTATATATCATCATCAGTGTGTGTATGCTCGAGCTCGACTCGAAGAAAACGATACCTCATAATATACATAAATAAATCCGAAGAAAAAATACAAGGCCCCCGACCGGGGAATCGAACCGGTGGCCACTCGCTCCGCAGCGCGCTACGTTAGACCACCAAGGCACGCACCATCTTTTTTTCTTTATTGACTCTGCCACGCACCGTGCATGTGCCGGCGTAATAACAGCAAACTATTTGTAGACGCTATTTACCGCTGGTGGTGTGCAGAGCTAGGAGGAGCTTGAGCGCGTTTTCTATCACGTAGCGCTCCTACACTTTCGTTCAATTTGAAAACTGCCCTTAGACGCGCACGAAAAAGGGGCCTCTTTCCGTACCCGCTCGTGATGGGGAACGAAAAAAAACACCACGCACACCTTGCGTCAGAGGACACCGCGTGCAAGGAAACGCAGAGCGGTCATTCTGCGCGCCGCACTTTAAAAGAAGAAATATATAAGGGCATCGGTTTCCCTGTTGTCGACACTTGCAGCGCGTTGCTCAAAGACAGGGGCATAACAACTGTGAGAGTTGTTAGTTCACGCCTGTCCCGTGTATACCTGCGCGTCCTTATTGAGCATCCTTCTTTGTGCTGCTGCGGGAAGCTGCAAGTAACGAGCAGCTGTTCGATGTTCGTGTGCTTGCTATTGCTTTTTTGATTTTCGAGTTTCTTGCTATTACTTTCATTGCTTCGCTCTTGCGGCGAAACTGTGACTTTATTTACAGCAGAGCTGTCATGGTCGAGGTTTCCCGTGTGTCGTAGAAAGAAAATGATCATCATAATTAACCGGCACGTGCTCAATTACCTTCCAAGCATTCAGCACAGGTGGTTAACAAGAGAAGCTAAACCGTGCCCACCAGCTGTTCTGTGACCCAGGCTTGCGTGATTTGGTATAAGTTGCCCTAACTTTTTCTTCGTATAAGAACAACTGATGTGGATAGAAGCGCCGAAGGTGCATGATATTCCATCGTTTGTACACGACATAACACGTACGCCGATACATAGAAGAATAAAAAGATATTCATAACGGGAAAATGTAGCATCTGATGCCTCCACCCATAATTACACTACACAAACGATACGAATTGATGTTCATCAGGTTAATCAGTCGTTAATGTGAACTTTTATTACTTACTGCCTTTGGTGCATTGTTCTTGCTGCTGTCATACAGGCAACCTGTCCCAAGAGCTTTTGAAGGTATTTATTAGGATCCGGCAAAGCTAACAATCTGATCATGGACATGCGCGTTTGCTTCATAAAAGAGGCAAACAGTAAATAACACATTTTCCATAGTTTCCGAACTTGTTAATCCACATCATCAATGTAATATTGAAGGAAAATGAGCCGGTACTGTACGCGGTTTAGAGCTGAAAAAATTTTCCTCGGTGGAAGGTCTATCATTTATAGTTACCGTCTGTTCCAAAACAAGTGTCGTATCTCAAAGTGAATTGTCCGCGAAAGGCAACGATAATACCCCGACTCGAAGGGTTGCTTGTAGTACAGATGAGCCAAACTCGAGAATATTCTAGTTCCTTCTTTTCTTTTTTTTTTTTCGCGAAATGCGTCTTTCGTGTGGGAGTGGTCGAATTTCTTACAGCTAAAACTTGATTTCACGAAACCCAATTTAATGAAACTCCAGATTTAACGATAATACCGCGATTGTCCCTCAGGCGTCCCTAGGGTCCAATGCTTTAGCAAACTCGAAATAATGAAGTAAATTTCGTGATCTGTTCCGATTTAGCCCTTTCTGCTGTGGTGCCTACGTATTTGTACGAAATACTTTTTATGCTAGCATGTGTCAACTTGTGGCCACAAAAAGAAGAAAATACAATGTTCATTAGATGAATTGAACATTCTGCATAGTCATTATTGAATTCTGCTGCCTATGACCGTAGCCGATCACTTTGGTGAAGGCACTACGATGTTCGATGGGTCATTCGACGTGCCGCCTTCCAGAACCAATGCCAGAAAGTATTACTTTTCGTTTCTCGAAATGAATGCGAGGAAAAAACAAATTGCGCACACATCAGGTGCCTTTGATTCCATTACTTTTACGTCAAAATGAAACATGACTGACTGTAGAATGATGAAGTATTTATTTACATAAAAATCACAATAAATTTCTGAAACTCACACAATGCATCACATCACTTCATTATCTTTCTTGTGAAGTAATACTGAGCGCCTTGGAATGGTGTTTTGTCAATTTGGCGCATTCGTCGGGAGTGCATCATAATTCGCGCCAGAAGGGGTTAACTATGCTTTTTACGAAAAAAAAAATCAGATGGAAAATTGTTCATTCTTGGAACGTTTTAAGAGAACGCCCGAAAAGTTATTGATTGCGAGCCAACGGCAACATCGCGGAGCACCTTCGTCCAATTTATACTGCGCGGCACAAAAACGAATAATTTTGGCCTGCGTTTACCAGATGGCGCCAGCGGTACAAACGTTTCGCATCCCATGCCTCAGATGGCGCGCCGCCGCTTATTGTTCCTGCCACCCCAGTTGTGCGGGTACGCATTCCTTCGTGCTTTTGCCCTTCTTTCACGAACTTCTCTTTGAGCGCATGTTGTCTTTTTGGGAAATAAATTAGTTGTCCCCTGTTGTCCCTGTTGTTGAAGTAACAATTTTTGTTGCTTCCTACACCGTAGAGGTGTCGGTCGTTTTCGAAAGCCGCAACCTTATTTTTGGCGCATTTACGCTACGCGGATATGATGCTAAGGTAGCTTTGCGGATGTCGCTACGTCATGCAATGGGATGTACCGAAATAAGTGACCGCGAAATACCTCATTTGATTTAACGAAGTACATGATTTAACGAAGTAATTCACCGCTTCCCTTCTTTAAATCCTGTTTTCACTGTATCTGTATTTAGCCAGTATTTAGTCTATACCACAACGAAATAAAGCATGACAGAGACGATGTCGTCGGTTGTGGTGGCTATTGCGTTTGGGTGACAGATTGTCTAGAATTTTAAGGCATGCAATAATATTAAACCTTTTTTGTAGCAGTCATTGTAAGGGGAACGCCTTTAAAATTATGCCCGCATACGCAGGAATGGGGCTGACGTAGCCGGAAAGATTAACGGTGCTATTTTGCGGATGCGGCCAAATACATCCGGCAATGGTTAGTGTTCGTGGTCAATGGCCGGCAGGACATTAGTTTCTTCTATTTCAGGTGAATCACGTTCGCCAGACAAAACTAAGTTTGTATTTGTCGCGAGAAGATCGATGTTGTCTCCGGGCTCAACAATATGTTCACTAATGACGCCAAAATACACGTTTACTCTTCCGTCTTCATTGCCAGTGAGACCGCCAGCTAGACGACGTAGTAAGGCAGGACTCGGGATGCAGCGCCACTCATTTCTTGCCACCGATACCTCCGACTCCTCCGGCACGTTCCGCAAGGCCACCAGCTAGGGCCTTATTCGGCACCATGATGATCGCAGCTTAACCAATAAAATAAAACCACATAAGACTCAATCCTTATTAGCCATCATCTGCAAGTCGAAAAGCCACGTAAGGCCGATAACAAACGTGGTGTCAAAAATTTAAAATTTAGTTCAAAATAAATGCTAATATTTTGACAGCGGAGCTGTTTTTAAGCTGACGGTTAGACTGTGCAGAGTAAAGAGAGAAATGTGATCATCCTGAAGCGGCGCACGCGCTTTTTGACCTCATTCTTCACTTTTGCTTTGCTTCCAGAACATGTGCGCCAATTAGTCTAGTGTTGGATGCAATAAATTTGAAGGGTGAGACAGTAAAAAGAATATTATAAATTGATATCTTAATACGGTGAATATATACTGACATTGATATCTCTTATTTCAGTGCGCTTGGTATAGCTTTCGATATGAGGGAAAGTTTTTCCTGTTGCACCTGGAACTGAAGAGAAGTGCAAATTGAATTTATTATGAAAACTAAACTTCTAGGTATATTTTATTTTCGAGATAAGATAATAAGAAACAGTTTTTTATGCACTTGATGAAGGTATATGGTCAATGTAGCAGGAGATTTTGTTTGAAATGGGTTGTGAGATTTCCCCTCCTTCTTGTTTGAAATAACTCAATAGCATGACCTATTGTAATAGCAGCAGCCACCAGCAGATCCATTTCAAGCAGGTTGTTCATGTTTACTTCTACTGCATGAGAAACGCAAGGGTCGGGCTTCTGAGTCACATATCAAACGTGCCCCTCACGCAAATTTTAAACAATGTTAAACGTTCATTCTAACTCCTGCGAAAGATCAATAGTACATAACCAAAATAGGCTGTTTCAGAGCTTTATGAACAACAATTTTTCTGCTAGCCTCGACACAATTTTCCAAGTGCAAATGTTGGAAATTACCTCCCATGGTCATTTATCTAAATGCTCTTTTTAACTACTATATAATAGAGTGTCAGTGCAATACACAAGTCAAAATATTATCTTTGAAATTCTAGTTGATCCACCACATAACACTTAATTACCCCAAAAATACTGGCAGCTCATGAGCCATTCAAGAACTTTTTTCGTATGCAAAAAAAGATAGATAATTCAGAACACCGTATTTTCTAGTGGGCATATTAGTTTAGCCTTGATACACGCAGCATAAAATATGACCAGCTGATAGCGTCATCTCATCTGTGATCGGATTCGTCTGTACTGGGTATGCCAATCTGGGCATTTTATATTGAAACTGGTATACAAAAAGGGAGGGCGTAAATGATCCATTAGAATATGTAAAAAAAGAGCAAACAAGAGAGAAAACGAGCTCCATGCGACTGACATTTCCCTTCCCTGACACATCAGTAATTATCCTGTCAATGTTCTCACAGCGAATGCAGTGTCCGAGACACGTGACAAAAGAAACATAGAGAAATGCATCTGCACGGAATTATAGTGCAAATTCTTTTGACATGTATTGGCCCCAAATTATTTGAAAAAGTTTAGACAAGAAGCCGCAGAAACCCGTAGTGCAGGGGTCTCAAATACGCGGCCCGCGGGCCGCATGCGGCCCGCGAACCTCTTCCTTGCGGCCTGCAGCCCGCACCTGACTGTCTTCATGCCACATTTTTTTCTCATAAAAAGTATATTCTTGATCTAGACAGGCATGTCTGGTTTAACGGATTGTTTTCGTGAGGCACCTGATTTGGTCACGATGTGTTGAAACGTAACCGTGAAACAAAAACTTCATTTCCGAATCGGTGTCCAGATTTTAGTCATTTTGACATGTTGTTGAAATCCTTGCGTCATATCTCCTTCAGAAATAGCCCGTGCATGAGATGAGGGAAGAATTGCTTTTAAATGGTAACGTACGTTTGCTGCCAATATGTACAAATTTAACACCCCCCCCCCCCCCCCGCTCTCACTTTTAACTTTCTCTCCTGTACCGACCGGCCCTTGCCCTGGCGGGGCTAAATTGCGTGACTGCGGCCCGCTGGCTGAGGTGAGTTTGGGACCCCTGCTATAGTGTATGTAGTGCTACCGCATTCGATGAATCCGTTTTAATCGCAACCCCCACCAGAGTTGCCGTTGGGTGGACAGGAAAACGCGCCAGAACTCACGCCAAAAGTAGACAAAGTAGCCATATCATGTGATATTATCACCGAATTTCTAGCCAAATAGAACAGAAGCGATATTATCAAGAGTCTTTACTATTGTTGAATATAGCTATTTTGAATAAGTAAAACCACAAGTTTAAAAAAGAGCGATGGCGCCAACTGAAAATTTTTCGTCGCCAACGGGGTTCGAAAGTAGCCAAGTTGGCGCAAAGTAGCCACGAACGGCCACCCTCACCCCCATCGTTATTGGGTGCGTTGCAGACCAGTGTTTGCGTGCTAAGATTAGTCACATGGCAAAGAACCTGATTTGGCCCTAATTTTTTTCAAAACCTCTCACTACTGCAGCCAGATTGGGATCATGGCTGCAGTAACAAGGATAAAAGCACAAATGAAAGCCAGATACTTTCCATAAGTCTTTTTGTTCATGTAATACTTCGAAGATTACCCACGTTTGCCAATTTACAAAGAGAACAATGTTTGTGCCTTATAAGTAGCAATTTGATACTACAATCTATACGTCTGCCAACCGCAACTCCAGGGATTAGAAGGTCACCCTGATCATCTGAAAGTCTAATATACATACTCTCGCAGTTTCTACAAAAGTGGAACAAATACATAACCTTTTTTCTAGTAATTACCAATACATATATTTGTCAACAACACTCTTTCTTCATCTTGTTTCTTCGACATCCCATCCGCTGTCAGGTTTCTGACACGAATATTATTGATCGATTACTCAGATGTTAGGATGGTCATATGAAGCACGCTATAGAGATAAATGGTCCTTAATCCCCCCTTTTTTGTGTGCAAGCCCCTAGCTAAAGTGCTTGAAATTGAGAATCTGCAGTGAGACTTCCCTAAGTGCCGCCGCATCCGAGTGCTGGTGAGATGATGGTGCGTACTGGCGCTGTTGTCTCCACTTTAATGCATTGCTTTGAGCACACCATGTATGTCCCACAGGGAAATGCTTACTCTAAAATTATGAGGTACTGTAGCTGTTCCATGTTTCATGGATGTTTAAATGTTTACAGGTATGTGTAAATTCTGAGGCGGCAATTAAGTACTAATAGAACACGACCTTCAACTTAAAAGTATTATGCTCTACCTTATCAGCCCTTTGATTTGCGTTACACTGAATAAGGAAAGTTCCAGGCATGCGTAGTTCAAGAAAGATACTCCGGAGCCCTCTACAACGCATTACTTTAAAGTTATATTGCGGTTCTGGCGCACAAAACTTCAGCAATGAATTAAGCTTGCTTTGTGTATTCAGCTCCACTTGGCTTGCTGCGCACGGCAGTGTACTGGGACGATATACTTGCGTTGCATCGGTTACTGCAGCAAAAAGTCAGCTACGCGTTCTTGCCGCAAGAAAAGTTACGCGGTGGGTCAATCGTTTGAGTTAATTAGAACGGAGTGGATGAAGAAATCACACTGCCGAAGGTAGGTGGTATTCATGCAATAGAAGACCGCTGATGGGCTGGACTTTTGTAATGTGCGTTCTTTTATGGAAGGAGCCCTCACTTTGTGTGGTTTCATCCATAAAAACGTTTCCATACCTTACAACAGGGGTCTCAAACTCACCTCAGCTAGCGGGCCGCAGTCATGCAATTTAGTCCTGCAAGGGCCGTGGCAGTAACCGGAGGGGGGGGGGGAGTCAGAGGTTACAGTTTGCTAGCAAATGCTGCCATTTGAAAGAAAACTTTCCAATATGTCATATGCAGGCCATTTCTGAAGGAGATTTGGTACCAGGATTCCAACTACATGTCCATATCGATTCCAAAATCACTCAAATCTGGACGTCAATTGTGAAACAAAATTTTACATTTCTGTTTCACGGTTCTGTTTCAGAACAAGGTGAACACACGGGATGCATCACAGAGACAACGCCTTAAACCATTCAGGCCTGTGTAGCTCACGAACATATACTTAACCCTTCCGGCCCTGGCGGTGTCAATTGACACCACCACACAAGACTTCTTCTAGCACCTCGGAAATGAAACCAAAACTGCTAATTCTTGAAGGAATACTTATTCAATCATCCCCACGGCGATTGACATCAATATTGTGGCATATTTGCGAAGCTGGGGGCCACAAAGAAGCTTGACCGAAGTCTTGGTTGAAGCCGAGGCGCGGAAGCTCACGCTGGTAAGCGCCATTTTCGGGACGACGTAGCGAAGCTGTTCAAACGAGTATCACACTGAAAAATAATACGTTAGTTCATATTTTGTCTATTCTAGTCAGTAGCACGAATAAAGAAGCGATTTTTCTCATTTCAGAAGCACTGAGCCCTGATGACCTAATTTGATGCCATGTTAATTAATCCATAAATAATTGCACCACTGCCTCAATTTTTCGGTTGTGGTTTTCTGAGCTCCTAGCTATTATGAAAACACGCACAAATAAAGTCTCCGATCAAAATAAAAAAATCCAGGGCTGAAAGGGTTAAATAATAAAATTTGAAAAAATGTGGGGCGAAGACAGTCATGTGGTGGCCGCGGGCCGCAACCGAGAGCCTCGCGGGCCGCATGCGGCCCGCGGGCCGCGTGTTCGAGACCCCTGCCTTACACGCTTGGCGATACCCGCTCATACATGTACTGGTACTCAATCATTGCACAATATTAAGTCAGCATTTTTTGTCAACAAATTTTTCGGTGATATAGTGAACAGAAAAAGCATTGAGTATATTTTCAGCAAACTCCACAGGTTTCGCCAAGTCGTAGAAAATTGATTTTTCAAAAAATTGTAAACGAATCTTCAACCACCGCTCAGTTGTGATTTTTACAAGGGTAGGTGGGATAACGCCGGCGCGTTGCTCATATGTTTGGCTGGTGGCACTCTACAAGTTCACCACGCGGGAGTCTTCCTGGACATTTCTGCGAATACTTTCAACATGAGACACCATATTACCGTAAAAAATAATAATCTAGCAGGAAAAGAAAGCACAGAGTTTTCTACGGCCGCTGTCTGTTTAAAAATATGTAAAGAGAACGCACACTGCGCACCATGGCCTCTACGGTATATCACGAAGAATTCGATTCATTGTTGGATCCTAGTGGCGTCAATGCCAATTACATTGTTATGTTTTTATCTATGTTTATTTTTACCGTCATATGTACTATACAAAATAAAGTACTATCAAAAAGAACTTAAAGCCATGTACTGCGAATAGACTGCCACTCATTTTTATGCAGCAAATTCTGTTCGTATTGCCCCTCAGCAAGATAATGCAGTGGTGGCACTAAATTTTTTTTCTGCACTAAAACAAAATTTTCTTCGAATAAACTTTGCGTGAACAAAGTTGCTATGATGCTCAATCGTATGCGCTTTTCAGCAGATTTTTCTTGGACCACCTCAGGGAGCTACAGACGTCTAAACCTAGGCCGAAGTGGCGTTTTTACCAAGTTAAGGATTTTATTTTAGAACCTACGCACCGCACACAGCCAGAACCAAAATATGAGGAAATAGTACGTCTTATGTAGAGTTTGACAAAAATTGATTTATGCATTTCATAAATAATCGTCTTTTGTAGGAAAATTCCCCGATACGCTGCAATTTAATCAATTTCACCTAGGCGCTAAGGAGTGGAAAATATAAATCTACCATCAAAAAAGCAAGTGTTGAAAGAATGCGCGAAGCGGTCGAATTATATGGAATGTTCGTACCTGGTTTCCCGCCGTTTTGTGAATTTCATTAGGTGATAAAATACGCGAAAAATTTTTGCCACTCGAAATATTTTGAGGAAATACTCTAAACCTAATGCCTACATGTCTTTAAATTTCTCAGACTTTTTTATCCGAAACTGAGTTTTCGCGAGCGCCGCGGTTGGGGCAGTTGGTGTGGAATGACCGCCCTACAATGAACAAACGCGCGCCTGTTTCCGAAATTCAAGGTTATCCGAAGTACCACCTGTATGAGTATCAGCGTATGTGTACTTTTAAACGTGAAACGACTAACATTATCCATTGTAAAATACAGTCAATTGTATCACTGGAGTAGGGGGGCTTGATTATCCGATTACAACGGTTAGAACATCCAAAGATGAGGTTAGCTGTAGCTCTATGGCGCTTTAGCATGGCAATTATATTTGTATTGTAAGTCTCCCAGTTCGCATTAGTAAGTGTTCATCAACTAATACTGCCGCGATATTTCTTCTTATCCAAGAGCATTTCATTCGCCATTCATTGCCAGTTGAGCTCTGCGAAACATTCACTCTATATACATGCAGCCTTCAAGTTAGGAACATTAACACAAATTAACTTTCGCTGATAATTATATGCAGCCAATATTTAGGCGAGAATATACGACGCAAGTGCTAAACAAATCGTGTAAAAACTAGAGAACTTATATGAGGAACGTCGCGAACTGATTAATCCACCAATCATCTCCCCTTAAGCGACATATTGAACATTGGGGAGTTATGTGACCTAGCACTAACCATGGTCTTCAAACCCTTTCGTACTATCTGCCCTCAACACTAAATAATTATAAACTATGCGATGAAAACATATGTTATATTACTGAAAACGCCTAAATGTTAACGTAACTTTTGCGTTTCTTGAAAGCGTATGCTTCTTGGTGATTTGTATCAGTTTGCTTCTTTTTTATTTCTGTTTTAGAATTTTTGTCATGCTGCTTTTTTTTTTGTACGGGGAGGTGGGACCAGACAAGGTGCCTGTGAGCAGCATTAAGATATAAGCAGCTATAAGGTGTTATAAGCAGCATCCTTGCTGTTTACGCATGTTCTGTACTTACGCGGCCATAAAATTCAAACTTTGAACATGTACATTAAGTACAAGCTTCACATGGTACTCTTGTTGTCTTGACAATCTTTCTGACATGCGCACTTTTATGTACAAATGTGTCCTTTCTAACATGTAAATAAACCGGTTGTTAATAAGCTCACGCGTTGTGTGGTTCTTCCTTCAGCCGTTGTCTATTCCCGCGCTTCCATGGTGCTTAACGAATATCAACCACACAAGTGACATTACTGGACACATCATATAAACGATGTGCCTTCAGAGGCCTTCAATGCACTAATAAAACATAGTTATCGAGTTTTGAAAGCTGGAAGGCGGGAACTTTTTCTGAGCTGAAATAATGGTACGCGGTATCTTTTGTGGCCTCGCAGAGACACCCAACCAGTTTCAACTTTCTAGACGCGAATTTAGAAGGCGACTCATTACCTCAATCCAAATGCAACTTTAAGTCCAACCATTACCACAATGTAAACGCAATCCTTGTGCTCACTTTAAGTTCTGTGCCATTTGGCGTTTGCATGATGATAAAGCATTGCCTTCGAAAGAGCATGTTTCGCGGCAACCTTTCTTTGCTTCTGCTGCACCCTCATCGCCGTAAATGTTTCGTTAAATGCATTGAAAACTTCGCCGATATACGCACTTACCTGCCTTGACCTATCAACGCGGGCCATCGGCAAAATTGAGGACGAATAGTGTCGCGCTATGTTTTTAAATTCCTATCAATTTTTCCTGGCCACCGCGCCGTCCCTCCAAACTTCGCCGCCACGACAGTAGATGGCGCTGCATGTTCAGTAAGATGATCCATTGAAGGATACAGTCAGTTGCATTCACTGGAGTATTGGGCGTCATGATCCGATTACAGCGCTTAGAATTTGCAAAAGATGTGGTTAGCCGTAGCACAATGGCGCATTAGCATAATAAGTATATTTGTATTATTAGTCTCCCAGTTCGCATTGTCAGTAAGTCGTAACTATTGAATCCTACCGCTATGTTTATTTTCCTTTGACAGCACTGCATTTGCCATTCATTGCGCGATAGGATCTGGCAAACAACTCAAATTTACATGCAGCCTTAAAAGTTACAAGCTTTTACTCAAATTAACTTTTATTCATAGCTGCACGACTATTGGGCGCAAGTGCTAGAAATATGATCTAGAAACTGAAGAAATGTCCCCCCTCGTGCATGTGGCAGTGTTTTCCGATCGTGGGGTCAGCAGCCTTCTAACTTGTGACGTCACTATGATGGTCGGGCCAATGGATGAAGGCGTCTAGACATCTGCTTTTCACGAACATGTTCCGCAGCCTTCTACAAGTTTTTACGTTATCATAGAGGAACATGGGTAAAAATAACGGAATAGAACAGCGCTGTCATCTTGCGTAAGAAGGTCAAAAACCCTTGTGACGGTGCGTCGGTGTGGCCGCTGCATGACAGTATTTCACTTTATTGCCTTCCAGGTGAGTCACGTTGGGCAAGGCTTGAGGGTAGAAGTCACTTAGTGTCGACCTTCCATTCTGGCTAAAGCATCTGTGGGTCAATAGGGAGAAACAAAATGATCATCCTTCCGTATTTATTGCAGGCGAACCCGCAAACTTTAACAGACAACGTGGTATGCAACGACTCGGGATGTAGCTCCATTCACCTCTTGCGAAGGACACCTCCACCTCCGACAGCTCCCGCGAGACCGCCAGCCAGGGCCTCATCCGGAAGAATGATGATCACAGCTTAATCACAAAAGAAAGCGATATATGGCCCAATTAGCTGTTTACTGAGAAGCAAAATTCAAACTAAAGATGTAAGACTGAATATACGTTCAATTTCAGTTTCAATGAAACATGAATATTTGGGATGACATAAATCGCTTAAAAATTATATTCATACGTTAAATCTGTGCACGAATATGAATAAAGAACTTGCTATATTCGTTGTGTTTTGCATCATCATTCATGATCTAGATGGCGCGAAGGACATGCTTTAAAGGTTGTCGCCCTACTCGGGTGTAGACGGAGTTGGGATGCGCGTGCGCCTCCTTCCTTTACTTAGATGTTACACTTAGACGTCGATACCCGCGCTCGCGTGCTAATCTAGTGAGGGGGGGGAGGTTCGTAAGTCTTTTTCTTGCGCCGCAAAGCTTACGTTGGAGCTATGAACCGCCCCAAGGTAAGTTCGCTCGCTTCAGCGGCCGCGTTTGCGGTATACGAGCGTGCAGCTAGCTATTAGAGCCAAAGTATGGGCTAGTTGCTTGTGCACCGTGGACACTTGCAGTACTGAAACATAAAGACGGAACTACTGGGATAGTTGTTAGTTCACGCTAACCCGGTGTATACCTGTGCGTTAATTTCGCGTTTGAACAATGCGCAGCATGTGTCGGGCGCTGAGAGTTCGTGGTCGTCCTTTGTGTGTTCTTTTCGTGCGCCCTTTTTGTGCGCCCATTTCAAGGCGCTTGCCATTATTCCTGCGAAAATTCCACTTTGTTGCTATCGCAGTCATTGTTTCGCCCTCATGGACAAACTGTAACTTTTTACTGGAAGCGAACCCGCCACCCTGAGCATGGCAACGTGGTATGGTAGGACTTGGGATGCAGCGCCATTCACATCTTGCGACCAATACCTCCGCCTCCTGCGACGCCTCCCATGAGACCAGCCAGGGCGTGATTCGGAGCCATGACGATGACAGCTTAATCGTAAAAAGAAAGCAATATATGACCCAATTAACCTTTCACCAACAATCACACCTGAAATTAAAGAGACACGTAAAGGTGAATCTAAATCTACTGTACCAATTTTGTATTTCAATTTCATATAAACGTGAGTTTTTTTGTTTTTTTTTTTTTGATCGCGATCAAATACTGAATAATTATACTTCACAACATTGGGGAATGAATATGAACGAAGAATTTTGAGATCCACCATCAATTTTTATAGTTCCGGTTTGTTACCATCATTATAAGTAAACATTTATGCATCAGAAGAGAATCGGCAGAAAGAAAGTCATTTGGCCATTGTGAAAAACACAGAGACGTAGAGACAGACAGACACAGGACCAGTGCTGCCTCTTTACCTCCTAGTCTGTGTCTACGTCAATCTGACTTTCTTGGGGTAAATGTGCAGCGCGGTACAGACAAAAGACAAGAAACGGACGACACGAGCGCTGACTCTCAACTGAAAACTTTATTTCGAGCACGAACAAAAACGCGTTTAAGTCACATGGTGACTGCCACATAAACAAGAGAAACGCGGGAACAAGCCATTAAAAAATTGAATGGCTAGTTACCGCGCTTCTCTTGTTTATCTGGCAGTCACCACGTGACTTAAACGCGTTTTTGTTCGTGCTCGAAATAGTGTTTTAAGTTGAGAGTCAGCGCTCGTCTCGTCCGTTTCTTGTCTTTTGTCTGTGCCGCGCTGCACATTTACCCGAATATGTTAATATACCAACTCGCCCAGATCGCCGCATTAGCTCTGACTTTCATAATGGACAAGTACCAACTGGCTCGCATCAATTCGCTCTAAAGTCATGTGTTCGCTGCATAAATAAAAAAAAACACCATTTTCTCATTTTTGTGGAGTTTATGTTGAACCCTGTGCTTATGTACCTCTTAGATGCAGAGGCTTATGTCCAGCCTCTGCATCTAAGAGGTACATAAGCAAGAAGCAAAGTACTGTCAAGTAGATATATATATATATATATATATATATATATATATATATATATATATATATATATATATATATATATATATATATATAATATCATAACATATATATCATTATATTCTGGAGAAAATAGTACCGAGGCACATTTTTCATTATGTGAAGTGGACAAAGCTACACGGTAAATTTGTCAGGTGATTTCGCTGCCCAATGATTCGTAAATATTACTTGATTTTTGTTTGAAATGACTCCAGTAGTATTACCTATTGCCACAGCGACAAGCATCAATAGGTCCACTCCAAGGAGGTAGTTCATGATGATTTCTGCTGCATGACAATCATAGGCAGCGGGCTCGTTGTTATGATTATTATCATTATTATTATTATCATCGTTACTATTTATATAAGTAGTTGTAGTGGTAGCAGTAGAAGTATTTCAATTCGGGTACAAAGAAAACTTGCAGGCAAAGAGGAATTAAGGAAGGAAAGATGCTTACAACTACCAACTAGAGGCGCACAGCGCTGCCTACTTCATCGCGAAGGGGAGAAACAGAGGAAAGCCAGATAGGCGGAAAGAAAGAGGTAAGAAAAGAAGATAGAAGACCAACAAAGTACACAGACGTAAATAAAAATAAATAGCCACAGAGAAAATGTGTATAAACGCGGGGCCAAACCGGTTTTGTTTATCAAAGTTAGTGGGACTCAAGGGAACCTTTTGTGGGGCGAGTTGGTGTACGTTCATAATTTTTTAAGGCGCGAAAACACCCAAACACAAGAGAGGACACAGGAAGGCCGCTTTGTTCCACGTCCTCTCTGGTGATGGTTTTTTTCGCGCCTTCAAATCAATGAGTATGGCTCTGTGGGTCAGATGACGCCGAGCAGCACATTAAGCGTCGTGTGCTTTACACAGGCAATCATTAAGCGTCGTGTGCTTTAGTCGAGAAAGGCCATATTGCATAAAAAGCAGCGCTCGCTACATAAAAAAAATGCTGGAAACTGTAAAATTAGGTGTTCTACTGTTTTATGGGAGCAAAACGACGTACATGAGAGACTGTTCACACGTCCTTTACGACGTAATTGTTCGCGCAACAACACAGAGCCAACTCTTAGCTTATATAACAGGGATCTGTTACGACAAGGCAATGCACGACCGCGGATACGGGGAGGGAAAAATCCGCTTGCGACACGCTGGTCGGGGTGCTTCTTCAGATGATGTCGGCGGTTCAGCAGGCAAGCGTTGTCAAACAGGAATGAAATTTCTTGGCAGTCGCAATTGATGGGGGGACAACTTGAATCTAGGTGATCGGCATCTTCATTCCCTGCAACACCCAAACACGAAGGTATCCACTGGCAAGTTAGGGACACCCCATGAGAAATAATTTTCGTGGCAGACTTTACGTTACTGCATGCAGTTAGGCGGCCTCGGCGGCCGCCTTTTCGCTGGACACGAAAATTCTCGAGGCGCGTGTGCTTAGATTTAGGTGCACGTTAAAGAATCCCAGGTGGTCGAAATTTGCGGATACCCCTACTACGGCGTCTCTGATAATCATATGGGGATTTTGAGACGTTAAACCCCATCATTTAGCAAGATGGCAAGTTGGGCCTGTTGGTTTACGTTCATCTTTGAAGACTTTGTCGAAGCGCACCGAGACACACACAAGTAAGCGCTGTCCTGTCTGCTTCTACTTGTGTGTGTCTCGGTGCGCTTCGACAAAGTCTTCAAATACCAACATTTACTATTAATACGATTGCATGTAACTGGGTCATCCGTGTCTTGTCTCAAAAGTCTGATAAGGGCCGCACGATACTCTTAGTATGACATCCTTCGATGCTCGTAATTCTTCTTGAACATGTTTCAAAGCAACATCAATCGCTGCTAGCTCGGCAGTTCTTGACGAAGATGGACACGCTATTCGAAAGACCTGTCTGATTTTAGTCGAACGGCAAAAGAAAGCTGCAGTGCCACCATGGCCGTCGCCGCGTACAGATGCATCGGTAAATACCTGAAGAAATAGGTGCGACTTGGCCAATGTAAAAAGTGTTGAAACAGGGCTGGTCAAATTTTTTGTGTGTATTCTGGGAATGGAATCATGAATGGGGAAGATGGCTTTGTTGTGCTCTTTCGGAGTTGCGAAGGAAGTGGATTCTTCTGAACTACAGACAAACATAATAAACAATGCCGCCGTTTTCTCCATGCGAGAGCTCGGGTGCCGTGATAAGCGATTAATAAGTGCTTTACCGTCTGGTACTCTGTGCATGCGCTCGATATGGTGTAGTGCTCTCTGGTCTGCCTGCAGCGGCAGGGGCAACTGGTGCGCTTCAGTGAGTAGAGCAACAGATGGCGCGTCGCGAAAAAACCAAGTAAGATTCGGAGGGCGACACGTTGGTTCTGTTCCAAATGGGACATCAAACTAGGTCAGTACCTTCCAGTCTGGCAAAGCATACATCAAGCCAGAGAGAACATCTGACTGATACACATGTGGTGCTCTCCTCTAGTCGAAAGCCAGCGCCCCTAGCAGTCAAGGCGGACACATATTGAGGAGTTACTGCAATTTGCGTCTCGCGGAGGTAACGGCAGGGCGCCAAAAGCGGCGATCATCTATAATAACGCCCAGTTACAGATGTTATTGTACCCACTCTATTGTGTATCCGACGACCAGCAGGCTCATGCTTCGTCGAGCACGTTTTCTGGGATGGTAAGCATTGGTGGCTGGCTTAGCCGGTGAAATCTTCCAACTTCTTTTAGGCACTCAGTAGTCGTATTCAGCGCTCCCTGTGAAATTCCGCCATGACGCGTGCCCTGTTGTAAACGAAGAGGGATCTACAGCGCGATGTCGTCTGTATAAATTGCTACGCCTACAGGTAACTCATATTCTTGAGGTAATCAGCTTGTCAGTCTAGCAAGCACGCTGTTGAGGAGTAGCGGTGACAAAAACGCTGCCTTGAGGTACACCGCACTCTACAGTGCGCGAATTCATTGTCACTCCTCCAACGAGTACTTTCATTTGGCGCTGCGTTAGAACTTTACGCACAAAATTAAGCTGGCAACCCGGAATTCCCACAGCTATAAGTGCGAAAATAATCTCCGCATGTGGCACCGAATCAAAAGCTTGTTGTACATCCAGGAACAGCATACAGGGAGAGTGCCTGTTTTCTCGAGCATATTCAAGTGATGATGCGAGGTCTGCGATGTCATCGATGGCTGAAAGATGTCGACGAAAGCTGCTCATAACATCAGAAAAGAAGTTTCGCTGCTATTGTCTGCCGTCTAGACGAAACAGTACCATTCGTTCCAACATTTTCATAACAGTAGAAGTGAGGGATATTGGTTGGTATGACTTCATCTGTTGTGCAGGGCACCCGGACTTTAAGAGTGATTTCAGGATAGATGATTTCCTTTCAACAGGAAGCAGACACACTCGCCACGCTTTGCTATATTCATACCAGCTGTATTGATGGAAGGCTTCATAGATGTTTCGTAAGGCTTTCATACGTAATACCGTCTTCATCTGGTGCAGTGTGACGATAACATATGCAGAGTGCGTGGCGCAACTCCTCGAGAGTAAAGTCTGCCTCGTGATTCTGACAGGCAGGACCATAGCTGAACTTTATGGTAGCGCGCTTCTTAGGGAATCAAGGTCGCCGTTGGAGTTGTTTCTTTACATACGAAACAGAAGATGATCGGTAAATTCTTCTGCGAGAGTTTATCGAGGCCGTCTGGTAGTTATGCACCAAAAAAGCTGCTGTTCGGTTGCTGGAGATATCAAGAATTCGGAGAGCTTTCAGTATGCACCATAGACTTCCAAAGCCGTTTGCCATATGCAGTGAACTACACAGTGTATCCTAGCTCTTTCGATAGAATTGTTTTGTGGGCATCCGTATGAGTGCACCTAAACGGTTATACACCATTCAATCTGATCTCCTTTTAGAGCGCTGTGCCCTACTGTAGGCGCGGCGTCGACAGCTTCAAGTAACCTCAAGAGACTGAGGTGAGGGTTTCAATTATTCTTGCTCCTGAGCCATCGCAATCTACTCACTCACGAGTTGAATCAACTTGTGTGACGGTGTCGCAAAAAGCAGCTGACGGAACTTGACCCAGTTTTTCACTCTGTAGGCGGCAGTCTGGGGGCCGGAAGTATGTTCTGGAGCCAACCGAATTTTTCGATTATCCGAGCCTCATGTGTAAGCTTCACATGACCAGGCAACGCACACATGTCCGGTTGACATTGCAAAGGTCGATAGTAGAATGTTCCTTGTCTTTGCCGAGAAATGGGGGTGAACCGTCATTGAGCGTGTGCATATCATGCTTAATAATAAGTGCATTGATCTCCACCCCATGA
>JALIZH010009893.1:0-68561 GCA_030522465.1 Rhipicephalus appendiculatus
TTAACTTTCTAGAGACGCTCACGTTATTCTCTCAGGGGACGCAAAGGCATCGGAGGCCGGCTGAAACCTTGTCCACAACCGGTTTGAAGTGGGCACTTGACGTTTGTAACTCGAAGCAGGGGAAACATGCTTCGTACCCGCCATGGTCAAGAAGGCTTTGTCCAAACTTGAACAGGACTGCGTCAACCGCATAATAGACCTGCGTAATATTGTCACCCGCATAATAACTTCAGAGACGGAAACTAGCGCTGAAAGTAAGCGTTCGCCTCTCTCATAAATCTACGGCCAGGTCTTCGATGGCGTAGGTCTTCCATCGCTTCGGAGTCTTTTCGCGACCGCCGTTGCCTGTCCCGTTTCCTATTGGTGGGCTAACTGTTGCCTCATTCCCTTTTAGTGGACCGGGATTTACCCAATTACTGTGGCACATACCCGTTTATGATGATGATAGTTTTCTGATAGGCCCCACCAATTTCGCTGGCACATACCCGGTTTTGGGCTAACTGTTGCCTTTTTCATCTTTAGTGGACCATGGTGAGTATAGTGCGACATACCCAATTTCTGTGGCCCGTACCTGATAGGCCGCACAAATTACGGCTGCCTTAGACAGTTTCGCTGTTATTAAAAAAGACAGCTACAGTGAAAAGAACGGAAGAAGTATCTCCGTCCGGAAATGAAACTATTCGGTACGATAAGGGAGATGCTTCGCGCGAGCTTGTATCACCGTGAGATGTTTACACAGGCGTTGAGTACGGTGGGTAAAGGCGAATAGGGACGTACGCTGATTCCTTTTGTCATCATCCTCTCTATTTCGTGGGCTCAAGCTCGTCGTCGCGCTGTTTTTTCCCGCCCCTTCCCGAGCCATTTGTTAATGGTACGATCGAGCGTATGACACGTGTCTATGCCTGCGAAAAATGACATCCTGTTAAAGTCATTCTAATTATGGCCCTGGCATCCCACACACTAAGGACTGGAGGTTCGGTTCAGCGTTTTCGATACGGCAATTCATAGCTGTTTCGAACATTGTGGCATTGCTAAAGGTGCTTCTAAACAACCCTTGGAGATACAAAAAAATTGGGGGGACCCTTAAGCTTCGCCTTTAAGAGTTGAACGCAATAGCGATATCCTGTTCCTTGTGCGTACTTCAATCACTTAGTGCATACTATGTAATGGGTAGCATGCTTTAAACCACGAGCAATTATGCGCGGGAAATGCGGGAGATGTTTTAGAAATTTCTATGTGCCCACTACGTGGTCTTAAGGGAATACGCGCAGTAACGTGTGTGCCTTTTGTAATGGTTGGACGGCTTTGAACCACAATGTCGTCATGACATTCACATCTTCTGACGCTCGATGGCAATGTACGCTTGTACCACGCAATATTACTGCGACGTTACATGTTGTATTGTGACGCCTGTATACAACAGTACGCGTGTGTTTGTAAAGCATGAAATATATTTTCACTGCATTTCCAAGGAGAGAAAGTTATTTTCAATGTAATCCCAAACAGAAGCGTGGCTGTGCGAGGCGTTTAAACGAGCTCCTGATACTATGCCAAATTCGTCTATTACAGATAGCACATTTTCTACACTTGGTGTATCTGTGCAACAGAATGCTACATCATCTGCATAAGCTAACACTTTAACTTCAATGCCTAATATATCGAAGTCACGAATAAAACCAGATCGTAATATACTTAGGCACAGCGGCTCTAGATGAAGGGCAAACAGAAGTGGTGACATGGGGCAGCCCTGCTTTACAGAGGAGCAGATAGAAACAGGTTTCGACAGCTGATCATTAACAATAAGACGAGTCGAAGATTGATTATAGCAAAGTTTAACGCCTTTAAGCACAACACTGCCAACATTGGCATGTTCAAGAAGAGAAAAAACAAACGAATGACTAACACGATCAAAGGCTTTTGCAAGGTCTACCTACAACATTGCAAGCTGTTTTTGATATCCATAACAGTAGTGAAGAATTGTACGAGGAACATGTATATTGTTTTGTATAGATCGGCCCTTAATTCCACATGTCTGGTGAGACCCAATGACAATGGACATCGCAAATTGCAACCTATTTGTTAATACTTTTGCAAAAATTTTGCACTCAACGTTTGACAGTGATATTGGCCTCTAACCCTCGACAGAGCGAAGTTTTTCCTTGTCAGAACTTTTCGGTATCAAAACTGTGTGGCTTTTGCAAAAGGATCGCGGGAGTGTCTACATGTCTAACTTATTTTAAAAATATCCAGCAATATGGGATAGAGAGATTTTTGAAAGTTTTGTAAAATTCAGCAGAAATGCCGTCAGGGCCAGGTGTCTTCGATGAAGGTAAGCTGTCAATTGCTTGCTCAATTTCCTGTATTGTAATAGGACTATTGATGGCGGCACAATCGTCGTCTTCCAATGGGCTCAAAAGGGAAACAAAACAAGGTGTGTGGTCGACATCAGGGTTAGAGAGAGCACTAAATAAACGTTCATAGTGCTTTTCGAACTTCGACCTCATGTCTCTTACATCTGTTACAAGAGCACCATCAGAGTATAGGTCTGGAATTACTTTAGAATTGGCATAGCGTTTTTCATCGAGTAAAGCTTGACGCGTTGGCTGTTCTGAGTTTATGGTCCACCTGTTTTGAGATCTAATACGTGCCCCTCTGTAGCGAGCAGCATCATATTTTTGGATATCAACGCCAAAAAACCAGCAGATCCCCCCGCACTGTGGGAATCAATTTAATGCGAAGCAGCCGGCAAGGAGCAAATCATGCTGTACATAATATGCATGTCATTATTTACATGTTAGGACCTACCTCTCATTTGTGTTCATCATACAGTCACGTCGCGCAATAGAATTTTTGGTGTATATCAAGCTAGCGAACTGGACGCAAGCGCACCATGAGCGTGGCATGTAAATGGCCTTGTAGATGACATGCATGCCCAGATTTTCATGTTACCAGCTGCCATTCATGTTCGCTTAATTTTTTACCTCGGATCACAGCAAGACGCGAGACCAATCTGCCTCCGTTTCGCATGCTCGCGCTTTGCGCATCGTGCAGACGCCATCCGCGTTCCAGCGTTTAAATTGACGGACACATTGTCAATTCCAAAGTGTGTTCCTCGAACACCTGTGCCCACTGAGACGGGGTCGGTCAGAATGGAACGTGATGCGAGCATCTCCCTCCTTGCATGATTAGATACGCCGGGCACAGCGACGCTACGCAAGCAAAGCGCGAGCGCTGTAGAGTCCAACGCGACCGGCGTCCGCTTGCGCGCACCGGCGCCCACCTGGCACCGTGCCAAGGCTCTGCTGCAGGGACGGACTGACCTGAGCGTAAGATATTAAACGCTTTCGCCTGAAAAGTTTGGTGTATATCAGGCTAACGAAACGGCCACGGGAGCACCATGAGCGTGGCATGCAAGTCATGTTGCACATGACATGTCATGATTTCCATATTACCACTTGTCATTTATGCTCGCCATACAGTCACGTCACTCAATGCGAAATTTGGTGTATATCACGCTAGCGAAATGGCCACAAGAGTATTATGAGCGTAGTATGCAAGTCACGTTGCACATGACATATCATGATTTCCATATTACCACTTGTCATTTATGCTCGTCGTATAGTCACGTGACTCAATACCAAATTTGGTGTATATCAAACTAGCGAAACGGCGGCAAGCGTGCCATGAGCGTGGCATGCAAGTCATGCTGCACATGACATGTCAGGATTTCCATATGACCACTTGGCATTTATGTTCATACAGTCACGTCACGCAATACCAAATAGGGTGTATATCAAGCAAAAAAATTACACCATCTCCCGCTAAAGGGAACCATGTGTAGATGTGAAGCAGCGGGCGCTAACGCTTACACTGGCGGCGGCGTTGACGCTGGCGCTCATCGCAGCGTTGCGCAGGAGAGAAAACTGGGGAGGCGCAAAGCAGGCAGTGATGGAGCAGTTTTTCCTACTGGAACATGCCAATCGCTGCTAATGGGCAATGAGAGACAGAAGACTCCGACTGGACACAGAGACCCGCACTCCGCTTTTAGTTAACGCGCACGCTGCGAATTTTTATTGTTCAACAACGCACAGGAGAAATCTCCCACCGGCGCCACCTTGGAGGTCAAGATCCATTGCTATATATACGGGATGGCCAGTGAACGGTTGTGCAGCGCGAGCAGTCGGTTTTTTCAACCAAGAAACTCGCTAGCAGACGCTGCCTGCGTCGGCGTCGCGAGGCGAGAGAGGGAGGAGCGTAGGAGAGGAGAGAGAGGGGGTGACACGCATGCGCAGTGGGGAGTGTGAACGCCGTGGGCAGGGATGCGTAGAGGAGAGAGGGGGGGGAGCGGAGGAGAGAGAGGCGGGACGCGCATGCGCAGGGGGGAGTTAGACGCCGCGGGCAGGGATGGAGAGAGGGGGGGGAGTGTAGGAGGGGGAGAGAGGAAGGGAGGCGCATGCGCCGTGTGGGTGTGGTTGCCGCGGGGAGGGATGCCTAGAGGAGAGAGAGGGGGGAGAGGAGGTTTTTTTATTTTTATTTTTTAACTGTTTGCGCATGCGCAGTAAGGGTGGGCACGCGGCACACCACCACCACCACCACTACCACCACCACCACCGGATTAAGCTTCGCCATAAGATGCTTCACATCTAAAAAAAGGCCGTCAGTGCGCCATGAGCGTGGCATGTAAATCATGTTGTACATGACATGCAGGTCATGATTTTCATATTACCACCTGTCATTTATATTGGTCATGCAGAAATGTCGCATAGTACCAATTTTTGGATATATCAAGCTAAGAAAACGGACTCAGGAGCACTATGGCCATGGCGTGTAAATCATACTTTTCATGACAAGTTAGTCATTATTTTCATGATATGTCCAATCATTCATGTTTGTCATACAGTCATGTTATGCCATACCAATTTTGGTATAAATCCCATTAACGATACGGCCAGGAGAGCACAAAGTCGTAGGTGGATAGATAGATAGATAGATAGATAGATAGATAGATAGATAGATAGATAGATAGATAGATAGATAGATAGATAGATAGATAGATAGATAGATAGATAGATAGATAGATAGATAGATAGATAGATAGATAGATAGATACGCTCAAAGTCACCGACGTTCGCTAAGAAAGGCTTCGCATTTAAAATATGATGCTGCTGGCGACAGTGGGGCACGTATTAGATCTCGAAACAGGTGGACCTTAAACTCAGAACAGCCACGACTCAAAAAAAAATTACACCATCTCCCGCTAAAGGGAACCATGTGTAGATGTGAAGCAGCGTGCGCTAACGCTTACACTGGCGGCGGCGTTGACGCTGGCGCTCATCGCAGCGTTGCGCAGGAGAGAAAACTGGGGAGGCGCAAAGCAGGCAGTGATGGAGCAGTGTTTCCTACTGGAACATGCCAATCGCTGCTAATGGGCAATGAGAGACAGAAGACTCCGACTGGACACAGAGACCCGCACTCCTTTTTTAGTTAACGCGCACGCTGCGAATTTTTATTGTTCAACAACGCACAGGAGAAATCTTCCACCGGCACCACCTTGGAGGTCAAGATCCATTGCCATATATACGGGATGGCCAGTGAACAGTTGTGTAGCGCGAGCAGTCGGTTTTTTCAACCAAGAAACTCGCTAGCAGACGCTGCCTGCGTCGGCGTCGCGAGGCAAGAGAGGGGGAAACGGAGGAGAGGAGAGAGAGGGGGTGACACGCATGCGCAGTGGGAGTGTGAACGCCGTGGGCAGGGATGCGTAGAGGAGAGAGGGGGGAGCGTAGGAGAGGAGAGAGAGGGGGGACGCGCATGCGCAGGGGGAGTTAGACGCCGCGGGCAGGGATGGAGAGAGGGGGGGAGTGTAAGAGGGGAGAGAGGAAGGGAGGCGCATGCGCAGTGAGGGTGTGGTTGCCGTGGGGAGGGATGCCTAGAGGAGAGAGAGGGGGAGAGGAGGTTTTTTTATTTTTATTTTTTCTTTAACTGTTTGCGCATGCGCAGTAAGGGTGGGCACGCGGCACACCACCACCACCACCACCACCGGATTAAGCTTCGCCATAAGATGCTTCACATCTAAAACTTGCATAACAACACGGAGGGCTGACTGGTTTCGGAGCCGCCGTGTTCAAGCTTGAAGCTACAGCTTATCCTTCCATGCCTCCTCAGTTGTCCAGGGAATGTTTCATAATTTCCGAGAAATACTGCCTTTAAAGTCTGATCTTCGATTTCAAATAATATACCTTAGCGAATAGTATTACTGGTAACGGAACGCTTTTACTTCGAAATCACTTATTCAATAATATTCTTACAGATTTCTCCCATTGTGGAAACCACTTTCCTCTTTCCGCCAGATGGCACTGACATAGTCAGTGTTTAGGCCTCAACATCATCAAATCATTCGTACCAATAATTGAGTAACGCACGGAGTACCAAGGCAGCTATGGGCGACCACATCTGTACCCTCCTTCTTACCACCGCCTTGCCTCCTCAACTCCCGACACACCCCGGTGGCACTGACGATCGCAGCGCACTCGACGGGTTGAGCTCAAGGAGGTTAAAAAAATTGCTGGAGTTGTAAGCTGGAGTTGCAGCTCCCGCACAGCCTTGCCAGCGAAAATTAAGCCAGCTTTTGCCCTGCAGATACCTCGGAAACACGCTGTTTTCTAGTAGTGCCCACTTAAAGATCAGTGGCTTTGATCAGTTAGTGTAAATGCTACATTAATTATAAAATGAAACAATTGTTCCCTAAAAAAACACGTTGAGACAAATATTGGTAACTCAATCTCCAATAAAGGTTGCCAAGAAATTGAGGTTTACTAAGGACAAGTAGTAACATAAAGACATACTTCTAGCAGCATCTGACCCGGAAAAGTTGCCACATAAAACTCGTCCGGCGTGCGAGATAAACGCCCCGTTTCCACCGCCGAACTAAGAATACCTCAACTGCATTTTCCATAAAAAAACTTTAATTACACACCTCTGAAGCACCTTTGACATACCGTGCATCTGCGCAATAGATATTTCAACTAAATCTATGCTTGAAATTTATTTATAAAAGCACTTAACTAGGAACAGCTTTTCGTTCGTTTCGTTCACAATCTTAATGCACAAGCAGCGGTAGCCCGATTTTTCTTCCCGTAAAAAAGTGTGATGCCTTAAATAAGGCTTCGTGAAGTGATAGTGGCGCCCGTTTCAGTTTAGTCTTGCATTTTTTATGTGAACCCGCTCAAGCAAACAGCAAGCGCTTTGCGCTGTTGAAATGTTAAGTTGCGTGTTTTCTTTTCGTACGTTTAATGAAACGGCGGTACATCACAATGATGAACTATTTGTCCTTCAAGATAAGAAACATCGAAAGCACGGAGTTGTATATAATAACGTGAATTTAAAAAAAAGTCACAGTTTCACCGCAAGCACGAAGCAATGAATGCGATAGCAACAAATTGTAATGTTTTAATGTAATGTCTCTTGGATCCGATCGCAAGCAACTCTACAAAACGCTGGTGTAAGAGAATGCGCCCGCTCCAGGGACACTTTTCGCACCGTCTCTTCGCGTTGAGAGCGCAGCACATAGAAGGGTATACGAGGCGCCCGCTCATGGCTGCCGAGATAGCGAGAGAGCGCACGCGCCAGTGATGGCGAAGTTCACAGTTACTGCTCTGCAACCCCCCCTCCCCGCTCGCTTCGTTTAATGTTCGTTAAGGACGGGCGGGACGTTTCCTCTATGCTTCCATGGCAGGCACACCGAGCGAGCTGATGTTATCGCATGCGCCCTCCAAGCGACGGAGATGGGCCGTCTCTTTCGATCTCTGCTTAAGCCGCGTTCGTCGCCCCCCGCTCGCGCATTGTTACCCTCGGGGAGAACGTACGATGTACGGGGGGATTTTTATCAATTTGGACATTTATACGGATAATGACGGCGACGGCAACGACGACAGCGAAAACCTGTCGAGAGTGTCCATTTAATTGCTATCGCTATAAAAAAAACGAAGAGTATTCTTAAGCCTACCATTGCAACGATTCTGTGCCCGGAAAACTTGATTTGCTCATCAGTGATTCATCAGGACGGCTTCACAGGAGCATATTGAACCAGCATGATTATGCGAGAGCCTCGCTTTAACAAAGTATCGAGTTTTTAGAGGCATCATAAAGATGGCTGCGGGAAGACTCAACACACGACGAAAAACGAGGAACATTCCATGTTTATGCAGAAGAAAAACTAAACTAGATTTCCATATCTGGACCCTTTTGGAGAACTTTAAGTGCAGATGACGTTGATCAAAATGAATGCACGCTTAACGAAAACTTAAGGCTTAGTTTCAACAATACAAAATGACCTTATTCTTGCGCCCGCTTAGAAGATCCCTGTTAAGCTGCGTAGTTACAAGTTATGAGTTATAATGAATGAGTTACTCGTTCTGAGTAATAAGTTATATGCTGGTGTATACTGGTAGAAGTTAGAAAAACTGGTATAAGTTACAAGCCCGAGACAGGAGACCCTTGCATAATCGAGCGCTTGTTAAAACAGAGCCACCGACGTCTTTAGGACGTCTTGAAAACGACGCACGTAATGCAGTTTGCATCCCTGCACCGTGACGTGCACCCGGAAGAGCTAACGCTCTCATTAGCCGAGACGAGACAGCTCCAGGAGCCTCGAGGGAATAGCAGCGCGTTTTGGTGTCGCCAGAGGGTGCACAGCAGCGAGGAGTGTAAGCGGTGGTGGCGCTGTAATTTAGCTTACCCCGGACGTCTTGTAGACGACTTTGACGCACACATAATTTGCTAGACGTCTAGACGTCTATAGTCTAGACGTATGAAAGCCCGTCCGTTCGCGTTTGGCTTCTAAAATGCTTCTTGCGGTACATTACCCTATAGTATATTCAACGTTGTATTATCGTTTGTATATTAGATTGCCATTCGCAAGTGAAATTTATTATATATAATATTCCCCATATGTTCATCATGCTGGCGGTATACTGTTATCATAATGTACGTAGGAAAAGAACATCCTTATTGGGCACTTGGCAATAAACGTCAGGGTTTAGGTTAGACAGGATGCGTAAACATATTTCAAGTCAAGTCCAGCTTATTTTCAACAACATCAAGTCAGAGGTCCTTAGGCGAAAACATGTCGGAGGCATCACGAGAGAGTCGAAAGACCTGTTTGAGAGAGCCTATTTGACAGGAGTAAGCTTTTAGTTGTCCAAAGAAGCTATAGCAGTGCACACTAACATAATGCAATAAATTTATCTGAGAGAAAAGATTGTGTCGTCTAAATTTTTAGGTGTAGTTAATTTGTGCTGATGTGAAAACTCCCTTCCCACTACGACCTCTCTGGTTTGTGATGTTTTCAATATGACAGGTTACCGATAAGCTGCAGTCTTCACTTCCGGCGCTTAGATTTTGCAGACACAGACAGCGTTGGCCGAACTTGTGACGATCACACGAAGAGAACCATTTTAGCTGAAAACTGTGGAAAAATAGACTTCCATTGTTTAGTGCGTCGCAGGCCTCTGTGTGTTGCCATGTATGATAAAGAGCGGCTCGTGCAGCTATTTCGATTATGACGCGGCCTGTACGATAGACTCTTATATGCCATGGTATTTTCATGAAAACATATACTTATGCACACTCCTTTTCCTGTGAGTTGAACTACAGTGTTCTACCAACAACAAAAAAATCGCAGAGTATAAATTCGACTTTCATCTGCTCAGTAAGCCGCCACAGCATTGCTGCCTTACTCTAGACAGCAAATCTCAACGGATGTGTTCAGTTGCGGATTGAACATTGTTTTGTAAGTCTGCTCTAACCTGTTTCGTCTCTTCTTCACCCTCTTTCTTCTCTGCAACTACAGTTTAGCAAACAAGTACAATTGACTTATGCTGCCTTTCATTTGCTCTTCATCTCTTTCTCTTTTCTACATTCCGATGCCACTCACGTGTCGTCGCAATGAGAGACGGAATGGGATAATGGGACGACAGAATGAAATAAGAAAACAGATCTGTTTCGCCCGTTTCTTGCTGCGGTTCTTTAGAAGTCGCATTAAAGAACCCTTTTATGAAGATGTCAGTGGGGTTGCGCACAGCCTGAGTCAATCAGACGCTGATGTTGCAAAAAGAATTCTTCACATTGATGTTCAAATTTTATTCCCATGAGGTCGCCCTAGCATTGTTGCTGAAGGTTAGCTTCGGCGGGGGCCACCATCACCGAACATGACTTGTTCCGTTCTGCACTTTCTAGCATTGTATAGCGAAGCCAACCAACTTACTTTTTCTTTTTGTACATAATCTCTACACTTTAGCTCACATTGTATAAAGAAAATCATGTTTCACCCCCCTCCATAATGCCTATGGCCCTGATGGTATTACGAAATAAATAAATAAATAAATAAATAAATAAATAAATAAATAAATAAATAAATAAATAAATAAATAATGTAATCGAAGTGGCACGTGTATATTTACCTGTTTGTAGACAGAGATTCTTTATTATGAAATGCAGCGTTCGATGCTAAAAAATATTCATGTTTCATACATGATAATAAACATCGCGAAAGAAACAAAAGACAAAAGGGAAGAAATACACAGCACAAGCGCTTGTCCTGTGTAGTTCGTCCCTTTTGTCTCGTTTGTTTCGCCCTGTTTATTACTAGGCGTGCCTACCAACTAGCCCAGCTCACCAATCTTTTTAAATCACGCCTCGTTGGGGTTATCACGATACGACGTCAAGACATCACGGCGCTTATGAAATATTTATCGCGAAACTGTAAGACATGTGTCGTTTGTTCCGAAATGCCTCCCTTTCTTATTTTGTGAGCATGATTTATTTGTTACGCAGAGACAACCTGAAGGCCAGTGACCAAGCCCTGTAATACAGAGAACGTTCAGAATTTCTGTGTTTTAAAGAACACCAGATGGTCAAAATTTCCGGAGCCCTCCACTACGGCGTCTCTCATAATCATATCGTGGTTTTGGGACGTAAAACCCCAGATATTATTATTAGAATTTCTGTGTTGCCCAATTATAATAGTCGCGACGAGACTTGTTAGCGAAACCGCAGTAAGAGGCGTTATCTCCGTCAGCTGCCTAGCGAGCATTAGGTCTGCGCGCCCCACTTGCGTGGCAACAAAGTTCGGCGATATAGCAAGCAGCCGCTGCGTAATTCGCGTTCTGCCTCCCTATTTCTACCCTCCCCTTCTCTTTCAGCAGACAACACAAGCATCGTGTTGCGACCTCCCCGCCTCCTCCGCTTGGGGCCCTTACGCTAACTACCCATCCAGAGCAAGCAGATTGCTCTTACAGAGAGCCCCAACTGTTGGTCATTCAGTCTCGATGATACGCGCTGGTAACGAAGCCGCGGTTTCGTAACTTGGGTTGTTGGCGCTTCATTTTGGGCTGCTGGTGCATGACCACATTCCTTCACCGAAAGTACCAGCTACTGACCGCTGGTATTAGGTGGTTTTATTTTTAGGGGCGAAGCTCCTTAGGGTGTGGGTCTGTAGTTGTCGTAGTAGTAGTAGTAGTAGTAGTAGTAGTAGTAGTAGTAGTAGTAGTAGTAGTAGTAGTAGTAGTAGTATTAGGTAGGTAGCTAGACGCGTGTGGTGGAATGTACCCACTCCACGTGATAAAGATGACGATGACGCAGTGTAGTGGAACGTACCCCCCTACACGCGATAACGATGAAGTATAAGCGCGTTCCAGTATAGTGGAATGTACCCACTACACGTGATAAAGATGACGATGACGCAGTATAGTGGAATGTATCCACTACATGTGATAACGATGACGATGACGCAGTATAGTGGAATGTACCCACTACACGCGATAACGATGATGATGACGCAGTGTAGTGGAATGTACCCACTACACGCGATAACGATGAAGTATAAGCGCGTTCCAGTATAGTGGAATGTATCCACTACACGCGATAACGATGAAGTATAAGCGCGTTCCAGTATAGTGGAATGTACCCGCTACACGTGATAAAGATGATGATGACGCAGTATAGTGGAATGTATCCACTACACGCGATAACGATGAAGTATAAGTGCGTTCCAGTATAGTGGAATGTACCCACTACATGTGATAAAGATGACCATGACGCAGTATAGTGGAATGTATACACTACACGCGATAACGATGAAGTATAAGCGCGTTCCAATATAGTGGATTGTACCCACTACATGTGATAAAGATGACGATGACGCAGTATAGTGGAATGTATCCACTACACGCGATAACGATGAAGTATAAGCGCGTTCCATTATAGTGGAATGTACCCACTACACGTGAAAATGATGACGATGACGCATTATAGTGGAATGTATCCACTACACGCGATAACGAGGAAGTATAAGCGCGTTCCAGTATAGTGAATTGTACCCACTACATGTGATAACGATGACGCAGTGTAGTGGGATGTACCCACTACACGCGATAACGATGAAGTATAAGCGCGTTCCAGTATAGTGTAATGTACCCACTAAACGTGATAAAGATGACGATGACGCAGTATAGTGGAATGTACCCATTACACGTGATAACGATGAAGTATAAGCGCGTTTCAGTATAGTGGAATGCACCCACTACACGTGATAACGATGACGATGACGCTGATGACCATGAAGTATAAGCGCGTTCCAGACCACACATTCTCTTTCTGCCATGGATGAAAACGATCGAGCTTCGCCCACTCATCATCATTCACGTCATGGATATGGCGTGATTTTTTTTCGTACAGTAATCTAACGACACGGGTGATGTATTTTGCTCTAGGGTGGGCGTTAGCTTGTCAACAGTATTTTGGTTTAATCTTAGCTAAAGTCTCTTTGTCTAGTCGTCTACGAATTGACAAATATAAGTACGTGTGTTACGTTTGTAGACACGCTAACTTAGGCCAGACGCTGAACAAGCCGAGGCCTGCTACTAATGCACCCCACGAAGCCATTAATTTAATAGCGTACAACAAATGCACAAACTAGGCGTAGTTAAATTTTGCATAGCAAAAACTGCACGTTTTTTGTGGCTTGTCTTTTTATTTTCACATAAGCTGCACAAAGAATGTTGCGCAAGCAAGACATGCTTTGTAGTCAGCCTATGCAGAGCAATTGTTCTTCGTAGGGCATTTCAATCTTACTAGTATCATGCGATAGTTGATGTTTTCAACGTAGCTTGAATTCCAGTACTTCGTACTAATATCCATCTTCGTATTGCTCCGATTTTGAGAGGAAGCGGCAGCGGAAGGTAGGATATACTTACACCCAGGCTGTCCTGAATTACATAATCTACTGTTATCGCAAATGCATGGATGATAAAATGGACGGGCCCGTGAAAGGACACATGTTGAGCGCCGAACAGGCAGCGTTGACTTACAAATTTGAAAAAAATGGCTCCGTTCGGCGTCGCCGCACCGGCGCTTATTATATTTCGAACAGTGGAAAATCTGAACTCTCACCACTGTACTTTTCATATAGGGTGGTAGGTTCAGCAATAGACGGCAAAAGTTATGGAGTTATGGCTTCCTCCGCTGGGGTAAAATGGCTGAGCCCGTGAATAACTTTAGCTGGCCATTAATGAGAACTAACAGACAATGATGCCAAGGAAAGTATAAGGGGTGTTATTAGAAGTAATGGTAATGTAAATGTGAAGAAAGAAAAGCGGACGAAAAGATAACTTGCCGCCCGCAGGGACCGAACCTGCGACCTTCGAATAACGCGTCTGATGGTCTACCACTGAGCTACGGTGGCGGTCATCTTTCCGTCCACTTTATAGGGTATATATGTGAATTTAAACGTGGAAGCGTTAGTCAGCGCCACCTGTGTCCATTGTGCCGAGTGTGGAACACACCTTTGGCTGTTGGCGTCACGTAGCGCGTGCCCTTATTACGAGCTGGCAGCTGACTAATAATCCCTCGCATACCACCTAAAGGCGTCAAGTCTGCCAGAACGAGACCCTCGCTATGAATAAAGGAAAGAAGTGTTAGTTTAAGGGCTCGTTTGCTTTGTTAAACACAATAATAATGAGAACTAACAGACAATGATGCCAGGGAAAGTATAGCTGGCTAAGTGAAATGAATGTGTATTTGCGTTTTACCGTTCACAACACGAAAAATAGCATACATATGTAAAAAGAAAATTGGCGCTGAACTATGGTACTAGCTGTGTACTATATGTAAAATATTAAATATGCTGAAATTACATTAAGACGAAGTCTATTCGGCTTTTTTTTTCTTACATAGCACGGAAATTAGAAGTTCAGCCACAATTAGGGATAGCTCGAAAAGAAAAATATGAAAAGAGAAGCAAAAGACCAGTCATATAATGGTAATAGTAACAATAAAAATAAAATACGAAAACTGAAGTATGATCAAATGAAAAGCATAACCAAACCAAAACTTTTGCCAAGTGTTTCAGCATCGCCGTTAGGTCTGTGATATTATGTTTAACCAAACGCTTTTTTTAATGAAAATTTCACAGCTCCGTCCTGCGTGGAATTTCGGGTTTGTCAGTCTGAAATGCTATTACTACAAAGTTCACTGGAGATTAACCTCATCCAAGTGAATTTTTTTTTTTTGCGAGAGGCAGAAGTGCCGCATGAGTGGAAGATAGACTGACGCTTACGCTTGTGCAGTGTTTGGAGATGTGTAAGCCACCAGAACATAGTCAGCCTTAAACAAAGAAAATGAATGCTCGCAATATAATCACGTAAGGTGGGATGAGATTCAAGTAATGAAATGAGCCCCGCTGGCGATTAATGCTGATTTGACTGGAACGTGTTTAAAAGCCATTACGCTTCGACAAATTTGTTTATACTGTGAACACGTGTTTTGTTTTTATGCGTATGTCTTGTGTTGATGTAGATGTTATATTTGCAGGCATATCTGCTTCTGTAGATATAGAATGGACCATTGAGTTAAGGTGGAGGGCTTGCTTTAAAAATCACGTTCATGAAACATTGGCGTCGAATTTGTTGCAGCATTCAGCAACTGAAGCCGGTGTACCTATCAGCTAGGAGCTGTGCTTTAAGTAACTATAGCAAAAACCTAATCAGAGCCATAGTTATATGAATAGCAACTATAGCCAACTGAACAAGTGGATAAAAAATAACAAAAAAAAAAACAAAGAGGATGACTGCCCTATAGCCTCGCATGACGAAAATGTGTTTCAATGAAAATTTCCGACTTTTTTTCGTGCTATTTTCAAGCCTCAAGCAATAGACAAGTATACAGAAATGTTATCGAATGCCTGAGTAACCGAAAGAGACAATAAATAAATGGGGCAATGGGTGCGTTACTCTACAAAGGAAATCAATAGTTAACTTTTGAATACGTAGACAAGAACCATTTAGCGCTTCAGATAAACAGTTACTGTATGAAATCCTCTTCTCTTACTGATTCCCGCCTTGTCCAAACCCTGCATGATGTCGCTTAGTTGTGCTCTTCTCTCCAATGCGTCGTAATATGGCGCTACAGCACTTACGTCAAAGCACTGATAATGAAGCTGCTGCTTCGTTCGCTTTAAGCCATGTTCGCGCCAAACAAAATTTCGTCGCTTTAAAGCTCCTTTCCTCTGGCGAAGTTTGGGACAAAGACATGATCAAAGAGGCTGATCTATCAACCCATGTCGACGAGGCCAAAGACGCCCAGAGTAGCACGATGTCACAGCCTATTAATCCGTACGATATCTTACGATAACATTAAAACGCTATTTACAATCTTTCTTTCTCTTCTTTGTCAGCAGCCAGGATAATACTATTTTAAACTCTGCAGATTAACTGAGAGCAGACGGTTTTCTTTCGTTAAAGATGGGGACCAAAACAATGTAGAAATATGAGCCTAATGATCATCACAAACTTTGTATGAACGCTTAGACACAAGGGCACGCACAAACATTTGTTAAAGTTCTCGCTGGTTTATGCAGCGCTGTTAAAATGCCACGTGCAGGAGCCAACCGAAGTTGCCTTTTTTTCAGGCGAAGTCGGGGAGGGAAAAATATCCCTGTATATACCAGTGCACACCCGACGCCATAGATAAGGCTGGAGTTATTATCTTTTTTTTTTTTTTGACCATCTAAATGACTACAATATGCGGACGCTCCTTCTAGAATAACTTGCGTCTAGAAGCTTCAGTTACTTGTGGTTCCGGACTTCTCATCAATCAGACTAAACGCTATTTGCAATTTTTCTTTCTTTTTTATGTGTTGTTAGCACCCAGGATAAAGCGGTTCTAAGCCCTACGTAATAGTAGAGAGCGGACAGGAATACCTTTACTGAAGCCTGGAGACGAAAGCTACGCAGAACTCTGGATCTACTCACCATCAAAAGCGAAGTGCAAAAACGAAGACAAGAGGGTGTTTACATACAATTCATAAAATTCTCTTTTACGCAGCTCCTACGGAAGAATGCCACGTGTATCAGACGACTAAAAATTTCGCTTTTTTATCCTTGATGCGAGACAAAAATGAAGGCAATCTATCTGTGTACCACCGTACACCAAAGACCAGAGATAAGCCTCAGTGTATTCTCTGTTGTACACCAGCTAAATCAGTAAAATGTACAAACTGTTTCGTGTGCGTCTAGCAGCTTCACTTACTTCTGGTTCCAGCCTTGTCATTAATCTAAGCTCCTCGTTAGTACGCTAAGCCCGACATTACTAAAACGCGTCACCTAAAAGCATGCACTCTCTTCGCTGTCGGCTGCAGCACACACTTTTTCAGCTAATAGTGTACGTTGAGATAAAAGTTCTTTTGAGATTGCGTCGTGTTGAGCATGAGACGACGGTGCCAGCCTTTATGTAAAGTTCTGATTATGCACGTTTCTGCAACTGTACTCGAACCGGCATTGGTATACGATAAAATGACCAGTCGTAGCTAGCTATAACGGTGGTTTCGGTATGACACAAATAAGAAAAAGCAGCCAATAACCAAGTTCGTTTTACTTACATGTAGCGTTTGAAAGCCGGATTGATACGAGCAGATATAACTGAAATGAAGTGCTTAGCGTCATTAACAGAGTCAGTCAAGTCGACTAATGGGCTTTAAAAATAACTGAAAATGATGATATCGAGTTGCTTCTGGGCGTCATGAAAAGGGGTTCGCTTATAATACAGGAACTACATAGCCAGGCTAAGTTGATGCTCTTGATTGTTTTGAAGTCATTAAACAGTTCCTCATACTTGACGATACTCATAGTTTATGATTCTTCGTAACAAAAAAAAGGCATCAATGGCACGAACAGTCTGCGTTCGGGAGCAAGATCTCGAATAATGATGCTGTCGATCGAGGTGACTTTTAGATTTTCGACACACTTTCCTGAGTGAGTGCTTGCTGGGCTGTCAGGTATTATACAGCTTTCGGATAGGGATCGTAGTGTTGTCGTTCGTCGGGTACGATACGCTATTTTGTAACTTAACGCGGGGATCCGAGAAGATAGCGCATGACGCATGTTCTGTGGCGACAAACGCTAAAGCAAAGCTCTGCGTACACTATTCTAAAACTGACTATTAGGGAGTTTTAAAATAGGGTACGCAAATCTTTGCGATAGCGTTTCGTGCCACTGCACATGCGTCGTACGCTAACAGCTTGCGGGCTCCCGTTAAGTGACAGAAATAGCGGGTGACCGCAACGAACGCTAACTTATGGTGTCATCCATTGGCAGATTCGGAGCACTTCCGGTAGCACTTTTTCTGCTCCATGCGGAGCAAGTCTGTTCCATTGGCAGATCGAGAGTGCTTCTTGTATGTTTCAATGGCAGATCCGGAGCAGCTCAGTCGCGAGATTCACTCAATGGAGCAACTTTTTCTACTCCGCGAAAAGTGGTGGATTCGACCGTAAGTCTAGGGAGCCTCAAGCGCCCTGCGCTGTTCAGCGCAAAACACGGCCAACTCAATGGCGAAGAGACGCACGTCTGCACAGACAGCTGAGGAACGCGTTTCTGCAGACGCAAGATGCGGCCATCTCTAGCCACCATAGCCCCGTGAAGGCGAGTCGCGTCTCGGAAGAAAAACGATTGGTGCGTCGCAGCGTCAACTTGGGCTTTTACCGGAAGCGGATGTGCGCCAACGGCCTCCTGCCATTTGCTCCAAAGGGAGCACCTGTGTTCCGTTGGTAGATTCCCTTCGGTTGTATTACTCCGGAGTGGAGTGCTCCGGCGCAGAGTACGTCAGCCACTCCGAATCTGCCAGTGGATGGCACCATTGGCGTACGCTATTCTAACTCCCGCATTCATAAACGCTCCTTGACTTGAACTAGACTTGCTACCGCCTTCAATGCAGCAGAAACGAGTTTGGAACGCGCTGTCTTTAGGTGGTGCCAAACCAGCCAAAGCAGGGGGGTGGCAAATCAAATTGAAGTCAAGGAGCGTTTCTGAACACGGAGGTAAATCCCCCTATTTTTTTTCTTTATAAATTACAAGAACGTGTCGTGGCCTTGTGACGTGCTCACTCGACCACGCAATGCATTATTACTTTTGCATTTTCCCGCTCAATCTTTATATTTCTTTGGCACTGCACAGTTTGCTTAAGAAGCTTTCTACGTCTGAGGAACAGCTTTCTTATTCGTGCATAAATTCCTTCGCAAGCACATGGGGGCATTTATCGTCACGTACTCAGCGCTATCAACACCAGCGCTGCTGAGAGGCACAACAGGGAAGAAGAAAAAATATACAGTTGAATCGATGTGCAGCTGCAGCATTTCATTTCCGCCATTTACACACGGTGAAGAAGCCTTCCTCAGAAGGTGGCATACGCGGTTTTTCGGGGTGAGGAAGGGGAACATCGAATTTCCTCTACTGCCGTATATAATGCGACTGGCACGGAGGGGGGGGGGGATGAGTCCATATGAGCCGGCCCTAAGGCATGTTCTGAATGCAAATGTTGCTTTTCTTCCCGAAATTATATGTGATTCTGTGCAAGCGAGTTTTTGTGTTCCTTTTTTTTCCTTGTTTTCAGTGATTCGTGATCTGTGTTAGCATCGCAGTTACATTGTGCCCATGTTCAATTGTTTGTATGTCCTGCTCAAGTCATTTTGCTACCCAGTGCAGTTATACTCACCTGAACTGATGTTACTAGTATGCAATAAACTTCCCTGTGATTCCGCATTCCATTTCCGCCCCTAGACGTTCTAGTTAGTTTGTGGCATCTTGATAATTGGCGGGACGCATTAGAGCTCTCCACTAGAAGAGTAAACCGTGCTGTTAATCGTTTTGTAATTGTTCCAAATAGATCTGTTTGTGCCTTCATAATCGTTCAGATCTTTCAGCTACCAAACGGTTCAGTAAATAGCACTCTAAATTTTCCGACGTTTTTTGCTAAACAAATCGTTCATCTCGACCAAACCTTGGTTTTAGTTAAGGTTGTCTTCAATGGCGGTCGAGGATAGTTGCAGCGCGATATCATTGTTGAGAGTTATATAACGAATTTTCCTGCTCGCTACATTTAGTAAGGCTTTTTTTTTAATCCCGGAAGGACAAACGAGGCAAGATTTGAGATAGCTGAAACTTTATAGTTAAGATACATCCACCTAAACATGTTTATAATTGATTCAAAACGAAGTAAGTAACGCACTTTTGACCGAGCGAAAGGATATTTTCCTTCCACCATAATGAAAGGTGTGCAAAGACATCGGACGTCAAGGTGCTCCCGAAAGAGCGCTCCAAAACGAAACAAACAAAGCAAAACTATGCGATTCTCAGAAAAAGAAACTTAGAGACTCGCGACGGAAGAAGAGTGATTTAAGGTTTTCAGTGGAGAGGGCTGGGACACGAAGTGTAGTGGCTCTCATCGACGAAATACCAAAACAGCAAATTTTTTAGCAGTAAGCGAAAGGTCGGTGATTGAAGAAGCGAAGTGTATACACCAAGGAGGTAGACAGCAAACTAAGAAAAGGAAAAACCATGAGTTGGCAGAAACGTAGCTGGCTTGAGAAGAACAACGGAGAGTCTTGGAAAGCTGAGAGAGAAAAAGATAGGGGAGAAAGGTCCAAAAACAGGGGAATAGTGGTAAATGGCCTGGGATGAAATAGATTGCAATCATCTGTCAGAAGGAACGAAGCGACTCGGGTTTCGATTAAGGGAGCCGTGGTGATGGCTGCGGTTGCCCTCTCCATGACCATTTGTCGCGCGGAAGATTGGACAACCGTTGCGGCTAAGGCATCGTGTGTAAGGAGGTGACACTTTCAGACTCTGCTAGATCAAACTGCTTTCTGTCTTTGCCTCTTTCTACTGTACTGCTTCTGAAACAAGAGTAAGTGGCTTCGATGGTGGCTTTGACAAAAAACTAACAACGCGGCGGATATAAAGAAGTGCCTTTTACTTGAAAAAGCTCCCGGTCTACACAGGATCAACCATGGCGGACACTTGACCATATAAACTGATATTTTTGCATCGTCCAACAGCAGGTCTTTATGCGGTAATTATAGTGCTAGCCATAAATGCTCAGGAATGCTCTGGACCTTATATAACCTTGGAAGGCCTAGGACCATACAATCAAAGCTCTTGGATTCCCTGGGTTCCTTCTGACACATGTTTTCCTGTCTCTCATGCCTCCTTTATACAAACTGCCAACGACTACATGCTAACTGTTACGCGCCAACTACTACATACCAACTACCTTTCTGGCGGTCACTGGCTTCATTCTGTTACGCAGGTGAGCAATCAAATTCGGTAACAACTGTCTGGATATGAACGTGATCGGAAGGGTTCTTCAGTAGCCCAAGCATTTCTATTCGACATCTTGACCGCACAAAAAAAAAAAAAAGACGAGGGCAGAGGGCAGTACGACGACACGGACGGTAACAGCGCGCGTCGTCGTACCTACCTCCTGTCCTCGTCTTTTCTGTGCGGCCAAGATGTCGAACAGTAAGCATCAACTAGGCCAGACTGATTTTCACACGGCACCCTCATGGTAATGACCCCAAGAATGGCGCTGACACTACGAAATATATAAATACAAAACGTGGGCGGGTTGGGCCGCTGGCGAATGGTCCACGGACGGCGTCTTTGAGGCACCTGGGCTATGTGATCGACCAAGTTGTCCCAGCCAGACGTTAGCGATGACGGCCGCCAGCAGCTCCATACAGTCTCGTGCTTCCATAACCAATATCTGGCACCCGGTGGCATTCCCGTTGCAATAAGGTTCGACACATCCCATATCTGAGAGCAGCCGTTCCTAAAAGCCCGTATTGTACTTTGATGACTGCAAACTGAAAAAAGAAGGTGTCGAATCACGTACGTGCCAAGCTGCATCGATTTTTAGTTTGGTTTTCTTTTCTTACATCGTCTACTGTGATGTAGTCGTCGTCCTTCTGACCTAGAAACTGGCATTTTCTGACTCTGATCGATGCCTCCTTGGCGATGTGGTGAAAGTTTACAACCTGCTTGTCTGTTTGGATATAAGCACGCTTCGTTTTCTTCAGAATTAATTTTTTTTTGCTCCAGATGTGGCAGTACAACATGGCATGAGTCATTGAAGCCTCGAGCAGAAGGAAACTTTCCTTATGACTTCAGGGTGACTTCCTGGGCGAGTTTATAATGACTAAACATATCGAAATGTGAGTATAGTGCCTTTGTTGCCTTCTTCTTCTGTTTTCTTTCATTTTCAAATATTGTGCTACTGCGATATGTTTTTCCTTATGACTACCCCTTTGTAACTCGTGGCACCTCAAATGGCTCGTAACATAAAGAAACGAGAAATCCCCCCTCATCACATATTTCAGGGGTTATTTTCAAGTTCCTGATAAGTTCTTGTTATGAATAGGAAGAGAGGAAGGAGCGCGTTGCTGTCTCGGTGAAAAAAAGCAACGGCAAGAATGGTACCATACTCGTATGCTGCGATGTATAGCCTAACCATGACCTACCATGTACAGTCACTTGTCTGGAGCTGCAAAACACCCTTTTTTGAAAAAAATATATACAAATTCCAACGCGGTAAAGATACCAAACTTGACATATCGCACGCTAGCTCCTTGCGCTATAATTCTTAAGGGAACGGAAGTTTGTTGCTAACACGGTGTATAAGTTGCTGACGGCACCAGCAGCCATAGCCACGCACTCGACTGCTCTAGACAACTGTGATTTAGGCTGCACCTGAACACTGCTGACTTTCGGCCTAATATGTGTGACGTAAGACAAAGTAGTGCACTTGATTGGAAGACGACAACAGAGGAGAACAGGCACACCACGAGTTCTCGTGGTCTTTTCGTCTTTGTTGCTCTTCTGCATTGAAGCGCTTTGCAATGTCACTACCATGCAGAGTCAACCACAAAAGTTTACGAACCACGCGAGCGCATGGCGAAGAGGTTATTCGTTACACTTCCACTACATCAATGACAATCGACAGCAGCGCTATACGCCCAAGACGCGTCCCTGCCTTAATCGATGGCCTGGCTATTTCATTGCTCGGAAAAATCATTTTCCAACTTTCACTTTTTGACGTGGCGCGTTTTTCGGTAGGCGTGGCTACGAGCTTCTGTTCCGCAAGCAGCTATCAGCATAGTTTTTATAAGCAGCAATCTTTCCTACACAGTGATATCTACCCAACGGCACAACGTTCCAGGCACGACGTGATAGCTTTGATTCTGCTATCTAAGTACAAGTATGACGGCTATACTGCAGATAAGGGCTTTGCTTGAAAGCAACGAAGTAACGAGGTGCTGCGCGCCGGTAGAAAATTGGCATGCCCGTGAACAACAACAAGACCCATTTCCAGGTCAGCGCACCGGTCGACGGTAGATGACGCATCGCTACGTGGCGCGGACAGGCAGTTTGGCACGCGCTCGCGTGGTCCGTAAACTTTTGTAGTTTACCGCAAGTACGTACATTCAGGTTGAACATTGCTGCCTTATTGGGAAGGGGGGGTGGTAGTACAAAAAAAGAAAGAGCGGGACTATATGACAAATCGTACGGCTGCTTTGAAGATAAATGCATTGCAAGTGCGTCGGAACAGGCACCTTAAAAATTGATGACATGCAGATTACACTTGCTTCGAATGCACGGCTTCTGAGCGTAATTGTCAAGCTCAAAGCAAATTAAATTATGCACTTGTGGAAACAACATAAAGGAATCACGTGTAGGATATTTGCCCTGTCATAACAGACCAACAACACGGGCACATGTCTTGCTAAACATTACAGATGTCTTAAACATAGCATATTCTTTGATTTTACGGTATAACAAAATTTTTTTATGTCCATCACTCACTTGCGCGTTTTTGGAATCTACAATATCCCAGATGCTGCGGTAGATAAATTTCCTCGAGTGATTTCTTCCCTGTTCGTGTCTCGTACGTCGTACACGGAATGCATTTCAAAGCCTAGAGTACTTCATGCGAACGCAGAGCGATTGCATTATCACGACGGTTCCTAACCAACAGAAGGCCAAGTCGACCTAGTAATGGGATCTTCGAAGAAGCTGTTAAGCTCTGAGAGGACTGCCGAGAAAGCCAGTAAGAAAACAAAGGAAGAAGAGTTTACGAGATCTAATTCGTATTCCGTTTCTTCTTCCGTTTCTGACATTCCTTTTTATTTCCCGCAAAGCTGCGAGACAACAGACCGCCAAGAGAGCCAGAACAGGAAAGATCGCAAATGGAGTAAATGGTGATCGTTTTCCTGTTCTCTTTCCAGCCAGTCCGGCCCACATTAGAATGAGCCAAGATGGTAGGTGGCAGTCTCCGGGGGTAGAGTGCGAAGAACTCGCGGAGGAGAGAGAAAAGGCTGCAGGAGATGAGACCATGAATTATGGACAGAGAGGAAGAGAGAGAGAGACATGCCGGAAGCAACATTGTGTGCGACGTTTGTGTGGATGGGGGGGAGGGGGAAAAGAGTCAGCCGGAAATGAAGGCAAGCAGCAGCCCCATCCATTGTGCCCAAGCTGTCACACCGAGTGCCTTCCTCTGTCCTTGGTAAGAAGCCTCGTGATGTGTTCTGGATCCGGCTGATGAGAATGAGGAGATGTGAAGCGAAAGGGTGTGTGACCCGCAGACAGTCGACAGGTGTCGTCCAACTTTTGGGCGTGAGAGCGATAGTTCTCATTTGTACTGGGCATCTCAATCATTTCCTTAATTTTTGTTGTATAGTGTACATGCGACCCGCGTTTTATGAACCCTAAGTCGCAAGCAGGTTTCCAAACACACACACTCATTGGAAGAACTGTCTGCTGTCGTTTTATTTACGCGCGCGCTGACATGTGTGTGTGTGTGTGTGTATGTGTGTGTGTGTGTGTGCGCGTGTGTGCGCGTGTGTGCGCGTGTGTGCGCGTGTGTGCGCGTGTGTGCGTGTGTGTGTTTGTGTGTGTGTGTGTGTGTGTGTGTGTGTGTGTGTGTGTGTGTGTGTGTGTGTGTGTGTGTGTGTGTGTGTGTGTGTATACTTGTTGTTATCATTCTATTAGTCCTGTTGATCTTGTTATCATTTAACAAAGACAGAAGAAATTACCTTCTACGTGAATTCAACATTACGGCCGCATTCGCAGCCCACACGCAAAATCTAAGGTTTTTGTTCTCTGAAATACGGCATGCAGGTACCCAAGTTTAGATACACCTGAGTACGGGACATTCTCTAAAGTGTCTTTCACGAAGCACTTTAATTGCGATATTTTTGTTTTTCGGGAAAGAGGCTCTTGTTATTTATATATTGCTGCAGACTCTTATGTGGCCATTACTAAGCGGAGTTTTGTGAATGCTGATAATTTTCACAATACTGACCGGTGGTATGTAAAGCTCTGCCATCGCTGGAAAACTGCAATGCAGCAATCGAAGTTGTAGAAAGAGTAACATTCCATAAAAAAATACTATGTTCCTATTACTGGGAAAAGCACGCATTATTTTTAATGTCTGAATTCTTAGGGGGCAGTAGATGCAGACAAATCTGCATCTACTGCTTTTATTGCTTTTATTCATCACAAATCATTTGGTTATTACTTATCGCTACTAGGCTAACAAAACACCATAGCTTATTGCACTCCTCTCATTCAAGGTTTATTCATATAGCCCATTAAACAACCTTTACTCCTTTTCCATTAGTTATCTGTGGTATTGATCAGGCTATCATGTTCCACTGCTGTTGTGAAACTATTCTGGCACGCCTAATTTAGTGCGACAGGCCACTCATCATCTGTCATTGCAATTATTATCAATTGTAAAAGAACAAACACGACTGCAAGAACAAGTTTTCCAACGTGAAGGTAACTGCGATATTATCGGCGTTCTGAAAAACCTATGTTGCTAATCTAAGGCATCAGAGTACTTCTCACTTTATACTATCGACACGGAAAGAAACGCGAATAGTGCAGCGTCCATATGCTCTCTTTATTCACATTTCCTTTTGAGTGGTTGTAGCCTGGTTAGTAATAAAGTGCTACTAGAGTCATCCACGGTACAAGCAAGGACCACTCTGCTATCTTTTTATTGCCACCAAGGCCAGAGTGCGATGAAAACAGCGCCGCACTATTTGTGTTTCTTTCTACCCCTCCCCTCCTCTATACACTTGAGCTCGCGGCGTACTATATCGTACTAAAGAATACTCACACGCTTACGCTATAGGCTCCAGTAAGTTTTCCATTAAGGGACCTTCACTAGATGGTAGCCGGATGAGCGTTGTGATCGAAGTAGCTGCGAGACATTCTCGTCCAACGCAAATCTTAGAAAGGGAAGCTTTCATAGAAATCCATCCGAAAAATCATTATGATGTGACAATCCGTGTCCACAAATGAGGGAGACAATAGAGCTGAAATTCGTTTCGCCAGCGCCAAAGGACTAACAAGGAAGAAAGCACTCCCGCGAGAATCAAAGACCATGCAACTTACTCAGCGTGTCAAAACAGAAAGAAAAAAAAACATGTGTGCGTGCAAGTTGGAAAGGAGGTGCGTTTGAGAGGAGGCTGTCGCAGAAACTACTGTGTACTTACGACAGGAATGTCCGTACATCCGTTTAATGGGGCCGCTCGGCTCCCTTTGTGTCGGACAGTCTTTGTCTTACGGTGGGGTCGGACAGAAAGCTTAGCGCTAAAGCACCGATCAATCAGCTCCGGAAACCCCGGAGGCGGTGTCGAACGGGAGAAGACGCTGACTGGGACTTCCGAAATGAGGCCTCGCTTCCTGGCACTCGTATTACATAGCAGAGCCCCGAACGAACGTCTTGTAAGGGCTCCGAGCAAATGATTGTCATATGAGAACTATCGACCCATGCCGTGTGTCGTTTCCTAGGGCGAGTTCCACATTTCTCGGCAAAGCTTGGTGTAATCAGGAAGACCATGAAGGAGGAAACAAAAGGTATCCGTTCGATAGAAATTTCATAAACTCCGCAGGCGTTCGCCCAGTAGGACCGGGCTTCACGAGATAGAAGTTCATTTAGGAACGGCTGTGACATTTATGATGGACACGTAACCGATAGATGACTACTGTCTTTTTTTATTGGTATGATGTAAAACGAGATGCTGGAGCACAAATAAGGCGCCGTGAACACCTTAGCATAGAACTTAAGAAATAGCATACAGAAGAGGAAAATAAAGACACGAGCACACATATGTAAAAGCACACTCACACGAACATTCTAAACAACACCGTCGTAATGTAAAACACAATGTCCGAAAGGCAATCAATAATGCCTCTTATAATGCCCCTGGTTATCGTTGAATCAAATAGGCCCATACAGGCAAGATAGCAGTCAATCGCCGACTTCCATGATTACTTCCTTACGTTCTTTTTTTTTTTTTTTGTGCTAAATGCATTGGGTATCAGGCTAAAAAGAATATTTTGCGGTCAGAGCTCTATGAATGCTAAAATATAGAAACGGGAGCGTTCATTCCATCCCTGGCTGACATGATCAATTTGACTCAGGTGTCAGGAATTATTAAGGCGAAAGGCTTAGAGGCAGCACCGAACGCGAAAAGTGAACGTCGGCGGCAACACGAGTGATACAAAAAATCATCACACGAAGTCTCCACATGACGTCATTACGACGTCACAGGTCCCCAGATTTTTTGACGTCATCTTGACTTCATTATGCCGTTGCATTTTCTCTTTTTTTTGCGCTATTATTCCCCTATGTGAACCGTTTTATTGTATAAAATTTCAATTTTGCTTGACTGCATTACTTTATAGATAATAGCTCCTGTGACTGATACCCTATTATAAGTTTTATCTTTGCTAGTGTTGTGATTTCTTTTTCCTTACGAACACAGCCGTAACTAATTATTTACTTTGTATTGCAATGTTCCTTATGTGATTTTGTACATGACTGCTGTTCACACGTATTGTAATTTGAGAGCACCACTGAAGTTCACTTTTTGTGTTACCCCCCCTTACACAATGCTACAACGGATGCCTGTAAGGTATTTTTAAATAAATAAATAAATAAATAAATAAATAAATAAATAAATAAATAAATAAACATTAGGTGAACTCACAAGATGACGTACGTCATCCGATGACATCGTCACTTGTTCAAAGGTGGTAGGATCACGGAGGTCAATGGGAAACCACTTGAGGTCCTCAAAAATTTTGGAGATGGGAGGAGAGGGAGGAGGTGATCGGTAGAATTGACTGAAAACAAAAGGAAGCTGGCTTTCGCTTTTGAATCGTCTTGGTGAATGCACAATGGGCTGTGTGACTTTCTACAGCATGTTTTCCGCGATTTCAAGATCTTGTGTAAAGCTTTAACTTTAAAGTGACCTGTTCTTGTGATTTGTTGGAGGCAGACCCATACAAGTTACGGGTGATAACGAGAAAGATATTTTCAGATATTGTATATGCCCACGTCAAAAGCTCAGTGGCCATAGGTTCAAGCCAGCTGAGCACAAGGTAGCGAGTTCTACTCCTGCGACATGCCGATGGGAAGATTGGAAGGCGAACAGCATTGGGTGCAGGTTGACGGGGCACATAGAAACACCTACACATATATGTGCAATTTGAGCAGCTGCGGATTTGGAGGAGCACGGAAGGTGGCGTGTCCGACAAAAATTAATTTGATGTGGGAAATCCTAGCAGAAGGAGTGGTTTTAAAAGTGAAAAAAAGGTCTTAGTTGCCTATGGTATATTTTTAAAAAACAAAGAAAAAGGCTTTCAAGTATTGCAATGTGAGAACGCCAAATAGTTCGCTTCGTTCAGTTCCTAACTCTCATTTTTTAGCTTCTTACTCTTAATAGCTGTTAATGCACTTGGTGGATATTTAATGTATACATAAGTGTCTTTTGTCCTATTCGTTATTTTTGTCTAGTTTCCTTCCGTCAGGTCACTTCCCAGATACTGTATGTGCGTTTTTCTTCTGTCTTCGTTTTTTGTGAAGATTAGTGTTGTAAGATGTTTCCCCGCATCTTTTAAGTCATTCGAAGTGAAGCAAGTGATTTCGTCAGACTTTAAATCATAAAGAACAAGACTATAAAGCAACACACATTCGCACACGCACGAGGAAAATTCAGCAAATATTCCGAATTCCTCTTTCAGGCTAGCGAGCGAACATCCATAATAGAGTAGGCTAAGGTTTCCGAGGAAGTACAGCAGTCGGAGTCACGGAATCATTCTTTTTTTTTCATTTTTTGTTTGTTAATGGCGCACACATGTTTCTGCCAGTCAAAAGCTCCAGAGACGAGAAATGCTAGGACTGAATGAAAAGCCGGGTGGCTAAACCATGAAAATTCAGCCCACTATTGTTGTGAACTTCCTTTCTTTAATGCTGCCGGAGAGTTTCTGATTAATACTGAATTTTCAGCTTTCCCGTTCTTCAAGAAAAGACGACTTCTTAGTAAAACATTACACAAAAAAGAGAGACGTGGCTGGTGGAAGAAAAAAAAAAACAAGCTGTTTCCCGTTATCACTTCAGCGCCTCCCGTGATTGCAAGCGACGGAATTGAAAAGTTTGTTCAGGCAAGTTTTGGCCAATGGGAACTCGAGGATCAGCGGTTATAGAAGTTTTTTTATCAAGGCAAAACGTAAAAAGTCAATGAAAACTACAAAAAAGTTGGTGAACGCCCGAAAATAAAGACAGAACAAAAGATTGAAAAAAATGGGACCTACTCTTACAAACAGTGTCAGATGCCCTGAGGGAATGCTTAGATCCACACTCCTTGATGAACGTGCCGCGGGTTCTAATCTTCGCTCGCGGTAAAAGAAGAATAACAGAAAAAGTCTACCATCGCGGCAAGGGAAGGCATTACGCTGATGTGCCAAGTGGTTTTCTTCTATCGCTGCAGTATAACGAAACACCTCTCAGCCACAGTAGAATCATTAGCGAGCACTAACCATTACTTGACAAGGTATAGTAAACATAAAGTTTGAGAAAAAATGCATTGCGTATAGTCGAAAAAAAGAACCGAAGTTCAGTGGAAGCCGGAGATTCGAATCACGCTAGATGAGGGGATCGTTTTCTCTAATCAGCGTGCTACTGCTATGAAAGAAATTTTCGTACTATGGAGGAGCACTCCCTGTAAACACGCAGGGTATAGAAAAAAATACAATTTTACGAAGTGATGAACCAATGTACAAAGAATAAGGTATATCTGCAAGTTTACAAGCCTTGAATTGTGTAAGCCAATGTAGTTGTCTTTAATGTGATAGAGCGCGCGTACAGTTTAGGCTAAAGGCCTTCCAAAATACGTCTTAAGCTGCGTTGGTTTGCGTGCTTCAAGTAAACTTTTTGACGATGATACTTAAGCGAAAAAAAAAGAACCACCAGATACATGTTATTAGTAGTCGTATGTGAGCATATAGATGACAAATAAATTCCATTGATGCAAATAACATGTTTCCAGAGTTTGTTCTTCAGTATATCATTATAAAACTGTGATAACTAGTCGTAAACACGTTAAATATTCCCACGCCCTCCTTTCTTTCTATTTTGGTGTTACTGTCTCATTGCAATGTAACTGCTGCCTTGCGCAAAGCGAGCCTGAATGACTGGGAACTATCTAGATAATGTTAGAACCTTCCGATGAGATTACGTGTTCAACGCGAACATCGGAGTTAGTTCTGGAACTTACGAGGCCGCTAGCGATAACGCCGGAATCTTCGATGATACATGTACACAAGCCGACGCGCTTCCCCGCTTGTGAGTTTTTCGACTGCCGCTACCAGTGTACCTATACCCTTTATGGCCTGACCCACACAAATGTATGGGTCAATAAAGACGCTCACGAAACGGCACCTGTTTCAGTTTCGGTTTCATAGCTCTGTGCCGCTGAAGTCAATGTTTGCGGGAATATAACTGTTTCAGTAATTGAATAATTTCGGCACCAGAGGGCGAGTAATCTTCCACGAAAAATGCCGTCAGAGCACGTGCGCCGATAGCAGCTACCTCAGTCGTGTAAATCAACGCTCCTTCTTGTTATAAATGTCTTTTTCGGGAGTGTATGCATATGAAAGGAATAATGATACTTAGAAAAACATGCTTCGCTAAAAAAATTACGTGTTCCTACCACACATGCTGTGTACTCACGCGTGAAAAAGTCACCCGCACGTTTGTGCGGGCTGGGCTTTAGTCCTCGTCAAGTGCACGGCAGAGCGGCGCAGGTTGGCTCGCTCGCGCGCAGTGGCGCCTGCGCATCCTATTTTTTTATTGCGAATAGCTTTCTTTGCATCTTATTGGCACTGTTTTGGTTGGTGTTTCCTGATGTTTTCTTATATCTGAAGTTAACGACGCGAAGTGATGTGCGTGAATTGTGATCACCATTGACGCAGAAAATATTTATTTTGTGAATGTGTTGTGACAACATGCACTATATTTCAAAGAATTAGATTTTACATTGCCTATGATATAGAGTTTCAGTATCGCCAGTGAAATTCTAAGGATAATAAATAACATTGAGGGTTAAAATTGCTAAAATTATCTAACTTAGGGAACAAGCTTCTGTGGGCGCTGAATTTCTTTTTTTTTCACATGCCGAGATTTTCATACCAGAGAATAAAGAAGACATAGAAGAGATATTGAGCCTCCTGATATCTTGCGTCAGAATTAGTTAGGGATGACGTTGAAGAATTGACAGAGATGCATATTCGTCGTTCGAGCCAACTTAGTGGTGAAAACTGGAGTATGGAAGGCGAGTTTTTTAGCAGTCGCCTCCGTAATAACTCGGCCAAGTGACCACTCACCCTATCCTGTCAGTTTCAGTGAAATTGATGTCTTTTGGCAGAACACATTTGGCGGCAAAGCATCACCTGCTTGGAAGTGGTCAGGCAGCCGACGTTCTTGTTGTAGTCAAGACTCACTTGCCACCTTTCTCACACTAATTTAATGCAACGGTCTTTAAAATTATGGCTGACAAAACGGCAGTGTGCCCTAGTTGTAGACATAGAACAACTTTGCGAGTAGCTGTGCAAAAGATCAAGCAGCTTTTGGTATGGACCTGATCATGGGCTGCATCCGATCTCTGAGGAACTTTGATCGTCACCAGTCGCCCAAGAATTGAAAGCGGAAAGAAAAATGTGTCACAAGATCAATCCTTAGACAACTCTACTGGAGTGTAAAAGCACCCGGCATAGCCAAGCGATTACACTCAGCTATACGTACCACTGGCGATCAGTATACAGCTTGACATCTGCACATCACTCAGGCTGTCAAGTGTAGCTTCTTGTTCAAGGAATCGTAGTGTGAAGCGCAACTTATACCTGTGCCTCACAAGTGACACACAATACTCTAAAATGTTGCATTCGCAGCGCTGACCAGGGACGTAGCCAGGGGGGGGGGGGGGTTCAAACCCCCCCCTCCGAAATATTTTTCTGGGTCAATTTTTTAGAGAGCGTTTGTACAAAATAACTCTCTCTTCTCCATTTACACCTTTCTCAAATGACGCGATAAGAAATGTGACGCGATAAGAAATACTGTTACATGTATTCCCCCGTCGATTACACCCCCCATCCCTCCCCCCCCCCCCCCGGGGGGGGGGGGGGAGGGAGCGGGGTGTAACTGAACCCCCCTCCGAAAAAAATTTCTGGCTACGGCCCTGGCGCTGACCACGCATTTTTTGCCTTGTCTTAGCCGTTATTAGTATATTCCTCGCTGCAGTGAATCACATGAATAAAAGCCCAGCCCGCACATATGTGCGGGTCTGTTTTCTGGGGCAAAAACTCCAATTCTTACAGTTTAACCTTTGAAAACCTAATTGCAATAGAGCAAACATCAATAATTTTTGAGCAAGTTAGCAATTTTTCCATTATATTTTTCTCGGGCAGGAAAGGGCTACAGCGTTCATTGCTCGCTTGCAGTTTAACTTTGTTTACCGGCCACGAGTTCAGCCAAATAAAGAGTTACGTATTACCGAGTTCTCCAGGAGTCTTCTGCACCGTCACGACCACGTGACAATATGCAGATGGCACGCCAGTGCCTGTGTCGCTTTTTACCATGCCACTTTTTCAAGAATCACTTATCTGCCTTGTTCACGTGCTTGTGGCGGGAATTGCGATCGATGGTGCTTTAGGTGATTTCGACAGCAACAAACCACCGCTATTAAATAGCAGTCGACGTTCATCGAGGAAACGCGAATGCCTAATAAATATGGCCACAAATACACGAGCTTAAGATGGCGCAAGCTGCGGCAAAACAGGTTTCATTCAATAGAGCTTGCAGATGCTTTCCATCCGGTAGTGGCCGGGACATGAAAAAAGAGAATTGGTACCTATTACCGTCATTGACCCTTGAAAAAATACTTCATTTTAAAAAATCCCGGCTGTGTACTGAATTTCTCGAAGATCTTGCCATTAGGCTATGGGTGACGTTACAGAATACTACTAAGGTCACAAACTACGCTTCAAATATTTATATAAAAGGAGTTGTTTAAAATCTGGCCGTGCTGATAAAAAAAACGCATAAGGACGTTACGATGTTGAAACTCTATGCTTGGATGGTGGCGGCAACAAGTGAATAGATCGTAAAATGGCACCAATGGGCCTAAATTCATAATCATCATCATCATCTTCAGCCTGACTACGCCCACAGCTGGGCAAAGGCCTCTCCCATGTTCCGCCAATCAACCCGGTCCTGTGCTTTCGGCTGCCACGTTATACCTGCAAACTTCTTAATCTCATCTGCCCACCTAATTTTCTGGCATATAACAGCTGCATCTTACCGGTACTTACATATGGGGTAGAAACCTGGAGACACACAAAGAGGGTTCAACTGAAATTGTGGACGGCGCAGTGAGCGATGGAAAGGAAAATGATAGTGCCTAACCTTAAGAGACAGGAAGAGCTCAGTGTGGGTCAGGGAACAAACGGCGGTTAACAATATCATAGTTCAAATCAAGAAGAAGAAATGGATATGGGCCGGCACGTATCACGTCGGCAGGATAACCGCTGGTCATTAAGGGTAAATGACTGGATTCCAAGAGAAGGCAAGCGCGTGAGGTTGCCTGAATTGTGTACAGTCAAACAAAAAGTATTATGTACCATGAATTCGGAGAAAAAGCCGAATATATTCGCAGCTTTGCAACTCTTCCGGGTATATTCATTTCTGCCCTCGAGTAGAATTGGTTAAAGACAATATAGTATGCAGTTTTGCTGTCTTCTTATGCATGCATCTGGGGCATTGAATTTTTCCTGGCATCGCGTGCTACAAAACTTACTTAGTCTGACTGGACGTATTGTTGTGACAGGATGAAATGCGCGTGAACGAAGGTATAGACGCTTGCTGTATAATCAGAACTTAGTCATACATTGTCGGGTCAACGAACTCAGTCTGATGTTGGGCACAGTCGCAAAGATACCCACTGCCTTGACATATGAAAAGAAAGCACCAACGAAACCTCAATTCTGAATAATATGTAAAATGTTTTGTCAGTAGCTCGGAATTTTCAGTAACATATAAGATGTTTGTCAGTAGCTCCGGAGTGTTCCCAAATCAGTGCTTCTGATTCTCTATCATGCTGAATCTTCAAAAATGCGGAACCATTAAGTGTACTAAATAGAACTACCCCCCACACAATTTCATGCAATTCGCTCAAGAGTCTTCATCATGGTTTCACAATCCTTGTGCACGGGATAATATACTTAAACCTTCCTGCCTTACTAATAGTCCTGTGATAGTCACCATAATCACATCGTCGCTCTCCATTCATCTATTAGGCCATTGTGAATTAGGCCTAAGTAATTACGTGCGTTATTGTCACAATTTATGATGGCGTTATGACGACGGCTATTCACGATCACGATCACAATTACAGCCGCCAGTGTCTTTGTCAAGTGAGCCTGACAATGCTCATACGCATTGTCAGATACGCAAGCGGCGGCGCACACCATGCTGTACACGTGTTCACTGGATCTCGTCCCTTACTTAAGCACAAGTTTCTGTTGTTTCCATGCACGACACTCCTGCTGATATCACGCATTTTGTTGCCCCAGAGGAGGAGGTGAAAAACAAAGGGATGGATGAGTTTGGAAGAAGTAACACCAAAGCCCTAATCACCAGTTTCGTTAAAGCTTAGCGCGTCCATTTTATCTCAAACTAGATGGGCGACTTTCGCCAGCCACTCCGGTACTTAATAATTAAAAACTTAAAGCTGTACAGACGAAAAGTGTTTTTGAGCTTTCAAGAAAACAAAAAGAAAAGTTGAGAGGAAGAGGTTGAAAAGTGGGAGTATCGACAAGTACAAGGCGAGAACATCGTCACCGTTGGTCGGTACCGTCGCTCGATGTCACCGCACACATTTTCTTGTATACCTCAGTGATTATTTGTTCAGGCTCATCACAGAAAAATATCAGAATGTCCCTACTGACAGTTGCGCTTCAATGGGGTCTGCGTCTGCGCGCCGAACTTTTATACGATTGCTCGCTGCCAATTAGCCCAGCTCTCTGTCAATCGAATTCAGGCACTTGTCTCGCAATGAGATCAAAGCGAAACCTTTTTCTTGCTATATCCGTGCACTGGCATGCCACGTTATTGTACCTTTCCAATCGCTAGCCTGATATTTAACCATGTACAATGAACGAGGTGTATCTTAGCCATATATATTCGCTGTGAAGATATATATATGCCATATATGTGCTCCATATATATGCGCCATAGAAGCCATATATATGCGCTCCAATGTGAAGGGATGCGAGGCTGGCTGCACGCAACTTCCCCGACGTCGTACGTTAAGAACGCAGTCGGACTGCTGCATGGCGACAATCGTGGGGGGCTGCTTTGAATTGCGCCTCTAGAGATAGGAAGTCCCAGTAACGAACTCACAAACATAGTTCTAGAAGTAGGGAGAGCTAAGAGCTGCAGATGGCATAAAGAAAGCGACGCGCATGGGGCAGGCTATCACCGTAAAAGGCTCGGCCCTATATGGAAGGCACAAGACGGCAGCGGTTGCGGAACCCAGGGCGCAGGCAGTGCAGGCAAATGGCTCCAAGCCCGATTTCGGAATTACCAAGACGGCGACGACTCGGAGCGTAGTGGTCACGTCCGGCAGTGCCGGCGCCTCTGTGGACAGACAGCGTGTCGCCATAGATTTTCGGGCCGGGACGCCGGCTTTAAATAAGTGCGCACGTGACTCAGCCTAACCGCATATTTGGGGTTTCTTTCTTCCTTTCTTTCTTTCTTTCTTTCTTTCTTTCTTTCTTTCTTTCTTTCTTTCTTTCTTTCTTTCTTTCTTTCTTTCTTTCTTTCTTTCTTTCTTTCTTTCTTTCTTGTTTCTTGCTTTCTTTCTTGTTTCTTCCTTTCTTTCTTTCTTTCTCTCTTTCTTTCTTTCTTTCTTTCTTTCTTTCTTGCTTGCTTGCTTGCTTGCTTGCTTGCGTTGCTGGTTCACAGTTACGAAACCGTGTGGAAGAGCCTGTAGGAGGAAAAGAAACATTTTTTTTTTTTGCTGTATTTACCCGAAAGCTCATCTGCTTGTCTATTAAGAGGAGGAGCCGAGTGTGGTTTCTACGATTGTATTTCCATTTTTTTTTTTCAATAATTGATCTATCTTGTTAGCCGTGCACGTTGATGATAACACAATAAAACGCATTTAGGTTCAGTTTTGGGGCCTCTTCCCAAAATTTCTTGAATATAACTTCTCAAAAAAGAGCTCCGAAACTTGTCACATGTACTTACGACTACAAAATCAGATGTTATCAGATTCGCTAAAATCTGCTATGAAAGCTACATTCCGAGCAAAAAAATAAATAGTCAGCATAAGACGGGCAACCTAGTCTTTTGGTGATTGTTCATTTGGGATAGTTCACAGCGTTAAAGGGACGAGGACGAAATATGAAGAAGATGACGACACCAGCGTTGACTCACAAGTGAAGTTTATCGAAGGAAACAACAGGAATTTAAAGAACACAAATGCCAACAATGCCTGAGCGGAGCGACTGCGCGCACGCAGCAGAGTCACCCAGTTAATGTAGAGAAGGCAGAACACATGTTTGCTTTCTGGACGCACATGTATGATCTACGTGTTGTGGCATGCTTGCGTCACTTGGATGACTCTGTTGCAGAGGCGAAGCCGCTCCGCTGAAGCGTGGTTGGCCTTAGTGTTGTCTTTATTCATGTAGTTTGCTTCGATAAATTTTAGTTGTGCGTCAGCGCCCACGCCATCATCATCTTCGTACTTCGCCCTCATCCCTTTAGCGCTGTGAACTATCACAAGTGAAAAATAATCAACTTATGGATCTTACACATCTATAGCTGTGACACAGCTTTCTTAAAAAAATGTCGATGAAAATTTTCAGCCTTCAACAGACGTTCACATTCTATGCAACAGTCCCTCCACACTTAGAAATAACCTGCGCAATAAGTCTGCTTGACTTCTAGAAGTCATTACTGTTCAATTAGAATTTTTATGTTTGTTAATAGTTTAGCGAGTGAGAACTGTTATCCACGTTTCTCGAAAGTGCACGCCGAAACATCTAAATTTTGAATAAAGAGCCCTACAAATAAGTTAGAAAACTGGTATTAAGGATGCCATTCGTACTCGCACAATGAAAATATCGTCGGGCGTAATATATGGAGTGTACGATAAAGGAAGAGTAATTCTCCATTACGAAGCGATGAACCGAGCGCTGTTTGTAAATGCCTCGTCGCATTGTCCTTGACAGCGCAGCATTGTTCTTTGGCAAAAAACAGCGCGAGAGCGGCAATTAGCTAAATGGTTTCTGCAATTCACTCGTTGAGTACCGGGAGGATACAAAGAACTTGAGACAAAAAAAAATCAAAACAAAGGGGTACCACGAAAGCGCTCAGAGAAGGAAAGAAAGAACATATGAAGAATAAATGAAGAACTTAAAAAAACATGAATGAGTTAGTCTAACTAATATTTCAGGAAAATAATTAAGAAGTCGCCATAGCTCTTCTAAGGAAGAAAAAAAACGCTATGCGATAGGGGGAGGGGATGGTCTTTCTCAGATGTTCATTAGTATACCAGGGGTATGCAACACGCAACAGGTCCAGGCAGCTCGTGCGACAGAGAATTTCTTATATTCTTTTCTATGTTGTTTCCGCCACGTTTTGGAATTTCAAATGTAATAAATGTACGCAGTTTAGTCTCAAGTTTTTGTTGGAATGTCTCTCGTGGAATATATTCTTGGAATGATTTTGGAGCTGGAAAGAAAGAAAGAAGGAAAGAAAGAAAGAAAGAAAGAGAAAGAAAGAAGTAAAGAAAGAAAGAAAGAAAGAAAGAAAGAAAGAAAGAAAGAAAGAAAGAAAGAAAGAAAGAAAGAAAGAAAGAAAGAAAGAAAGAAAGAAAGAAAGAAAGAAAGAAAGAAAGAAAGAAAAATTCTAGTAGCTGTCAATTTAGATTTCGGCGAGAGAAACATTATTACCGAAATGTGACACGAAACACCCTCCTGCAAAGTTTTTTTCAGTCTTTTACGAACGTTGATTCTTTCTGTCGAACTTTACGGTTTACACGTAAAAAAGATACAAAAAAAAAGCTCCTTGTCTGCCTTCTCATGTTTGACACCATACTGTGATGTACTGTTTTCATTCGGTGTTTTTCCAAGTTACCGGTATCAAGCATGTTTTCAAGAAAAGCAAGAAAGATTATTACGTAAACACGGTCATCTGCAGTTCTTTTTATTTAAACACATCCACTATGGTGTCATGCGCTTTGGTATCATGCGCAAAAGGTGTGCGAGAAAAAATGAGTGAGAAACGATAAAAAAATCACAGCATATCCGCGGAGTGAATGATGAGGAGTGGGCGAAGCTCCGGAGGTACAGTCGCCCAAATTTTTAGCTATCCCGCGCAGCGGCGACTTTTCTGCGTGTCAGCGCCCCGTGATGGAACTTCGTTCCATCACGGGGCGCTGACACGCAGAAAAAGTCGTGACACGCAGAAACCACTGCTGCCACAATTGGCAGCAGTGGTTGCGGTCGTGAACAAGTCGTGAACAAGTGACACGCAGAAAAGTCGTGACACGCAGAAACCACTGCTGCCACAATTGGCAGCAGTGGTTGCGGTCGTGAACAAGTCGCTAATCTACTGCTACTTTCGTCACAGGACAGCATATGCGGAACAAGCTACGAGCCGAAGCAAGGAAAGGATATCGCCTCTGCACGTGCATCACCAGCGGACCGTTTCGTCACGACAGTGATTGGTGTGCTGCGTCTGCCCTCTACCGGCCAAGTTCCCGCATATAAGCAAGCATCCCTGGCGCCGAGTCACAATTGGCAGCAGTGGTTGCGGTCGTGAACAAGTCGCTAATCTACTGCTACTTTCGTCACAGGTTGGTCTCAGTTTCTTCACCCAACCATTTTTTTTTCTTTTTCATTGTATACCGTTGCCACTGCTGCCCATTCCTGTGCTGTTGTACATAATGCCGACGAACGCTGAGTTGGCAAAAGAAATGGATAGTTTACGCGCTGAAATCGCTGGGATGCGGTACAGGCTTAATATGTTCAATGAACTTGTCGAGAATGTTAAGAAGCAGAATGCCGACCTTATTAATGAAAACAAGGCTTTGAAGGATGAAAATAAACAATTGACACGAAGGGTTTCTGAACTTGAACAGTACTCCCGGCTAAATAACGTAGAAATAAAAGGTGTCCCTGCAACAAAAGGCGAAAGCTGTCTTGCGGTTGTTCAGTCCATGGGTGAAGCTGTAGGGTGCAAAATTGCACCTGAGGATGTCGACACTGTGCATCGTGTGCCAGCCAAAAAAGACGCAAACATTATCGCACGCTTCTGCTCCCGAGAAAAAAAGACTGAGTTCTTGAAAAAAGTACGAAAGGCTCGCTTAACGACTGTGGCCCTTGGGTTTTCCCAAAACAGTCAGAAGCCCTTATATGCGAATGATCATCTCACGCAAGAAAGAAAACGGCTGTTTGCACAGGCACTTGAACTGAAAAAGGCAAAAGGCTGGAAACATCTCTGGACTGACCACTGCGTGATTAAGGCCAGAAAGACAGATGACAGCCGCGTCTACCGTATCTCTAGTGCGGGTTACCTTGCTGTTTTTTCCTAGTGTACTAGTGTTCTACTTGCCGTTGCGCACTTTAAATCTGCACAAGAATGTTTTCTTGTCAAGCTCTGAAAAAATATTTCAGTGATCAAAACCCAAAACTATCACTGATACATTTCAATATTCGCAACCTACGTAAAAACTACAACAGTCTCACTGCGTTTCTTTCTTTAATTAATCACAATTTCTCATTCATTTGTTTATCTGAGACGTGGTTGTCGCCGGATGATAGGAACTTGTACGCGCCATCAGGGTACAATGCAGAATACTGCTATCGAGCTACACCACGTGGCGGTGGATCCGCCATTTTTACTAAATCATCGTTGTCATACAAACGCCGCAATGACCTTGCGTTTTCTAATATGTACTGTGAATCTGTATGGTTAGAATTTGATAAGTGTGTTTTCTCAGTTGATGGCCGGAACACAGTATTAGGGTGCATTTATCGTTCACCAACATCTTCATACTCTGAGTTCTGTTCTCAGTTCGATAAGTTGCTGCATATTATAACAAATGAAAACAAAAATATAGGCTAATCATCTGCGGAGACATCAACATAAACATTATCGACCCTAGCGATCAGTCATGTTCTGATTATCTCGGATGTTCACATGGCTACGACCTTGAATCTTTAATAAGCACTCCTACCAGATGTGACATGGCAGGATCTAATACGTTAATTGACCACATATTAACCAATTTCGCTACAGATAATGTAGAAGGAGTCATTGAGCACAGCATTACAGATCATTATCCTATATTTCTTACTTTAGGCAAGGACGATTATAAGGGTAAGGAAAAGAAAGAGAGGATACGGTTTCATTCCCAAAAATTTGTATCCATGGCACAATCAACAGATTGGACCGTCGTGATAAATGAATCCGGTGCTGAAAAAGCCTATCGGCTATTTTTTTACTACAATTACTCAGTGCATCAACGAATGCACGACTACACATACCATAACTCATCATTTTAGTACTCCTAGAAAACCTTGGATTACAAAAGCGCTACTTCGATGCATCTTGAAGAAAAACCAGCTTCACAGAAGAGTGAATTGTGAGCCATTCAACTTTGAACTTAGAGCTCGGTTCAAGAAGTATTCCAACACTCTAGCAGCCGCACTTAAGTGTGCAAAACGAGATTACTTTCAGAAAAAAATTCTGAATAATGGTAATAATACGAGGCGCAACTGGCAGGTCATAAACGAATTCTTAAATAATAAAAGTCGTGAGCAGCTAACGAAAATTAAAACTGAAGCACAAACATACAGCCATCCAACTGATATCGCCAATGCGTTCAGTGAGTACTTTAGCAGTACCTGTGATTCTCTCACAAATCCCCCATTACCAACCTTGCCCCGTCAGCCTCATTCTTTCTACTTGCGGCCTACGAGTGCATATGAAGTTCTTCATGTTATATCATCGCTCAGGTCTACGGCACCTGGTCTTGACTCTGTTCACCCATCTCACATCAAGTTAGTTTCTAGTGAGCTATCTCCTATCATTGCAGATATTGTTAACAAGATGTTTAAAAAAGGCGTGTTTCCCGATTCCCTAAAAGTTGGTAGAATAACACTTGTTCACAAAAAAGGTGATCGTGAACTCCTCAGTAACTACAGGCCCATTTGTATTCTGCCATTTTTTAGCAAGATAATTGAGCGTCTTATGCATACACGATTAGTGTCCTATCTTACGAAGTTCAGTCTATTATCATCTAAACAATATGGCTTTCGGCCTGGCTATTCCACTGAGCTTGCGCTTCTAACCCTCGCCGATAAAATAAAAAAGACAATCGACCAAGGCTTTTTGGTTGGTGGCGTATTTATAGATTTAACAAAAGCGTTTGATACGATTAATCACAACATTCTTATATATAAACTTGAATCGTATGGCATAACAGGCTTACCACTTCAATTTATTTCAAGCTATTTATCTAATCGTACTCAAGTTGTTCAGATTGACGGTAAAGTTTCAGCTGCTAAGAAAGTAAATCAAGGTGTTCCTCAGGGCTCGATCCTTGGCCCGCTGCTCTTTTTGCTATTTATTAATGATCTACCTAATCTTTTGACTGCTACGGACTGTATCTTATATGCAGATGACACGACCATTTTTACTTGCGTTAAAGATATCGATGACCTACAACAAAAAATTAACGTTGATCTACATAACATAAGTTCATGGTGTCGAAAGAACATGTTAAGAATTAATCCATCGAAAACCGTTTTCATGGTCTTTCATTCCCAACCGACAGTACTTTCAAAATCTATATCTGTACGTCTGGACGATAACTTAATACCAATGTCTGATAGCACAAAGTTTCTTGGTGTAGTTCTCGACAGGCATATGAAGTTCAATCTTCATGCGCAATCACTCATTCGCAAGATAACCTTTGGAATACGCGCCATAATCAGAACTCGTTCATATTTTCAACCACACATTATCCATTCCCTTTATCACGCGCATATTCATAGCCATCTATCTTATTGCATATCAGCTTGGGGCAACACATATTTCACCCACCTCTGCCAACTTCAACGCATGCAAAATCAAGCACTTCGTCTCATGACATTCAGCCAATGCAACTACACTTTATCAAAATTTAAATATCCATCCTCTTCATCACCTCTTTCAGCTGAAGTTATCAATTGTGATGTATATGCTTTTTCGTGGTATTGTACATATTGACGGCATTGTCGTGGAAAGCTTTGTAAATAACAACGTTACTAGGTTTTCTCAGCTTGATAATCGTCTTCTGCCTAAGGTTCGCACGAACTACGGTAGGTTCACCACCACGTTTACGGGAATCAAGCTGTGGAATTCCCTTCCTTACATCATTAAATCATCAACCACGGTACATGCATTCAAAAACCAAGTAAAGAAATACTTTTTGCAACAACTGTTTTCATCCTAGCAACTGATTTTTGTTTGGTACATGTTATATTGCTGTTTTGTTTTGTATTGTAATTTGCGATTGTTTTTCAATGTTACCTTTTTCTTTTTGTCTGTTACACATATACGCATTTTTTGCTTTCGGATTTTTTTTTTCTTGCTGTTCATTTTTCTTTCTACCGAAGATAATGTAACCACTGATTGATGTACATCTTTTTCCCGTTCACATCATGTATGGGAGCTCCCCCGACAGTTTTTAACTTTGGGGCTCCTTGTGAAAAAAAAAAAATGTGCCGAAAAATTGTTTTGTGGGCATGTGGTATGTGGGCATGCACTTACCTTCACCATTTTTGTAACTTAATTCAGTCATACGCCGAAGATACACAGAAAAGATCGCCGCTTGCGAAGGATAGCTAAAGATCTGGGCGACTGTACATCATCAAAGACGTGATGGTGGTTGGTTGCATGTGGTCAAACGATATGCATGTGAGACCATATCGCGATGCCATGTGTTGTATGGCATCCCGATCGTCATCGTCATCGGCGTCATCGTTATGACGCATAGTGGGTACATTCCATGTGGTGTGCCGTGATGGCAGCGTCATCGTCATCACACAGCGAGATACTGCTGGTTACGCAGGTGGCTACTGCGTACTACAAACTACAAGGGACGCACGACCCGATGCCATGCGTTGTATAGCATCGCGATCGTCATCGTCATCACGGCACACCACATTCCATGTGATGTGCCGTGATGGCAGCGTCATCGTCATCACGCAGGTGGCTACTACTACAAACATGGGACGCACGACCCACGGCATAAGGAGCTTCGCCCCTAAAAAATCAAGCCATATCGACGAAGTGAATGATGATGAGTGGGCGAGGCTCGATCGTTTTCATCCATGGCAGAAAGAGAATGTGTGGTCTGGAACGCGCTTATACTTCATGGCCATCAGCGTCATCGTCATCGTTATCACGTGTAGTGGGTACATTCCATTATACTGGAACGTGCTTACACTTCATCGTTATCACGTATAGTGGGTACATTCCACTACACTGTACATTCCACTATACATTCCACTATACATTCCACTATACGAATGGGCACATTCCACTATACATTCCACTAATCTTTATCACGTGGAGTGGGTACATTCCACTATACGTGGCTACCTATCTACTACAACTACTACTACTACTACTACTACTACAGATGAACGCGCTTATACTTCATGATCATCAGCGTCATCGTCATCGTTATCACGTGTAGTGGGTACATTCCACTATACTGGAACGCGCTTATACTTCATCGTTATCACGTGTAGTGGGTACAGTCCACTATACTGCGTCATCGTCATCTTTATCACGTGGAGTGGGTACATTCCACTATACGTGGCTACCTACCTACCTACCTACCTACTACAACTTCAACTACTACTACAACAACTACAGAGGAGGGACAGACCCACACCCTAAGGAGCTTCGCCCCTAAAATATATAACCAAGTTCTCGGAATGGGTGTTCCTGTAATGAAAGGAACTGCAACCTAGGGGAGGGAAATAAGAGACATGTTCGCTCCGCTGATGCTGCTTCTTAAACCATTGTATTCGTTCCGGTAGGAGAGGGCAATGTTTTAGTAGATCCGTTAAATGCAGCAAAATGGTTGTTTTCTTGTTATATATTATATCTTTCTTTATGAAATTAGAGATGTAGTACCCACCTTATTCATTTGATTTGGCCAACTCCACGACTGGCCCATCAAAGTGTATTTTAAATTTTAATATGAACATTTACTTTATGCAAAACGTATATTTCGTGATTTGGATTATGCGAAATATGTAATATTCAACGTAATCACTTGTCAACATGTCATCTACCCTAATCACGTGAATAAAAACAAACACGTAGTTATATTACGAACTTTTTTCTGACAGCTGGCTGAACTACTACATAGCAGTAATTCTACGTTCACGCGAAACGAAACTGTAGGGTAAGAGACGTATTCTTAAGCGATTCAAGTTCAAGCTGACTAACATGCGACAGAGCGCTTTGCCTGTGTTTTCCCTGTGTCCAACATATCATGGCAATCTGGATCGAGGTAGCGGTAGAGATAATAAACACACTCAGTACCAGCGTCAAAAATACTGCATCAGCACAAGCTAGCATGGTGCTTCGAGATACCCAGCAAAAGGAGAGGCATATAACAAATTAGCGCTCACATAACTTTTTTTTTCTGACGGGGAACTTATGAAAGTGTACTACTAGCACGAAGAGACACGGACAAAAAAGAGTACGACACACTGCGGTGTCTTTCAACGTAGTTTTATTGCTGCAGCCATAACATGCGCTCAAATACACGATTGTTCAACGCAGAAGAAAAAGAGCAATAAAACTATGCCGTAAGACAGCGCAGTGTGTTGTCCCCTTTCTTTTCCGTGTGTCCTCACGCTAGTAGTATGCTGTCATGAATTTTCAACAAGCCCAAGCCGCCACCCTTGTGGTATTTATGAACATGACAAATTAAATACCGATGGTCTAGAGCAATTTTTCAGCAAGAATATAAAATGGCCAAAATCTTCTAGCCTACATGCAGTCCAGGATTATGATGCTAGCAGAATATGAACAATGAGCTGAGAGTAGATATGAGAATATGGGAGTACACTACAGGCTTCAGCGGTTAAAGCGGGAAGAAACCTGCTTTTGGGCAAAAAAGAAACCTTCAGTGCAGCCAGCAATTTTCTGTATTTCCGGCTGCCTGGATGTCTACTCTACTCTAATATTTCTTACTATCCTGAAGGCAACAGCAATACACACGTTCTTCCATCTCAACTATTCTTCACCGAAACAAGATATTTTTGAATACCGACAGGCATTTTTGCGCTTACAACGGCTCCTCCTGTTAACAAGGTTGTAGACCCCAAAGAGGGTAATCTATCACAATTATGTTTTTGTTAGGATTTTATCTTTCTTTTGTTTGTTTTTCGTTCTTTTGAAAGTGAGTTCTACTCAAATCAAAGTATGCTCGTAAATATGTTTCCATGAGCACAACGGAACCCCTGTACTAGAAGAAAAAAAATGCAGAAATTTGAAAAACGCAACACGTAAACGTTAAATCAAAGTAGAGATTTATTACGGCAGCGCTTTCTCTGGCAGTAGAAAAATACCTTCGCATGCAAAACTCCGAAAGAAAGCTGACATTCAAAATTCAAACGACAGCGTTATTCTTTATGCGCCTCAAAAATGGAGTTTCTGACATTGCTCATTCAGTGATATGGTGTTTGAAAGTGGAAGGTGACGTAGAAGTCGAGAATATTTTTACCGAGAATCAGCCAAAGAAGGCGCGACGCTTCTCTACGGGGCAGCACAGTTGCGTATATTTTAAACGCCTCCTAAATTGCATGAAATATGCTCTCTTTTTCAAAGAACTAAACCGAGATTTTTCGAATTCCTGCGATTGAAATGCCTATGTGAGTGTTAACACTCCGTTGACTGTTGGAAGGCTCAACACTACGACTAGCGCCTACTGATGCGCATGTGTTTTGTTTTTCACGCATACTACTCTCAACCGATTGACATTTCAGTCAAGTGCAAAAGTCAGGAAATAAGGCAAGCATGATATCCAGCGCGCAGTTATATCCACAAAGTAATTCTTTTTCCCAATTTCCTTCTTGAATCGATAAAATTCGCCTCTGTTTGTTTACGTTCCTAGAATTTAGAGAAAGTAAAAGGATTCGAGGGACCTGTACATCGCGAGGAATGAACTCATGAAGGCAGCACAAAACATAGCCAAGCATAGCACTGATTGCGTTATTAGTATCTTTATTTAAAATGTAAGGATTAGGGTTTAAGAATAAAAGGAATAAAAAACAGGAACTTGTCACAGGACCCTGTAATGCACTTGCAAAAGACGACTGGAAGGCGAAAGAGGTCAGGTACGCCATAATTCATCATTTTGCGAAAAAGCGAAGTGACCACTGTGCGTCTGTAAGGCAATGTGAGGATCGAATCAGTAACAGTATGTTTTGATGTAGTGACTGGTGATGATAGTGATGATGATGATGATGAAGTATGACTGTGTCTTCGTAGCCAACTTTAAGCCGCTCACTCGTTACGCAGTTCAGATAGTGGTACGCTTGGTGCGACTCTATTCTCTAAGCAGGCAATGTTACATCTGGTATTGTGACTCCTCAACGAACATGACAACTGTAGAGCGTCGTTTTCCAAAGAACTTTCAAGCAATGGCGCGACTCTGTGGTGGAACACCCGGCTGCCACGAAACGTGTCTGGGTTCGATGCCGGCTGAAACCATTGTCTTTATTTCTGAATGTGCATGACGTCACGTGACGTTTCGTACCATATGCCACGTCTTCCTATGCTAACAAATGGTAGCCGTTGGGGCAGTAATCGTAGACAAGCATCAGCTCATTATTATTTTTGATATGACATCAGACCACGTAGAAGAAAACAATTCTAGCAATTCCATGCAGATAGTAACACGTGGAAACATTGCGTGATTCATGATTTTGATGGACTACATGACTGAAATAAACGGGATTCTGGAAGTGGAAGTCATGCTTCCATACTTTGTTTTGGCTGGTTGCGGACATTGAAGGCAGCACTTCCGAGGCAACAAAGGAAGTGCCACAACCTCATTTCGCAGTTGGAACTGTCATTTATGCTCCGGAGCTCGCTTTTCGTTTCGTGTTCGTCGGAAATGAAAGAAACAAAGCCACGTTGTCAATGATGAAACCCCCCATCGAAGCAGTTTCTCATAACATGCGAAACATTCAAGAAAATATGAACGGTGACTCATAAGCAAAAGGTAGCGCGATGGATATTACATTATGCTTCACAACGCAAACCAAAGAGGAACTACATTTGACGCGAATATATAACAGAAGTAAATTCTTGGAAATAGGAATGCCAACTCCCAGAGGAATCTGAGATTCCCGCTTCTGTTTACCATTTTTTGCGATTCCCTGATCCCAGTGGCGTCACCTACTAGTCCTACATAAAGCATGAAAAATGAACGAGAAAGTGGGTCAAATATAAACAAATAAAGACAAAGAAACACAAAGCAAGAAAATGTAATGTCCTCAACCAGTTTCTCACGCATATTTGAACACTAGCCGTTCCGCGGGAAGGAGGGCGGGGCGAAATTCTGCTCTTGGACCACGCTTCGACTCTCCGTAGTGTCAGCTTCAATATGCTCGCTGATGTGAATTTTATTCCCAGAATGGGGCTCATAGAGGAAAGCTATGGAGTCGCGCCCATCTGTGAGCCCTGGTGCGCATAGACCACCGATCTGCCATCTTGCGCTCAATCTTTTCATGATGTTGTGAGTCGTTTGTTTTCATTTGCTACGCTCTTTTTTCTTCTTTTTTTTTTTTTTGTTCAAAGCTCCATCGCAAAATCATGCGCCTTGTCCAACAGCTTGATCCTCGTCAAATATAACAGACCAAGTGAGGCCAGATGAAAAAATTTAGCTGAGATGTCGTTTTTCTTTCTGCCACACTGCACGAAAGTTAACCGCGACAAGATGGTTTAAAGAAAACGCCATTGTACACTACATGACCTAAAAATGACCTTACGTAAACTGTGTTGGCTCCATATGCTGCCAAGAGAGAGAGAGAGAGTGAGAAAAAAAACAGCTCAGCTAACGTGAAACATGGGGAGGGGCAAAGCACGCATTGATGGACCGGTGTTTCCTACTGGAACATGCCAATCGCTGCTAATGGGCAATGAGAGACACAAGACTCCGATTAGACACGGAGACGCGCAGTCCGCTTCTAGTTAACGAGCACACTGCGAATCTTTATTGTTCAACTACGCACAAAAGACATCGCCCACCGGCACTACATTGCAGGTCACGATCCAGTGGCTATATATATGGAGTGGCCGGTGAACGGTTGTGCTGCGCAAGAAGTCTGTTTTTTCAATCAAGAAACTCGCTAGCAGACGCTTCCTGCGTCGTCGTTGTCTCTCATGGGCGAGGGTGCGTTCTCGTTCCCTGAGAACTGGTAGTTAAGCGTTCATCGCAGAAAGAGCCTTTCCATAGTCATCGCGCGCCGTTCGCTCTCTCTCGGCACATGGCAAGCGCTTAGGCGGTGGCGCCCTCTTTTGCGCTCAAGGAAATGGACCGTCACGACAGCAGCAGCAGACCACGATGCACGCCGGCACGCCGAGACCCTAACGGGGTTCGCCCCTAAAAGGAATGACTTTTTTTTATTTTTTTTATTGCGTTTTGCCCTACGGCATCAATACATATCACACAAAACTGTGTAGCTGCATTTCCTCCATGAAGTCCAGGAGGGACCTATGGTTCGGACCGTAAATCCATCGCTGCAAGTCAGGCGGCCTGGTGTGCTGAAGTCCCGCACGCCGCAGATGGCGTCGACGAGCCGCTTGAAGCCCAGGGCATGTCCATAGGAGGTGGTTCAGGTCTGCTTCCCGCGCAGGCGCAGGACAAAATGGGCAGCTTGAAGTTGTGTCGGTGTAGCCCCACTTCGCGCTGATTGAAGGCGTCACAGCTGCACCCACGCGAACCCTTCGGAGCGATACCTCCTCTTGACGAGTAAGTCCACTCGGGAGGTCATGACCACGCGGAGGTATGAAAGCTCGCGTGGTGCGCCGAAGATTTTCTTTGTGAATGTCCACAGTGTCAGAAGGTGGCAGCAGGAGCAGAGGTAAGGGGTACATGACTTGGTATTGCGCTGTATCGAAGCTATATGATCTGCTACCCTGCGCATTGGGTAAGACAGTGAGATAATAGAGAAACATTGAGATAGCTATACTCAGCGACAGCTTATCTTGACATTGGAGCGAAGGCTACGGAGGCGGGGCTCCCGGTCATTCGTGTTGCTCCGCAAGTAGTACGGCAGCTTGCGGCTGATTTCGGTTTTGCTCGCTCACATCGTTAGCGCGTTTACAAAAACATAGAATTATGAATCGGATAAACATTTCGATTGTTCAGTGTACATTTTAGTGTCCTATTACGAGCATATTTTTCTTGGAGAACTGAACAGCGCGTTTGCGGCCATAAAAAAAAGCATAAGAAAAACGCTTTTGTTATCGGTCCTCATCAGGTTCTGTGATAGGCTTCCACTTTTGCTATTGTGTCATGTACAGTCTGAATTACACTTACCTAGAGCGGTCGAGCGCGTTGCTGTGTTAGCTCGCGTTAGCTACACGTTTCCGTTGGTGAGTGAATTGTAGCACAAATACGTGGAATGCGGTACAACTTTGCTGGAATCATTCGGGCGTCGGCCTCGGGATATTTTTGCAAAAGAAGGCAGCTGAAGTGGCCTACTGGCCATTGAATCCAAGTTGGATTCAGACTGTACAAATATGCTGAAGCTGATCTCGTGGCATTTCTGTGCTTTTTTATGTCATACCGTGCCTCGCAGTAGGATCGATAGTCGTTACTGCCCTTGTGACAATGACCACGGCCGAAGGAGGTAGAATCAACAACCCGAGAAAAAAACAAGAGAAGCAGTGATACGAGCAATATGAACAAAATGAAAGAATAGCATTAATTCGAGCTTATGTATCGGTGACATGTACACAACAGCTTTGAGAGTGGCGTGCAAGGCGGATGGAAGCGTGCAGTAATTCCTTTTGTCTTCGTTCTTTCTGCTACCTCGACTCAATCTCGTCCGTTGGCTCATCTTTTCGCCGCTGAGCAAGCCGGCCTATTAACGGAGTGAGGAAGCGTTGCGACATGTGTCGCTGACTGGGTGACCCAAGGAACGACCGCTCGGGTGGGTCATTCGGGTTACGGCCTCCAGGCACCCCACACGCTCACAGCGTAGAAGGTAGCTCCGATGTTTACGATGCAGGGATGTATGGCCGTTTCGAATTTTATGATGCCATGAAAAGGGAACCATAGAAAAGACGGTTTCGTCTCGGCGAATAGTGACAGGTTGCATTAAAAGAATTCGTCAAGAAAAAGCTAAGAGGAGGGTCGAAGTAATAGAAACGCATATGAAATATTCTAGGGAAGCACGACATAACCAAAAAAAAAAAGAAAAAGATGGAATAATGATTCTTGAAGACGGCCGATGTAGATGAACGTAAAGATCTTTATGAGCGTTTGTCGGGAAATGTCAGCGGTCAAAATAGATTGTCAATGCCGTTTTTCATTGTCTCTTTATTTGTTGTATGGGTAGAAAGATGGGGTATTTTATTTGTTTTTTTTTTCTCGCATAACATTTTACTGCCCATTCGCGTAAAAATGACTAGCGCAAGACTGGTGAAAGAGTTTTTTAGGGCCTACGAATGCTGAGTAAAATTTGATTCATTAAGAACGACAGAAAAAAAAAGAGTTGTGTGCAGTGATTGCTCAATTCTGCTTGGTTTGCTTTTTCAGCAGCAGTCGAATATACAAGCTTAAGCATGATGGTATGTCGTTCATACTATAAAAAGGAGGCCTAGAAAATGTATGCAACTCAGTGGCATTATTATACCCTACCGCAGCAAAGTATGGAAGAAGATACCGAATTAGTCAAGGCTATAATGCGGGTATGGAAAACATTATCCCTTTCAGCCCTGGATTTTTTATTTTTGTCGGAGACATCTTTAGTACATATTTTTCTAATAGTTAGGACCTCAGAAGGCCACAAACAAAAAATTGAGCCAGTGGTGCAAGTATTTATGGATTTACAGACATGACATCAAATTAGGTCATCCTGGCCCTGGGTTCATGAAATTCCAAAAATGGCTGATTTATTCCTGCTGCTCACTAGAGTAAACAAAATCTGAACCAATGTAGTATTTGGCATTGTGGAAGATCTTAAAACAACTTCAGGACTTCGTCCCGGAAACGGCGCCTTTTCGCCTCAGCTTGCCAGCCTCGGCGTCACCCATGACTTCGGTCAAGTTTCTTCTTCTTCACGGCTCCAAACTTCCCGAAAATTCCACAACGTTGGTGTCGATCGCAGTGGGGATCGTTGAAGAAATACCTCCCCAAGAATGAGCAGATTTGGTTTGGTTTTTGAGGTGCTAGGAGAAATGTTGTGTAGTGTCGTCAATTGACGACACCAGGGCCGAAAGGGTTAAGCAGCATTTATACGGTTTTAATTCAGGTGGGAGAGATGTTATGTTGAGTTAAATATAAAGTCTGCCTGTTTACAGGGAACCATCTCGTGGTAAAAGGACGCCCGTAAAATCTATCCCTCCGTCCATCGATTGCTCCAGTATATGACTTTTAACATCGAGGTAACAACGAATTCGTATTAATGCTAAGTGCACGTTCGTGTATATACGCTTCTGTACATAATTCGGAAGTACAGTAAGCGATGTTAATGGAGCAATGACACAAAATTTTTTGAAATAGGTAGCTAATGACCCACTTATTCCGGCTGGGAGCCTCGTTTGCGTGAGTGTGCGACGGTTATTTATTTAGAGACGTTTTTGGAGCGCCCAATCATAGTTTCGGCTTCAAAGAGCACAGGGCTAGGCAGGAGCAGTTCCGGCGGCAAGGTAAACGCAGCTGGCCATGTGACCACGCAAAACTGTAACGTGGGCGCCACTCGCGAGAGCGTGCGTGAGCGGGAGCTGCACTGACAGCCAGCACAGCCAGCACACGCAAAGCCGCTGGTACGGAGGACGAAATCGCGGGCAGCGCAAGCGCAAGGCACGTGCCAGCCACCAGCCAACACAAACTCGTGACGTAGGTTTGTTTACATTGCCGCTGCGTTGATGTCGTCGTCGCGAGGGGCTCTGAATTGCGCTCAGTCGCGCGGCATGCGCATTAAAATTGATTTTAAATATGTTGTGGGCTATATTTGCCCTTGATATTTCGTAGATGATGTGTATGTATCCACATAAATCTATCTCGCTCCTTATCTCGCCTTCAAAATTTTGTGTCAGTGCTCCTTTAGTAGGTTTTCATGTCGATTATTATTTTTTAATAATAATATGTGGGGTTTAACGTCCCAAAACCACGATATGATTATGAGAGACGCCGTAGTGGAGGACTCCGGAAATTTTGACCATCTGGTGTTCTTTAACGTGCACTGACATCGCACAGTACACGGGCCTCTACCATTTCGCCTCCATCGAAATATGTCGATTATTTTATGTGTGGTTAACGAAGCGATCCAAGATTCTGGCTTATGGAAGAGCAATCGTAAAACTGTGATCTAGCGTCGGAGATTTTGTCTCTCTGATTTATTTATCTTGCCGTAGGTGGGAATAATGTATTCGTCTGGCTGAGATCACCAGAAGCCGATTCGAGAAGCTCTCTTGCATGAGGAGCGTTTAGAATTTACGCGTGGCCTTATTAAAATCGAGCCTTTGTCATTTAGCACACATACACACACAAAATATCTATCCGTTCCAGTCGTCGGTCAAGCGTTTCTTGTAGTTCGTCTGAAGCTGTGTACCCGACATGTGCACAGCTGGATAGGCTCTCGGAAACTTGCCTCTATTTCTTGTGGATTTCAAGATGCCGATTGTATGGTTCGAGGGCCATTGGAGTTGAACTCAACTGGAACCGTTTATAATGGAGAGTTATTAAGGAGCTTTGAGGCTACCGATGCGGGTCCGGCATTTGAAGCCCCGGAAGACGATTCAATTTCTTCCCGATGAGACCACAATCAGCGCATCGAGGACAAATTATTGTTTTGCTATTCTTCCGAAATTTCAGAGTTTACCTGTCACTCGCATTTTGATCGACCGAGATGAAATTTGCAGGAGAGACTCTGCCTGCCCTGATGTGTGCGCACACGCTGCGTTCATTATATCGAACAAGGTAGATATTGTATTACGATGTTCCAGGCGATAACAAAGGCACAATACTTGACAGATGTGATAATGTTCTTTTTCTTACGTAAGCAAATGCTGCTCGAAACGTGGGAGAGCTTTCCAAAAGAGGTATCTTGATTGACCAATGTTAAATTCGGTGAAAACAAAATGAAATAAATGACAGATACACGAGCGCTCGAGATTAAAGCTTTTGTGAGCAGCTTGTATTATATTTATAGCGCTTGCTTATATATTTTTCTCCGGAAATATCCAAACATGCAAGCTTTATCCTGCTTACGCAATTTAATATTGATAGACGGCTATTTATTTTAAGGCATCGGTAAATGCCGGACATGAGAGTGCGCGAGAGGCGACTGAAATCTTACGCCTATTTTCTTATTTATAAGCGCCAGTAAAGTTTTATACCTGCGCGCATTATTTATTCGCAGCCGCGCTTCTACATGAGGAAAAACGCGCACACGTGAGCCATAATTGATTTGTATAAATGCGTAACGTCTTAAAAAATGAAACCTGTTTATCTAAAGCGGGAACCTGTCGCCCCATCAATAAGCTTACATGTTAAAAAAAAACGCATTTTTTTTCAAGTTCGAGTAACTCGACTTTCATGACCAGCAATGCAGAGGAAAAGAAGAGCATTTTCAATCAATTCGCTATTCGCTCATAGCCGTCTACAAGTTGAACAGCTCGGCGAAATAAATGTACTGAAATAAATTACCCCTAGAAACTCTGTTATAACGGGGACCAATAAAGTACAAGCGGAAATAGGCTAATGAAATACAAAGTTATTGCTATTGTGCCCCAGAAAAAAGGTTACATAGATGCGTTCTTTTGGTACAAGTATCGGACGTCATATGCTTAGACACGCGTCTAAAAAAATTTAGCGGATACCTTCCATAAAAAATTCACAGCGCACCGTAATGCAAGTTGTATGTACGTCATCTAAGAAACGTTCAGTGCCGACTTTGGCTCATTCTTTCAGAGAGTAAACGAAGCTGTTGCTGCTAAAGTATGCGTCCAATATGAAAAAAGTCAACTATGCACGATTGACGGCGCCGAATTGTTGCATGTTTTAAAGACCCAGGGCGCCACACTTCTTGATTCCATGCAAGCAGAATGTTATAAGCCATGTGGTAACGTGTTCACCGCTTCGTTTCGTAGTTCTTCCACTCCTAATTCAGCACTACTTAAATATGGTAGGCAGCAGCATATTTGGACACGATAATACTACAGTCTCTTTTAACTTAAGAATAAATGATAGCTCCGCTCGAAGCCTTTCCTTTCTCACCCAGGCAGAAGTTGCGTAGATGCAATACCCAATCTTCTTCGCTTATTCTCGTGACGCGAAGCACCTTTCGAGTGTATCAGCTAGCTCATTTTTTCATACAGACACATATTCGTGTCGCAGGTTTTCGGTCGGAATATGAAACTTCCTGCCAAATAGCAGCAAAGATTCCGACATCAATGTTCAGCCAACGCGATATTTTCAAATTGGACGGCAAACCCTTCATTGTTAATATGCACCGTATTCACGTTAGCAGCGAAAAACTACTCATAGGCATAACGGAAAGCACATATTAGGACTCTCTTGCAGAAATGTATTGCAGGTATGCCGTCGTTCCGGGGGTGGAGCTTGTACTTACTCTTAGGTTCAACCGACTATAGCGGTATTTGCTTTATTTTGTTAGTGTCTATTGCTACCCGAAACAAACAGTTTCGGGTCTCGTGGCCGAGTTCTGTGTGTCCATGTTTGATGGAGCACTCTGAATTTTTATGTGGGCCCTTAAACGAATTTTTCACAGCCCTCAACACCACGAGCAGGCATATGCGCTAGCCCAAAGTATCTGTACGTATCTCCTCTCATTAAGATCAAATACGCAGTGATGGGATGCATGGCCTATCACAAAAAAAAATATTTTGTTAACCCATTAAGGACCACGAAAGTACTACTGGTCCGATTTTATTGACATTTTGCTTATTTAATTAACCACCACAGATAACCGCACGTGAAAATTTTCATAGAGTTCCGTGAGTTTCTTCAGGAGTTATAATACTGTACTATAAAAAGTACGCTGGGCCTTCGAGATAGCAAAGGGCAAGGTGACTTGATGCAAGAATGGCGAGTAGGCTGGGCCCTTGCGAAACGAATAACAAAGTTATCTTGGCCCATGCAACTTAAGCAAGGACCAGTGCTTTAGGGAACGCGTAACGTCACGCTTTTCACCCCACCATTTCGATGTATTTTGGCAGAATTCAACTGTTTTGCCGGCTTCTTGTGAAAATATCTGCAAGGATAGGGGGGTAATAGCAAGCACAGTGGAATCTGGAGAGCTTTGATACTTCCCTTGGGTACAACAAGGCGCAGTCAGTGTTTTGCTGTTATGCGACTAAAGGACAATAGTCGACGCGTAGAGGGTCTGCTCAAACGTACAATGTGGTAGCAGACCCTTTATGCGTTGTCTGCGGCTATTTAGATCATCTGGGTAAATAGGGGCTGGTATCACTTTTTCTCCGGGATGAAAATTCTCTAGTCATTCGCAGCTTGATCGTAGAGCTCAAACCCCCTCATGGCATTGTCACTGCGGATGAAGAAGGAGGACAGTGGCACTACGCTTTTTTTTTCTCTTCAGTGAATGACCACCACGATACAGAGCATAGTGATTCAACTGTGTAGTCTTTCGTCAGCATAGCAATTATGCTGTTGTCTTTGCCATTTTCGAAACAAAGCTGCTTTCCTGAGTCAAAACAGAACTTATCTTACCCACGTTCCTTTCGTTCGATGTTTTTTTATCGTTAGCAGAGAGCATCCATTCGTGCCGTCGTCATTCCCCTCCTCCTCCTAAGTTCCCATGTTAGGGTCAGAATCTCCAAATAAAACATCAAGAGGCTCTCGTATATTCACAGCGACATCTTTCGCAGCCTCATGTGTCTGAGATAACCGAAAAAACGGCATTCATAACAAAAAAAGCCTGTTGAATCTATGATGCAACGCACAAAAAGAGTTACATGTATGCTCCCACGAAGTCCCAGTGTACTAAATAAAGTACAGCAACATTTGATTACTCCTCTCTGCAGAACTATGCACTCTATAGGCTTCTCGCGCTTTGCAGGGATTGAATTGCTCTTCCTGAAGGAGAAGCAGGCTGTTTTTTCAACATATAAAATGTAAATCTTCAAATTAATTTAGAAAAAGTAGTACTGACCACGTGCGTTTAGCAGGCTCTCATTTTCGCAAAGTTTGACGACTCATAAAACAGAAAAAACATAACCGAGTCAATATTCAAAATTAGGATTTTCTTCCTGCAACCTTTGGCATCAGAAATTGTAATGAGCAAGATCAGAATATTCTGTTTTGTATTTTCTATGCCCGAAAAAGGAAGTGTACTTTTTAAAGTACAGTGGGCCCTAATGGGTTAAACAAGCGTATCCCATCCCTCGGTAATCGTACATCTATAAACCACAGTACAACGAAGAGTTTTAGCACTTGTACGTCATCTTTTGCTATGCGGCGCTCACTCGCTCGCTCGCTCGCTCGCTCGCTCACTCACTCACTCACTCACTCACTCACTCTCCACTCCACTCACTCACTCACTCACTCACTCACTCACTCACTCACTCACTCACTCACTCCACTCACTCACTCACTCACTCACTCACTCACTCACTCACTCACTCACTCACTCACTCACTCACTCACTCACCACTCACCACTCACTCACTCACTCACTCACCACTCACTCACTCACTCACCACCACTCACTCACTCACTCACTCACTCACTCACTCACTCAAACTCATTCACTCATATTAGCTCACCCAAAGGTGGGAGTTAATGGGAGTAATGCCAATTTACTCCCACCCAAAGGTCGCGGGTTCGATCCCGGCCCCGGCGGTCGCATTTTGATGGAGGCAAAATGCTGGAGGCCTGTGTACTGTGCGATGCCAGAGCACGTTAAAGAGCGCCATATGGTCAAAATTTCTGCAGCCTTGCACTGCGACATCCCTCATAATAATATCGTGCCTTTGCGGCAAGATAATACTATTATTATTATTATCATTATTAATAATCACTCACTCACTCACTAGGCGCTTTACGTACATGCATCGCCCCTACTCGCAAAACAAAGCTTGCTCATTGACATAATAAGTGACCTTCAAGTAAAGGTCAGCCCATTCACTCAGACAGCCATCTTTCCTCACAAAGCTAGCCGTTTACTTCAAAGCCATCAGCGTCAACTACAACAGAAAAACAATATATTAGGTCAGAAGCAATTGCCAAGCATTAAGGAAAACACATCAAAAGGCGTAAAGTTCAGAGCACCCGGCGTCAGTCGAGAGGGAGGCTTGTTAGTGAGGCGTCAGTGGGATATGTGATCTCCGTCGGCTACCGAGAAAGCATTAGGTGTGCACAGCCAACATAGATGGCAACAAACTTCCTCTGGTGTAGCAAGCAGCCGGTCTAAAATTTGGCTCCCGCTCCTTGCTCCCCACTGCCGCCATCTTTCGCCGCAGACAACACGAGAACTACATGGCGACATCCATCCTGCATCCTCCGCTTTAGGGCCTTACGCTAACGACCTATCCGCGGAGAGCAAAAGTCTAAAGCAGAGAATCGCACTTGCTGACAACCACAACTTATGGCCGTTACGTCTCGATTATGCGCGTTGGTCACGAAGCCCCGGTGTCATAACTGAGGTGCTCGCACATGACACGGAGCTGCTACTGCACGAGCACTTTGCTTCGTTGGAAGAACCGGCCGTTTCTCGATCGTTGTTACACATTCTTACCTTGCTGTGCTATAAGCTAAAATCAGGTCTGTGGTACTCATGAAGGGCAGGACGTTAGATTATCGACTATCTTTTTCCTTTAATATTACCAAACACATCCGCTCCCTGAAACATGACGTAAAAATGTTAAATAATTGTTAAGGTTTAAAGTGTCAAAACAACGGTGTTATTATGCGGGGCACCGAATTGGAGGACTCAGGAGATTTCAGCCACCCGGAGTTTTTTTAATGTGCACCTCAAGCCTCAAGCCTCACGAGCCTCAAGCATTTTCGCTTCCCTCGAAATTGCGGCTGCCGTGGCCGGGACTCCATCCCACGTAACGTAAGAATTAAAAGAAAGAACCCCAATAATAGCAAGTAACCAGCAATACGCCAGTGTGACATACTGAGCTTAGTAATTAGAAAAACAAACAAAAATGTTCTTCGTAATGACTTTTTTTTCATAATCGCTAAAAGCGGGTTCCATAGAAACTACTGTTCTTGCTATAAAAGGAATTTCAGCCCTTTGCACTAATCTGGCATTGTAGCACTCTGATTATTTGGTCATGCGAAAGTGCCGGCGGAAATCTGCATCATGCTGCACTGCTGTAAATCACAGACTTTCGCGTTCGCACAAAAAGTATCGACGATGAAAAAGCGAGTCGAGTTTAAGCCACACGCTCCTCATATGAGGTAAGAGTCCTTGTGTTCGACAGAAACTTCTCCTGCTTAAGTGAGATAAATGTGACCACGTGACACCACGAATAACGCGAAACACGCAGGAAAAATTATGAAAATCAAATTCACGCTATGGTAGTGTACGGTAGGGCACAACCTGTGTGATATTCAGGGATGATAGGATACATTTAAATGAAAGTATACGAACGTAATAATTTCAGGCAAAAATGTATGTAAATATGCATTTTTATATACATAAGCAAAACACAAAATTAGCAACAATGAGAATAAAGAAAATGTGACAATAGATCTATGAAATAAAGAAAATGTGACAATAGATCTATGAAATAAATCAAATGTTAAAGACAATATCGCAAAACATATTTAAGGGAAGCGTTTCGGTGTGCGTGTTTGTGTCACCATTGTGTCTATTAGCGTATGTGAACTTAGAAACCAGTCCTGCTTTATGTTGTTACCCGTCTGGTAGCTTACCGGCTAAGGCCTCGTGGTGCTAAGCATTGAATATTTTATGCGCGCTTGTTTATGAAGTTTATTCGTGGCGAGCATAAAACGCCACGGCGAGTTTCGCGAGGGCTGAAGCTTGTACTAAAGCTTAAAATAAGAATACCACTAGAAGTTCGCTATATCTTATTGTAGAAAAGGGTAACCAAAAGTTACACCCCTGATATACATATCCCTTTACGGGCCTAGGGATGTTGGGAATGAGTTCAGTAAAACAGTAATTAAATTTGCATCGCTTTACTTGCGCACGAGTCGGCTGGCCAGGACCTAGTTGGTTTTGAAACTCCAGCAAGTGCGCTTACATTAGAAAATAATGTATAGGCGTGCAAACACGGACCTGAAATAACACGAACGCCGTTTCAATGTTTGTATTGTCTTGATATGATCCTTTGTGTTCATGTTTACACGCCCACCTTCTTTTATAATGAATCCTTACTGACTAGCTCCACTTTCTATTGCTTTAAAAGCTTCTATTAATCAAGATCTCTATCTCTCACATGCATATAATACTCTCTACTTGCATGTGCTGGTAATGTGGGTATAATCACTTACGCATGCTCTTAACAGCCATGTTGACTACGACACAACACGGTTATCTGACTTTACCACAAACATAGTAGCGTAGCGAAAGCAAGCTTCGGTAGTTAGCAGCAGCAAATTATTTGCACGAAAACTATACGATGAATGCACAATATAGCAATCGCAACGACCATTCAACTCCAAGAGGATTAAAAGTATAACACTGACTCAACAAAGAACACATCGGTGGAAAAAACCAAGAGGGAATGCCGGCACTCGTTGTTAATGGAACGCCGCCAATTTGCTTCGATAAAAGTTTTGTCATTTTTACCGGCTATTCATACGTGGCGGCGGATAATTGTGCACGAAGACTTCTGAAAACCCTTTGAAGCGCAGTGCGAAACAGTGTTGGTATCACACACAGCGCAGGAACCTGAACCTGTACAAAACACAGGGTGTACTATTAACGTTGAAGAAAGGACCACTAACAATAAAATTACCTTGAAGTTTCGTCTGCAACTAGCCTCCCTTTTATACTTGGCGTTGAAAGTTCTTTGATTCTAAACACCAACAGTGTAGTGCCGCAGTGCTGGCCCGCAACGTGCTGCAGCTTGTGCTGCTTCGTTCGCTTTATAGCACGTACTTGACTGCAGAACCACTTGACATCCAAATCACCCCTTTTCATTGACCGATCCCGGGACAAAGACCCGATCAAAAAGGGTGAGCTAGTCTCCCCTTGCTGAGGAGGATTAAGAAATAGAGATTATAACGAAGTCGACGAAGCGTATAGTTATGTTTCGCGTTATTGATTGATTGATTGAAATAACTTTAATGAGGCCCTGCGGGACGCGTCCTATAGCATCAAGATCCTTTTTATACCTATATTTCTGGTTGTTCGCCATCTCCGAGCAGCTCTTCTGAAACATCGCTGATTAATGAATACTGAACGATGGATTTCGATACCGCTGGCAGACCGAAAAATATCCAAAGAAATAAAAACGAGCCTAATGCGCATCACCCCCCAAGGCACGAGCGAAGTCGCGAGGGCATAGATACGAGAGTTTGATGTAGCGCTGATAAAGTACTGCTTTATACAGCGCTAATCAGTGCTAATAGATTACCACGTGTAGCAGACGCTTTATTTTTTGTTCCTGTGATACGAAAAAATAAAAAAAAGCCACCTGTATTTACCACCATACCTCAGAGGCCCGAGATAAGCTCGAAGTGATTGTCTTTTACTTACAAGATTAAGCAGGAACTGTGCGCACTGCCTCGTATATTTTTGGAGCGTCTAGTTACTTCTGGTCCCAGCGTCGTCCTTAAGCTAAAGTCCTTGTTGGTCCGCCAAGCGTTACGGTAAATATAGCCTTTCACCTCACCCTAACTATACTCTGGCTCTAGCCACGTAGCTATGAGTGCATTTTCAGCAAGAGCAGCTCCTGGGATTGCATAGTGGCGAGTGTGCACATTAGATGACAGCTCAGGCTACAGCGCATAGTTGTGATTTCACAGATGGAAATCAGGTGTACCGTCTATGCAAGTTTCGTCAATGGTGATTTAACCACCGTGGGTATCAACTAATGTGCAAGTGTAGTGGTTAACAATGGTGAAACCTGTATGGCACAATAAAAAAACAAGCAATCTAGAGAGCCCTTTAGTTTGACGCAAAAGCTTAAAGAGTGCTTGAAAATGAGCTTCATAGGGAACAGCACGGAACGTAACTGCGTCGTAACGTTATCAGAGTTCAGTTCACTTGCAGTTGCTGGTTTTCATTAAGGCTGTGTCAAATACAGAAACGAGCCCTCTAAAATTCTTTGCTTCATTCAACTACACCTATTCCTTTCAAGATAACTTCAAACCCTAAACCGAGCGCGTTTGTTTGCTGTGGCTAGAACCTTACCAAAAAATTAAGGCAGCTTTGCACTAGGAGTGCCAAGCCTGAAGGAAGTGCGGAGCTGGACAGCTTTCTTTGTCTCTCTTCGGTTTTCTTTTTTCTTTCCTCCGTTCCTTTTTCTTTCTCTCCTTTTCCGTTTTTCCTGTCTTCTTTTTCTCTTTTTTGTTTCTATTTATTTCTTCCTCCTCCTTTATCTATTTTTTTTATCTTTCTTTATCTTTCTTGCTCTTTCCATTTTTTCTTCCTATTGTTTCCTTTCTCTCTTTGTTATTTCACGCTTGCTTCCTCTTTTTTTTTTTCTATTTTTATATGTGGTTTTGCCTGCGTTGCGCCAACCACACTTGTTTTTTTTTGCTGATGATGATACGTGATCGTCATCAACGAATACAGTGAAAGTGTAAGCCTTAGACACTGCAGCAAATAAACATTGAAACTGTTAACTATAGTGTTATGCGACTGCGCTCGATTTTGTGTGGTCTTTCATGGCCCTACTTGAATTGAATCCGTTCTGTGAGATTTCCTTATGGCTTGACTGACTTACGTGAGCTGTCCCTAGGTGTACTATTGTGCAATTTCTTCTCATTCCATCAATATTCACTAATTACATTTTTTTCTGAGAAGGAGTAGCCGGCACCGTACAAAAGCGCTAACGTCTCCTTAAACAGCATATAACAAAAACTCACCACTAGTAAACCTAGGTGCCCTCCGCCTATGGTACATAATTTTCCATTGACGTTCCGCCTTCAATTCGCGCGCGCATGTTTCACCTAGGGTGGCAGTGTGAATACCTCTTTTTGAAGGACATTTCGAGCTAGAAGAAGGCACTTCAAGCATTTTCGTGCATACACAGAAGCATCAACAGTAGAGTGATGCGGTGCGTATCACATCGGCAGTTGCATCGCAAAACCACATCGTGTCTTGGCAGCCACGTGTCGAGAACAACCATGAGCAACCCTATACATGGCAGCCACGAAAATGAGTCTGTCTCGCACAGAGACAAGCGCCAATGGGATCATGCATAATTCAGTGTTGAAATCGGCAGCGGTCTGGGAACGACATGCAAGAGAGGAGTGAATGGTCCGTGCTGAGACGAGAGGAATTTCCTGCACCTTCGTTTGGTGGAGAATTCAGTACATACAGTGTGCGACATGCTTCTTTTTTTTCTTCTCAGTGGCAGGAGAGAATATTGTTACGAGGCATTGTGCATGAGCCCGCCGCTGCAGACGAATAGACGAAGAAGAAGCTGACATGCCGCGCGAGATGCTGGCATCCTTTCGGGGGGCACAGCTACTTGTATTTATTGTAGATATATTCGCGTCTGTCTCCCGTGTACTCGTGATCCTTGTGACAATACGTTGCCCTGCATTATATTTGTCAGCGTCGTAATGTTATGACAATAAAATGAAAGCAGGTAACAGCATTGCTTGCAACATAGCAGTCGCGATCGAGCCGAGCGTCTTTGTCTTTTTCCACCAACCTCCAATCCTCCGTGACGCAAACTTAATGGAGAAACTGTATCGCGAACTGCCGAGGCATTTCCTACTTGCCAAGTTCACTTGTTCTTTGTAAACTCAGTAAAGGTAAAACGGGAGAATAAAGGCAGATTAGGTCCATTGGGTGGCGAAGAAGCAATGGCTGTGGTCATCTAGGAAATATAGGAATCGCCATTGGGCGAACTCTCGAAAAAAATATATAGGAATCACTGACTTGGCCGTCGCGGTGTTTGCGCACTTGCTTTCCCAATTAGCAGTTACCCACAAATAAAATATAAAAAATGTTGCAGTGGCTTAGCTCGGCTATGCCAGCATATACGTAGTGTTAGCAAAGGTTCAGCTGATTATTCTTAGCTTTCCTGATTGTCTAGGAATAGCTTGATTATCATGCTTACTGCTGCTCCAATGACACATACACGGTATACGTATTATGTGGCACATGTATATTAGCTTTGCTCAACGTCGTTGCTTTTCTATTGCCACAAAGACGGCTCGGTGATCAGTGAATAACACGCTGCCGTCTCTATGGCCCCAACGCAGTACTTGGAATTATCTGTCTCTGATAGACAAGATGAATGGTGGTGAATCCCAAATCGTGCTCAAATCCTGCTTCAATGAATCCAAAATCCCAGCTTGGGACGCTAATTGCCAGGCAACTACTTCGGGATCCGATGAGTCAAGCTTCTCCTCTCTTCTGCGCCGTTGAGCAGCATTTGCGCTCTCCTTCTCCATGGCTATACCACACTGGCAAACGCCAGTCAGAAGCGCCGCGGCTCCAGCGCAGTGTCAGACGGCGACTGCACAGCGAAGGCTGCGCGCACGCGCCGGCGCCACTTCGTCTACCACGGCTACGACGTCACTCCTCTGGAATGCGCAGACCGGCAGCGGTGAGTCGCGCGCGGCGGCGGCGGAGGTGCGCGGAAGCTGCCGGCTCCGGTGCGCCAGCTGTGTGACATCACTGATCCTCGCGCATGCGCAGCACGGCTCTTGTTGTGCCGCGCGAAACGGGCTTGGCTAGGCCACCCTAGTGAAAAAATCCGTATGTGCGGAAGATACGGATCCGCATGGTACGGATCCGCATGATACGGATCCACATAATCCATATATATGGATTATACGGATCCGTATCCTCCGTATATACGGCTTCCATATATACGGAAATGTGGTATTATGGATGCCATAATACCATAGTCATTTTGGTTTAGCGAGTCCATACAATGCAGGCAAGGTCTTCGATTAAGTCAGAACTTGTTTGAGGACAGCTTAATCGAGAGATCAAAGTAAACTGAATAATGTTTATTCTGCACATGTACGCGCAGAACAAGCCTAAACAATGTGCACTGTCAGATGACAACACCCTCGCATGCACCACGCAGAATAACCACAAACAATGCGCACTGTAAGACAAGACGACACCCTGGCACACATCACCACACACACACTTGTTCACGTCTGCCCCCCAATGGTTATGCTCCGTGTGTCGAGAATGTAGAAACAGTGGCAGTTCTCACACGCAGAGTAAGTATAAACAATGAGCACTGTCAGACGACACGACACCCGGGCACACACCAATCAGAATAAGCATAAACAATGGACACTGTCAGATGACACGACACCCTGGCACACGCCACAACACATGCACTTGTTCACACTTGCCGCCATTGACCATGCCAGATATGACGAGAATGTAGAAACAGCAGCAGATCTCACGCGGCACTGCAAACGGAATGGCACTAATCTTCCACCCTTATCTACAATGAAGGCCTGGCATTCACACTGGCAATAAAACTGAACCTTTATTCTGCACGCGTACCTACGTATGCAGAATAAGTACAAACAATGTGCATTGTATGCGAAACGACACGACACCACTGTACTGGCACGCACCACCACATACGCACTTCTTCACGTCTGCCACCACTGACCATGCTAAATATTATGAGGCTGTAGAAATAGCACAATCTCTCACACAGGTCCTGCCGTTGCGAGTTAATCGCATTGACCCGCCATCCTTAACTGCAATGAAGGCATGGCATTCTCACTGGCGGGTAAACCTTCGAAGCTGTAATGCCAAGCAAGCGGGAAACGTGGTCGAGCAAGCAAAGTCCATTGTGACACAAAAATAGGTGGTTCTCCGATGTAACTAGCGTTGTGGCAGGTCGCGTCATGCACCTCCGGGTTCCCAAGGCGTTACGAGATCCTGCAGATTATAAACCTTTCCTGCAGGCACACACACACACACACGGCAGCGTCCGATACACTGGCAGGAGCGCCTCAAGCCACGAAAGACAAGCCCAACGTAGGTGGCGCCGCGCCGCGGTGGAATGTAGCGTAATACCATGGTGGGTGAGAGGGAAAGACGACGGTCGCCGAGGGAGCGTTTGACGGGCACAGAATTGTATAGAGGAGGCTATGAGGGAGGGCGGCCCCTCCCTCTTAAGTGACAAGAGGGAAAAGAGGGCGCCCCTCCCCCCCCCCCCCCCGTGCGCTCGCCTATGGTCATGGTTTCACGTAGAACGTACCATGCTTTCCGTATACTACTATTGCCACGTGGATCTTTCCGCATAGCCCATACGGATTCCGTTTGTTCTTTCCGTATATTCCGTATCGCCGTATCAGTCTGTCCGTATAACAGATATGGCATCCGCATGTTCCTTATGGCCACATCCGTACGCCCATACGGAATTCCTTATGTACCATATGATGCTTCCGTATGTTCCTTACAATTTCCGTAAGCATCAGTATACGTCCGTACAAAATCCATATATTTTATACGGAAAATATGCGGAGTCCGTATGTTTTCCGTATGACGGTATGCGGATTTTTTCAGTAGGGCAGTGTAGCTAACGCTACAAAACAAAGACATGGTCCCTTATGCATTCGCCTAAGACGGCTCGAATACGAAAGCCATCTTCTTCTACTTCTTCTGAGTCAATCTACTGATCCTCCTCCGCGCCTACCGAAAGATTTCTACACCTAACGCTGTTTGCACAGCCTCCGGGATTGGAAACATGACAAGCTATGTGCGCCTCATCTGGTTTTGCACTGCCTCGTGAGCATGACGTCATCATGTGACGTCACCTTTTGGGGACAACGGTGATGTCAGGATCACGTCACGAAGACGTCATAACTGTTGTTGTTGTTTGAAGTCATGATCGCACGTTGTAATGACGTCATCAAGTGACGTCACCTTTTACGAGAACGGTGATGTCATGATGAGGTCACAACGACGTCCGAACTGTTGGCGTTCTTCGACGTCATGATCACGCCTTGTAATGACGTCATATCACGTGATAATGCTTTTTAAATGCGAAGCATTTCTTAGCGAACTTCGGCGACTTTGAGCGTATCTATCTAGCTATCTAGCTATCTATCTATCTAGCCGCCTACGACTTTGTGCTCTCCCGGCCGTATCGTTAATGGGATTTATACCAAATTTTTTATGGCATAACATGACTCTATGACGAACGTAAATGGCTGGTCATATCATGAAAATCATGACAAACTTGTCATGAAAAGTATGATTTACATGCCACGCTTATGGTGCGCTCGCGGCCGTTTCGTTAGCCTGATATACACCAAACTTGCTACTGAGTGACGTGAGTGTATGACAAACATAAATGGCAAGTGTTAATATGGAAATCATGACATGTCATGAGCGACATGACTTACATCACACGCTCATGGCGCGCTCGCGGCCGTTTCGTTAGCTTGATATACACCAAATTTGGTATTGAGTGACATGACTGTATAACGAACATATGACAAGTGGTAATATGGAAATCATGACATGTCATGAGCGACATGACTTGAATTCCACGATCATGGCGCGCTCGCGGACGTTTCGTTAGCGTGATATACACCAAATTTGGTATTGAGTGACCTGACTGTATGGCGAACATAAATGACAAGTGGTAATATGGAAATCATGACATGTCATGAGCGACATGACTTGCATGCCACGCTCATGGCGCGCTCGAGGCCGTTTCGTTCGCTTGATATACACCAAATTTGGGATTGAGTGACGTGACTGTATGACGAACATAAATGACAAGTGGTAATATGAAAATCATGACATGTCATGAGCGACATGACTTGCATTCCACGCTCATGGCGCGCTCGCGGCCGTTTCGTTAGCTTGATATACACCAAATTTGGTATTGAGTGACATGACTGTATAACGAACATAAGTGGCAGGTGGTAACATGAAAATCTTGGCATGCGTGTCATCTACAACGCCATTTACATACCACGCTCATGGTGCGCTTGCGTCCTGTTCGCTAGCTTGATATACACCAAAATTGGTATTGCGCGACGTGACTGTATGACGAACATAAATGACAGGTCCTAACATGTCAAACAAGACATGCAAATTATGTAAAGCAGGATTTGCTCCTTCCTGGCTGCTTCGCATTACATCGATTCCCACAGTGCGCGGGATCTGCCGGCTTTTTTTTTTGCATCACTCGTGTCGCTGTCGCCGAAGCCGAAAGTAATATCTCACGTTTCATGAGTCATCTAAGGCTTTCGCTTTAATGAATAAACTAAACTTTTCCCCGTCTCGCGATAAATACGCCAGAGAGTGCTGTCGCATCGGCGCAATTCACTCCTGGTCCTCCTCCTCTTCTTTTCTCTTTTCTTCCAACTACACAGGCTCCATAACGCTCATCGTAAGTTCACAAGATAGAGCAGTGCTCTTCAACCGCACGTTATCACCAAGCTTCTTACCTTTCATTTTGTTTATCTCGAAATGAGTTTTAAGTCCGCGTTCGCAAATTTCATCGACGGGCTTGGATGCATGATGACGCCAAGAGCGGGCACAACGTGGCGCATCGTGGCCCTAGCTTTCTGTCACTTTATTTTTCGAGACGCGGGCACGCGTGTAATCGACCACGCCGCTGACAAGCCGCAGTCACACTGGGCGGGGAAGTGGCGGAGATCGTATTTCCATTACGCGGGCCTTGTGTGCATTAGCCGCGGGACAAATACTGCCTTTGGTGCAATTTATTTGCTTTGTACGCTGCTGAACTGGCCGTTTTTGGTTGTTTGCGTTCGAAGGTTTATCTTTAATGACGCAGGTTCGTGAAGAGCCCAGAAACTCCTATGATATAAAGCTGGTCTCTGAACTTTTGCTTGCAGTGTTGTGTTTTCTTTTGTGTATGTGGTTCAGCGTTTTCTTTGCAGTTAGCCGCATTTTTTACTGGCACGAACAACGAGCGGCGCTCTTGCTTTTCTTTCAAGAACTCCCAGCCGAGCACTTACTTTAGATTTTACGAATATTAAAAAAAGTCTTATAAATCATAATACTGTTACGAAATCTATGGTTAAAGCTGGTTCAGGCTTAGTTTAGCGATTCGGGAACAGGCAGCGTCTACACAGGCTGCGCCCCTGCATTTTAATTAATAATAATAATATCTGGGGTTTTACGTCCCAAAACCAAGATATGATTATGAGAGACGCCGTAGTGGAGGGCTCCGGAAATTTTGACCATCTGGTGTTCTTTAACGTGCACTGACATCGCACAGTACACGGGCCTCTACCATTTCGCCTCCATCGAAATGCGACCGCCGCGGCCGGGATCGAACCCGCGACCTTCGCGTCAGCAGCCGAGCACCGTAGCCACTGATCCACCGTGGCGGACGCCCCTGCATTTTAGCAGGTGACCAAAATAGCTCAGGAAAAATATACACAAGGTTCTGGGTCGGTATTC